>JAQOTM010000904.1:0-72892 GCA_029168755.2 Tillandsia fasciculata
AACTTCTCAAGGATAAGAAAAGTTCTGAGGGACAAGTTCAGTGTTTCAAATGTCGAGGCTACGGCCACATAGCAACGGAATGTCCCAACAAGAATCCGGCAAAGAAGAAGGCGATGCAAGTAGTTACTTGGGATGACAACTCCACGTCAAATGAGTCATCGTCAAGTGATGAAGAAGACAACGCGACAGCTTTCCACGCGTCCACTACATCTTCTCCCTTCATGTGCTTAATGGCAAGTACATCCGACTCACTGTCCAACTCCACTGTTGAAAAGATTGCAACGGACGATGAATCAGATGATTCGGAAGGTGAAGATTTTGTTTTAGCCTACCATAAGCTTTTGAGGGATTCAAAGAAACTGGCTAAGCAAAACAAGGGGTTGAAAGAGAGATTGCAGGATCTTGAAGATGAAGTAAAAAGAGTAACCTCTCTCTCAACCGATCTTGAAGTGGAAAGGGACAATCTGATTAAGACAAATGTTTCCCTTCAAGAGTCCAATGAGCATTTCGAGAAGAGTTATATGGATATGGTGAACAAAGCGAATTACTTCTTGAAGCTCAACGGCGAGGCTCGACAGGAAAAATTGGAAATGACGGAGACCATACGCCAACTAAAGGATGACTTACAGAGATTTTCTTCTGGAAGGAGTAAGTTGGACAGACTTCTTGGTCTCGGTCAAAGAAATAAGTTCGGCCTCGGATACACTCAAACTGGAGACATTCCAAGTTCGAGTGGTACAGTATTTGTGCCTCAGTCGGTATCTCCTCCTCCGACACCGGTGTTCACGACAAGCAACGACAACGAACCTACTACATCTTCTTCGGAATCGACAAGATCCAAGGTATGTTTTCGTTGTGGCATTTCAGGGCACATAAGAAGAAATTGCAAGACTGGAGCCAAACGCACACCTCAAGCACATCTTGCAATGACTACCAAAAGGGCTATTCCTCGGAAACAACTGCAATCAATTGAAGGAAAAGAGCCTTGGTAGTACACCGCTCAAGACGACATCATCAAGGAGCAGCAATTCTTCAAGCAAGACGCTCTCACCTAGGAAATCAACTTCACGACCATTACCGACGCACTCCAAAAAGGTTTGGGTGCGCAAAGGTGAAATCTTTCCCTGTCTTGCTACCAATGTTTCTTTGCATGCATATGATAGTTCGTCTTGGTACCTGGATAGCGGGTGTTCCCGTCATATGACCGGCGATAAAAACTGTTTTCAAACATTTGAGAAAAACTCCGGAGGACTTGTTGTTTTCGGAGATGGTCGGTCTTCCAAAATTGTTGGAAAGGGAACGGTAGCTATTCCAGATGGCCCGGTTCTAGATAATGTATTATTTGTTCATGGCCTTAAGACTAACCTCATAAGCATAAGTCAACTGTGTGATAGTGGTTATTCAGTTAATTTTTCATCTGATAAATGCACTGTAACTGACATGAACCATGCTTTCTTTTTAAAGGGGGTTAGATCAGAAAACAACTGTTATGTAGTTCCTTCTAAGATTTCTGAAAAATGTAACCTAGCATCTTTGAAAAATGAAACACTTTGGCATGAAAGGCTAGGTCACATAAACTTTAAGGAACTTGCTAGAATTTCAAATAAAGATGTGGTCAAGGGGGTTCCGAAACTTTCTTTTGAACAAAACCTTGTGTGTGGCGGTTGCCAAAAGGGAAAACAGTCTAGGACTGCACACAAGAATTTGAACCACATAGGTACAAAACGGCCTTTGGAACTTTTGCATATGGACTTAATGGGGCCAACTCGTCAACCATCTCTGGGAGGTAAATGGTATATTTTCTTGTTGGTTGATGATTTTTCTAGATATACTTGGGTAGCCTTTCTAAAAGAAAAAGCTGATACTTTTGATTCTTTTCTCGAAATCTGCAATCGTATTATGATTGAAAAGAATGAAAGGATTACTCGAGTTAGGAGTGATAGAGGTGGGGAATTCATAAATTCCAAATTCATTGATTTTTGCACTTCTAATGGCATTAAACATGAATTCTCCGCACCTTACACACCTCAACAAAATGGTGTAGTCGAGCGCAAAAACAGGGTCGTACAGGAGATGGCACGTGTTATGCTTCATAGCCGGAACTTACCTTTATATTTTTGGGCTGAAGCGGTGAACACTGCTGTCTATGTTATCAATCGAGTGTATTTGCGCCCGGGGACTTTGAATACACCATATGAACTTTGGTTTTGTAGAAAACCTAACATCAAATATTTTCGCATCTTTGGGAGTCGGTGTTTTATTTTACGTGATCGCGAAAATCTTGGAAAATTTGACTCTCGAAGTGACGAAGGGATTTTCTTAGGTTATTCTACAAACAGCAGAGCATATCGAGTTTTTAACTTAGAATCTAAGACGATCGTAGAATCGATAAATGTTAAGGTAGATGAAGCTTTTCATTTTGAATCTGAAAAATCTACCCTCGATATCTCTCTTGATGATGATACACCTGCTAATGCATCTTCTTCTAACAATTCTTTCGATAATAATGTTGATGCATCTAACGGTTCTTCAAGCTTATCTGATGTGCAGGAATCATCTCGTGTACCTCCGCCTACTCCTCTACCTCAAACGTTACGCATCTCCAAGGATCACCCTGAATCGAACATAATTGGAGATCCACAAGAAGGAGTTAGAACACGGAGACAATTGGTTTGCGGATTTGCATGCTATGTATCTCAAATCGAACCAAGGAATGTTGATGAAGCTCTCCAAGATGATTATTGGATTAAAGCAATGCAGGAAGAGCTCCATCAATTCGAGCGAAACAAAGTCTGGGAACTGACGAAGCCTCCGAAGCAACACAATGTGATAGGTACCAAATGGATCTTCAAGAACAAGAAAAACGAAGAAGGTACTATCATCAGGAACAAAGCAAGGTTAGTTGCTCAAGGCTATTCTCAAGTAGAAGGTATAGACTTTGATGAAACCTTCGCCCCTGTAGCTAGACTCGAGTCCATTCGTATATTGTTTGCGATCGCTTGTCATTTTAAAATCAGATTATTTCAAATGGACGTTAAGAGCGCCTTTTTAAATGGATTTTTAAATGAGGAAGTTTATGTAGCTCAACCGAAAGGTTTTGTGGATCATAAACTACCTAACCATGTTTTTCGTCTGAAAAAGGCTCTTTACGGTCTGAAACAAGCACCGCGAGCATGGTACGAAAGGTTGACAAAGCACCTTTTGGAAAAGGGCTACACTCGAGGGGGAGCTGACAGGACTCTCTTTGTGAAGCATTATCAAAACAATTTCATAGTTGCTCAAATCTATGTTGATGACATTGTTTTTGGAGCAACGAGAGATAATGATGCTTCTAAATTCGCGGAGACCATGGAAAGCGAATTTGAGATGTCCATGATGGGCGAATTGAATTATTTTCTTGGATTACAAGTTAAACAAAACGATGAAGGAATTCACTTGTGTCAATCCAAGTATGCACTGGAGTTGGTCAAAAAGTTTGATCTCGAAAATTCTAAAGATTTTCCGACTCCAATGGGAACTAGCCATAAGGGACTTGGAAGTGAATCACAAAGTGAGAATGTAGACGAGAAACTGTACCGCAGTATGATTGGAAGTCTACTATATCTCACGGCTAGTCGCCCGGATATATCCTTCAGTGTTGGGATTTGTGCGAGATATCAATCAGCACCGAAGGAGGTTCACCTGAAAGCGGTGAAACGGATCATCCGGTATATCAAAGGTACAATCAATTTCGGAATTTGGTATCCTATGGGAACGACTTTGGATATTGTTGGATACTCAGATGCCGATTGGGCTGGATCGGTGGATGACCGGAAAAGCACGAGTGGTGCATGCTTCTATCTTGGCCACTGCCTTGTTGCATGGCACAGTAAAAAGCAGAACTGCATAGCACTCTCGACTGCCGAAGCGGAGTACATTTCTGCAGGAAGTTGTTCAACCCAATTGATTTGGATGAAGAGCGTGTTGAGCGATTTCCGAATTTCAACATCTTCGGTAACCATTTTATGTGACAACACTAGTGCTATTAACATTTCTAAAAACCCTGTGTTGCACTCTAGAACAAAACATATTGAACTTAGATATCATTTTCTTAGAGAGCTAGTTGAATCAAACATTCTTCAACTGTCATATATTTCAACTGAGGATCAATTAGCCGACATCTTAACAAAACCTTTGGATCAAAAACGTTTTATTCACTTGCGTAAAGCAATTGGCATGCTTTCCTTGAAATAAACTCTTTTGAAACCTTTGCTTAGATTAGGTTTTGTTTTTGTTCTTGTTTTTGTTTTGTTCTTTATCTATGTTCTGTACATAGCACACTAATTGAGCATAAATCATAATTGACTTTAATTGCATCCTTTTATGCATTTAGAAATTTATTATGTTTTTGATGTCATAATATTTCAATGTTGCAATGATCATTTACGTTAATTAAACCATCTTTTGTGATCAAAGTCAATTTCTCTCTCAATGATCTCTTGGTATAGTCATTATCATATTTGATTGCTTAGTCGAGTATGAATTCGAGATCAATGGTTTGGTTGAATACTTTATATATTAAATAATTGATAGCCAATTGAGGGGGAGTCAATGAAATGTGAAATGCTCAAAAGATGTGGAAAGAGTTACATCCCAATGAGGAGTGTGAAAACTACCACCACATGGAGAAAATGAAAGAAAAAGATACTCCATGAATGAAAAGCAAACTTTTGTTTGAAAAATTGTTGATGAAACTCATATTGAAATACTTGACTCAGTCGTATTTCATGGTTGGTATAAGGTGGGATTTTTGATTTAAGATGCTCAAAGAGCCACTCCTTCAACAGATTGTCTAGATATATTATCTAACTTATCTGGGATTTCAAACATCTATTGATCTTGGTACTTCATTTTCTTTACTGAAATTGATGATTTGATAAAGACATTACACATAGGATCAAGATAGATGTAATTGAAGTTGTTCAACTTTAAGTGTTTTAACTTTCGTAAATCTTCGTTTCATTTTTGGATATTTTTGATAGATTTTTCATAATCTATTTCTTGTTGTATGAAACGATGTCATTTGTTTAAAGTTGACATGGTAAAGTGCTTACATACTTTTTCTGGATTTTATTGTATTTTTCTTAATTTTTCTGAAGAAAAAGGTGTAGCCGATCCGGATCGTGGCAAGTGATCCGGATCCCGAACGCAGGATTTTTCCTGCGGGTGGCCGATCCGGATCACATTCTCGGCCGATCCGGATCACGGCTAGGGTTCTATATAGAAACTTTCAGATTCGAGATTTCTTTACCCTAATTTCTGGTTTTCAAGCTTCTAGAGTTTCTCTCTCTAGATTTCTTGCTTCCTGGTGCTTCAAAACTCAAAGTTCTTCGGATTCAAGTAAGTTTTCATGATCAAAACTCGGTTTTTCACAGTTTTTATGTTTTTTCATCAAACGTGAGTTGAAAAGTTGGAATTTTTTCGTTTGTGAATGGTTTTTGATCAAATTTCTTTTGAAATAAGAACTCTGGGTCAATTAGTTTTGCTTTTATGCTGGGATTTCACTTGATTAACGAGTTTTTAGGCTTCGATTTCTAAAAATTCGGTTTTAGGGCATAAAAGAGGAATTTTTGTAAATCATGGATTTGATCTATTTTTAAAATTCTTTTTGGAAAACTAATTTGATTCTTGGCTTCTCTATATGATTATGATTGTCTAGGTACAATGTTTTCAAATTTTTCAAAATTGACATTTTTCATATGTTCTTGAGTTGGTTTTCACAGGACACTTTCTTAAACTCAAAGCACTAGAATCAATGGCATTCTCCTGGTTGATTCTGCTACTGGTCACGATGGTACTCACTCGACCAACCAACAAATTGAAGCGCGCCAAGAAAGTTCAACGAAAAGGAGAAGTGGAAGTTATAAGTGACACTGAACTTGAAAAGAACCCTGATGAAGTACACTGGGATATGCTGACTGATGATGATGATGATGAGGTATTGCCTTCAAAATCTAACCGAAAAGGGAAAGCACCAATGAATACTGGGAATGCTCCTATGTCTACTCCAATTATCTCTTTCAAACGGAAACGACTTGCTAGACGTTATGGATTACGACGAGACACTAACATTGATGCACCAATAGCTCCTGACTCTCCGCCACGTGTTGAAGAGGTAGTCGTTAATTCTGACCGTCTTCGAGCTTTTGAACGACGTGAATGCATCGGAGAACGTCATGTCAACATTGAAGCCCTTCGCAATCATTCACCAGAATTTGGAAGATTGATTGAACAAGCTTCTCTTCTTCAAGTCTGCCGTTTTCCTGAACTTCTCGGATATTGTTTGTATCGTGTGAGAACTTTCTACACGAATGCGAGACATCTTCAGGAGACTGAAAATGGGTCTATGTATTTTTATACAAATGTCCAAGGAATGAAGATTAAAATCACACCGCAGTTAATTGGTGAAGTTCTTGGAATGGAATCGAGCACATCGGGGATTAACTTTTTGAAAGGAAAAAGTTTGACAAAAGAATTGTGGCAAACTGTGATCGACAAGATTTGTCTGGAAGGAACCAAATCAGCTGATGGTAAGGGTGTAAGGTCCAAGTATCTACGACTGGAGTACCGATTTCTAAACTTCATCACGTGCTACAACATTTTGCCAACATGCAAACCAAGGTTGTGAGATGGGAGCGACTGCTATTCCTATATCTCATAGGAATCCCTCTGAGGCTATTGGATTAAACATGAATATTCCCTATATAATTTGGAATAGAATGTCAAGGTACATTGTGCATCCTCATCCCCTTGAGCGACTTCCGTTTCCTCTAATCATCATGAGGATCTTACAAAAATTCGGTATTGATGTAAGCTCAACATCATATCAGCACAGTTGTGGGATGATAGATGAATCAACAATTGTGAAGTCACTTCACAAGTTACCTCATGTTAATGGAAAGAAGCCTTCGGACGGCACCTCGGCCTCACCGTCTCAACAAGAAACTGGAAAGATGATGAAGCATCATTAACTTCGATCTTCAAATTGCAACAGCGGCTATCCATCAAACAGGAACAAATTTTGAAAGAACAACAAAGGATTGCCAATGAACTTGAACTAACGACAGCAGCTCACATTACCATCACAAAGAAGATAAATTCAATGGACAAGCGGGTGCAAAAGATACTGTCTAACATGGGTTGCACTCCTTCTGACGATTCAGATTCTGACGACTGACCGTTTTTGACTCTTTTCTTCTTCTTTCTGTGCAGGATTTAGTCTTTTTGATTTGTTTAGTTTAGTTCTCAGTTTGTGCATATTTTTAGAACTTATTTTTTTTGTTACTCTCCTTACATATTGTAGCTCATGCTACGTTTTGGCTTGTTTTGTGACAAAAAGGGGGAGAGAGTTAGAGAAAACAATGAACAATGATGAACTTTGAACAATGATTGTGAATATCGATGATATCAAGGTAAGTATGAATCTCAACTCAACTTTGGTTTTCTTTTGTGATTTGTGACATGCTTCTATACTAACTATTCGACTAACTATTTGGGCATGTAATATGACTAACAAGTTGATGTTGGACTAACATACTTTGACATTTGGTTTTCAACTGCTTAGAAGATATGTTGGTTTTAACTATGTTTCTTTCACATATCTGATTCTTTTAAATGTCATGATGAGATCAAACTCTATCTCTGTACTTGGTTTTGTATGTTCCAATTCTTGAGGTATCTAACGATTTTGTTTGTCAAGAATGTTTTCTGTGTGCAGAGATTACAGATGTCTAAGTCTAGAGTCTGTCTTAGGAGTTTATCTCATGTTTTTAATTTCTGGAACTCTTTTGTAAATTTTTGTTGTATGGTGATAGCAACAAAAATATCTTTTTGAATTTTCTTTGTGGATTTGTGTTTTGTCACGAAACCGCCAAAGGGGGAGATTGTTACGGAATTTGAGTTGGCGTATTTCGTGAATGTATTAAGTCTTGAAGATTGAAGATGAAGAAACTTTGGATCATATACCTCAATCTCAAGAAAGAAGAATTCAAAAGGATCAGGTACGTTTAACTAAATAATTTTGATGATCCGAATACTTCTTATAGTGTAGAAACACCTGGAAGAGGTTTTAATTGCTTATTCATCAAAAACTGGACATGGGACATGTTCAGGATCCGGATCGTGGCTTTCAATCCGGATCCCGAAAGGTGTTCGTTCATACATTGCTGCAATCCGGATCACAGCTTGTACAATCCGGATCCCGAATGGGATGTTTTGTGAAAATGTATGAACGATCCGGATCGTGGATTATGATCCGGATCCCGAACAGGTGATTTTCTGGAAACTGCATTCTGTGCGTCTGCGATCCGGATCGTGGCTTATCCAATCCGGATCGCCGTCGGTAAAACTTTCCAGAAAAGTTTGTTTTTGATCCGAATATTCTTCCTAGGGTTTCTAACCTATAAATAGACCCTATGGTCATTTCTAGGGCATCCAAATAGAGCCGTCATTTTCAAATATCATTTTATACGGCCTTAGATCCACATATAGAGAAGAAAGGAAATCAATAGATCTATTCTATGTTTCTTCATCTATATTGATTAGTTTGATTCTAGGTTTTCATACTCACATCTTGAGTAGAATCAAACTAATGAATACTTAGATGGTATTTCCGATCTACTCTTGATCTAAGTATTCGGCGGATCATCACCACCCAAACAAACAACGATTTACCCCAAAATCGGCGCGTGGACTCGCGTGGCCTTGTGGATTCAAGGTGTTATCGCTCTCGTGGATTCGGAGCGAGGTGCGTTCGTGGATTCGGAGCGTACCATTGGGTGAAGACCGTGGATTCGGTTGGACGTCGTGGACTCGACGTTGGACGCTGTGGATTCAGCGTTGGGCGCGGATCGTGGATTCGAGAAGCGTCGTGGAGCGAGCGGAGAAGATCTACTAGGAGCGTATGGTAAAAGGTTGAGTCGTCTGTGAGTACGTTATATCACCTTGTACGTGTGTTAATTCTAGTGGATTTCGCCGTGTTATCGGTCCCGTGGTTTTTTACTCCGGTTTGGAGTTTTTCCACGTAAAAATCTTGTGTGTTCTTTTATTTTTCCGCATTGGGTTTTATCGCACAATGATTTTTTGAGTGTTTATTGTTTACACCTATTCACCCCCCTCTAGGTGTTTTTTCCCCTATTAGATCCTTATTAACCTAAACCCAACAGGGGGCCCCCACTACGTCACCTCGTGGGTAAACACGGGTCAGAGACGCCTTTCCGGAAAAGAGCACCCTTTGCGGTGGCCAAACCGCGGATGCGCGTGTCGCACTCGAGCATAGTAACAAAAACACGGGGTAATATAGTAAATCATAGAAGCCATCAGTGTTAGTACAGGTTACATAATATTTAACATCCTCTCCGGAAAACTAACATTACTAAACCTCGGAAGAAAAACCCACCTTTATCGTTGTCGCGCTCCTGACCGACACTAGGCTCCTCTGCGTCTTGGTGGGTCCGCCCGGACCTACACGCACCTGTGATACAGGAGTTGGTAACTCAGGACTCCGCCAGGCTAAAAGGACTGGAACGCCCGCACATGTGCGGCGCTGCCCGCATGGGGCGCGGCGTTGTCGCCCGCATACGGAGTTGCCCGCACGCGGCGTGTGCGGCGTCGCCCACACTCGGTGCTGTCCGCGTGCGGGTGCGCGCTCCGCGCCCGCATGCGGCGCTGTCCGCATGCACGCAGCGCCGCCCGCACGCGGCGCTGTCCGCGTGCGGGTGCGGTGTTGCCACCCGCATGCGGCGCTGCCCGCATGGGGTGCGGCGCCGCCCGCATGGAGGTGCGGCGCCGTCGCCCGCGCGCGGAAATGCCCGCACGCGGGCGGTGCGGGCGCCGCCCGCACGCGGCATTGTCCGCGTGCGGGTGCGGGCGCCGCCGCCCGCATGCGGCATTGCCCGCAGGGGCGCGGCGCCGCCCGCGCGCGGAGTTGCCCGCGCCCGGGCGGGTGCGGGCGCCGCCCGCACGCGGCACTGTCCGCGTGCGGGTGCGGGCGCCGCCGCCCCGCATGCGGCATTGCCCGCATGGGGGCACGGCGCCGCCCGCGCGCGGAGTTGCCCGCGCGCGGGCGGGTGCGGGGCCGCCCGCACGCGGCACTGTCCGCGTGCGGGTGCGGGCGCCGCCGCCCGCATGCGGCATCCCGCATGGGGGCGCGGCGCCGCCCCGCATGCGGTGCCGCCCGCATGCGGCGCCGCCCGCATGCGGCGCCGCCCGCATGCGGCGCCGCCCGCATGCGGCGCTTGCCCGCATGCGGCGCCGCCCGCATGCGGCGCTTCCCGCATGCGCGGCTCCGCGTGCGCCGGCTCCGGTGGTGTTGCCGACCCTTCTTCCCCCGTTTCCAAGAAGGGACCAAGAATTGAGAAGAAAATTAATTTAAGCTTACCTTGATTTCGTCGGCTAGGGTTCAACGAGGGAAGACTCGTCCCGTCTTGTGTGCCCGGTCCCAAGGCAGAGGATGTGCGGTGTTCCTCCTCCTCCTCCTTGATCGCTCCGCCGGATGCTCTACGCCGATTGATAGGGGTAAGGAAGGATTGGGGAATAGGAAGTTTGGGAAATGGGACCTGGGTTGCGTACGACTAAGAGGTGAGGGGGGGGGAAAGTAACTGTCGTAACCCCCCCTGTTTCCCCACGATCTGAAAAGGGCGGGAGCGGTTAGGAAGCGGGAGCGGTTGAGGAATGGGAATTAACCCAATTTAAATCAAACGCGGGTAATTAAACGGGTGCGAACCGGGGTCCGGTCCGCCTCAAAAACCGTGCTGGTTGCCTGAATCGTTAGCCAACTTCCGGAATTTATTCTGGAAGAACCCGGCGTCGGAATTCAAAACCGATTGCACCGCCGTTCTCCGTTTCGCGAGCTTTATTGACTAAAAATACCCGCGAGTCCCGACGGTCTGACCGGGAACAAGAAATTATAGATCACCCTCCGAGTCCCCCCGAAACGAAATTCGAAATAAATAAAACCAAAGTGGACCCAAAAATATTTTAAACCAGCGGTTACTACATCACTCACCTCTTAAAACGAGTTTCGTCCTCGAAACTCAATCCTGGTTCGCGGTGAAGAGATAGGGGTAGCCCTCCCTCATCTTCGATTCCAGCTCCCACGTCGCTTCCCGCTCCTCGTGGTTGTTCCAGAGCACCTTCACGTAGGGGATGACTCGGTTTCGAAGTGTCTTGCTTTCTCTTGCTAGGATTCGCACAGGGGTTTCCTCGAAGCTTAGGTCCTCTTTCAGTTCGAGTGTCGAGACGTCCAGGACATGCGACGGGTCGGGGAGGTATTTCTTAAGCATCGAAACGTGGAACACGTCGTGAATCCGATCGAGGTTCGGTGGTAGGGCAAGGCGATAAGCCACTGGGCCAATCCGTTCCAGGATCTCGAATGGCCCCACAAACCGCGGGCTCAGTTTGCCTTTTAACCCGAATCGCTTGATTCCCCTCGACGGCGAGACCCGCAAAAACACGTGTTCCCCCACCTGGAACTCTAAGTCGCGGCGTCTCCGATCCGCATAGCTCTTTTGTCGACTCTGGGCGGTTAGTAAGCGCTGTCTGATGAGGCGCACCTTCTCTTCTGTTTCCTCCACCAACTCGGGTCCCAAAAATTTCCGTTCTCCCAAGTCGTCCCAACAGATCGGGGATCGGCAGCGTCTCCCGTATAAGGCTTCGTAGGGTGCCATCTGAATGCTGGCCTGGTGACTATTGTTGTAAGCGAATTCTACAAGTGGCAGGTAACGCTCCCAACCGATTCCCCAATCGAGTACACAGGCCCGAAGCAGGTCCTCTAGCGTCTGTATCACTCGCTCTGACTGCCCGTCTGTCTGAGGGTGGAAGGCTGTGCTGAACTGCAATTTAGTCCCCAAGGCTCGTTGCAGACTCTGCCAAAACTTTGAGACGAAACGCGTGTCTCTGTCTGATGTGATCGATGCCGGTACTCCATGCAATCTCACAATCTCGCTGAGGTAGACTTGGGCCAACCGCTCTCTGGTCCAAGTTGTGTGAATCGGCAGGAAGTGCGCTGACTTGGTTAGCCGGTCCACCACGACCCATATTGTGTCATGTCCTTGTTGTGAGCGTGGAAATCCGGTGACAAAATCCATGGTGATATGATCCCATTTCCACTCCGGTATCGGTAAGGGTTGTAACTTTCCCGCCGGCCGTTGATGTTCCGCCTTTATCTGCTGGCATACCAAGCAATGAGCTACATATCGAGTCACATCTCCCTTCATCTTGGGCCACCAGAAGGTCTGTTTGAGGTCCTTGTACATCTTTGTGCCTCCTGGATGCGCTGCGTAAGGGGCGCTGTGTGCCTCAGATAGAATTTCCTTCTTCAATTCCGGGGTATCCGGCACGCAGATCCGCCCGCGGAATCGTAGAGTGCCGTCGCCTTCCGCTGAAAAATCTCCTTCCTGATCCAGTGAGATCTTGTCTCTTACGAGCTGTAAATACGAGTCTGCCTGCTGTCCCTCTCGAATCTTCTCGAGCAGGGTTGGCTTGACCACCAAAGTTAGAAGTTGCGCAACCGTGCCTGCTGGCACTATTTCCAACCCTAGTCGTGAGAATTCCGCGATCAAATTGTTCTGCTCAGTTATCGCACCTGCTGATTCCCCTTCCGGTCGCCCCTTCCTGCTCAAAGCGTCCGCTACCACGTTTGCTTTCCCGGGGTGGTATTGAGTTGTTAGGTCGTAATCCTTCAGTAATTCAAGCCACCGCCTCTGCCGCAGGTTAAGTTCCTTTTGGGTGAACAGGTATTTAAGACTCTGGTGGTCTGAGTAAATGTTACAATGAACACCAAAGAGATAGTGTCTCCATAACTTCAGGACAAAGACCACCGCAGCCAGTTCCAAGTCGTGTGTTGGGTAGTTTCTCTCGTAGTCTTTTAGTTGCCTAGACGCATAGGCTATTACCTTCGCCGTGACACGGTGTCCACTACTCCTAAGGCGGACCAGGGGAGTAACCCCACACCTAACCTATAAAACCCCTTCCCCTCCTGGGCACGACCGCACAGTACACGGAGAAAGAAAAAGATATAACCGAAAAGAGGTAAAGGAAAAAAATATTACCTGCTATTCCCGGTTCTGGGATTCCGCATCACTGCTCCCCGGGGCGGCTGGGGAGATCTGTCCACAACCTCTGGCCCAGCCACGTTCGGCGTGGCGGGGTGGGGACTCGGTATCCGAAGAGTCCGTCAGGCGTAGGTCGTCCGGTCTCGGAGCCGGGGGTCTGGTGACGGCCGGCTTCCGGGGGCAATCGTAACGCGTGTGGCCCGGCCTGCCACACCGGAAGCAATGTCCGTTCCGCCAAGGGCAATTCATCATTGGATGCGCACCACCACAAATGACACATGGCTTTGGTGGTTCCGGTCCCTCCCCCGTCGCCTGCCCGAAATTCGGCCCTTTCTTCTGACGTTTGGTTGCTCTGCCGCTCGGGTACGGGCCTCCTGTTGGGCCGGGGTAGGGGTGTGCCCGTCGTGTACGCTCTAGTTCCGCGCGCACGGCCACGTTGACCGCTCCCTGAAAGGTGGAAACGCCAGTTGGTGGTATCCCTCGAGGGTTACCACCACCGGTGCCGTGCTGCGCGTGGTCGACACTCTCAAGCTCCTGGGTCAGTATACCCACGTGCTCCGCAAGGTCTAGCAGGTGCCTAGCCACGTCGCGCAGCTGGTTGCGTAGTAAGCGGTTCGCCTCTGCCGCACGGTCCATGTCCGACAGTAGTTGCCCACCCAAAACCGGCTTCTCTCTGTGCACACCAAGGAAACACATCAGCCCAGCATACTTAGGAAAACCGAGCGTAAATAAATCACACTAATTTCCCCTCCCTACGTTCACTCGCGTCCTAATCCTTAAACCCTGCATATTTCATTTATTTGTAGTTAAGTGTGATGTCTCGGTGGATGTTGGGCCGTCACTGTTGTGATTAAAGCAAAGTCTCTGATACCATCTTAATCTGTCACGCCCCGGGGGTTTGTTTTAGCGGAAACGATGCACAAATGGAAGCTTTAGCAGCGTACAATTTTTTTTTTTTGAATAAAACCCTACTTCCCCGGCGCGTGCCCAGACCCGCCGCATAAACAGATTCACTCAAAAACCGGCAGAGTCTCCTCTGTATATGCACGGCGTCGCGGCTATAACCTCATACAAATACAAGTAATCACTTTCCATTTAATCACAACAGCTCTGACTCTATCTACGCATGAAAGCTAAAGCAATGCCCGTGGCCAGTCAAGTTGAAAGGATAAACACATAGTTTTGAAATCAGGCCCATACGGCCTCAGGTTTCGAAAACAGATTAGAAAACGGCATAAATCCACGAGGTTTGGAAAACGGGTCCATACGACCCTAGATTTTTGAAAACGGTTTTCGAAATCCTTTTTCTCCTGTCTTCTAGTTGGTTTGGTTAGAAAATGGCCGAACGGGAACAATAAAGAAAGCAGTAGTGCATATCCAGAACCAAAAAGGAAATCAACATCCACGCGACCCCACAAGGGTATCGAGAACCACACAGTAATCTACAACAGTAAATGAAATGCAAGGATAGTAAAGATAACAACAGACTAGGGCTCCTACGCCCCAAACTGCTCCCACCTCGGTCTCTCCGTCGCCTACCTCTCACCCCCGGAAGTACCTGTCACAGAGGGGATAGTCAGCGACACTATCATGATAAAGCACTAAAGCAGTAAAATGATACCAAGCCTCAAAGTAAGACTAGCTGGAGCAACCACTCTCTCAAACGGTAACACCGTAACAAAACACCTGTAACACCTGTAACACCTGTAACACCTGTAACACTTTTATCACCTTTACCCCTGTAACACCTTTAACACCTGACCTCGACGGGCACCAATCCCGACAGGTCGCACCGCTCACACCTTTGTGCCTCAAACCCCACACCTACGGGGGCCCCCACTACGTCACCTCGTGGGTAAACACGGGTCAGAGACCGCCTTTCCGGAAAAGAGCACCCTTTGCGGTGGCCAAACCGCGGATGCGCGTGTCGCACTCGAGCATAGTAACAAAACACGGGGTAATATAGTAAATCATAGAAGCCATCAGTGTTAGTACAGGTTAACATAATATTTAACATCCTCTCCGGAAAACTAACATTACTAAACCTCGGAAGAAAAAACCCACCTTTATCGTTGTCGCGCTCCTGACCGACACTAGGCTCCTCTGCGTCTTGGTGGGTCCGCCCGGACCTACACGCACCTGTGATACAGGAGTTGGTAACTCAGGACTCCGCCAGGCTAAAAGGACTGGAACGCCCGCACATGTGCGGCGCTGCCCGCATGGGGCGCGGGCGTTGTCGCCCGCATACGGAGTTGCCCGCACGCGGCGTGTGCGGCGTCGCCCACACTCGGTGCTGTCCGCGTGCGGGTGCGCGCTCCGCCGCCCGCATGCGGCGCTGTCCGCATGCACGCAGCGCCGCCCGCACGCGGCGCTGTCCGCGTGCGGGTGCGGTGTTGCCACCCGCATGCGGCGCTGCCCGCATGGGGGTGCGGCGCCGCCCGCATGGAGGTGCGGCGCCGCCGCCCGCGCGCGGAAATGCCCGCACGCGGGCGGTGCGGGCGCCGCCCGCACGCGGCATTGTCCGCGTGCGGGTGCGGGCGCCGCCGCCCGCATGCGGCATTGCCCGCATGGGGCGCTGCGCCGCCCGCGCGCGGAGTTGCCCGCGCGCGGGCGGGTGCGGGCGCCGCCCGCACGCGGCACTGTCCGCGTGCGGGTGCGGGCGCCGCCGCCCGCATGCGGCATTGCCCGCATGGGGGGCGCGGCGCCGCCCGCGCGCGGAGTTGCCCGCGCGCGGGCGGGTGCGGGCGCCGCCCGCACGCGGCACTGTCCGCGTGCGGGTGCGGGCGCCGCCGCCCGCATGCGGCATTGCCCGCATGGGGGCGCGGCGCCGCCCGCATGCGGTGCCGCCCGCATGCGGCGCCGCCCGCATGCGGCGTTGCCCGCATGCGAGCGCCGCCCGCATGCGGCGCTTCCCGCAAGCGCGGCTCGCGTGCGCCGGCTCCGGTGGTGTTGCCGACCCTTCTTCCCCCGTTTCCAAGAAGGGACCAAGAATTGAGAAGAAACCTTAATTTAAACTTACCTTGATTTCGTCGGCTAAGGTTCAACGAGGGAAGACTCGTCCCGTCTTGTGTGCCCGGTCCCAAGGCAGAGGATGTGCGGTGTTCCTCCTCCTCCTCCTTGATCGCTCCGCCGGATGCTCTACGCCGATTGATAGGGGTAAGGAAGGATTGGGGAATAGGAAGTTTGGGAAATGGGACCTGGGTTGCGTACGACTAAGAGGTGAGGGGGGGGAAAGTAACTGTCGTAACCCCCCCCTGTTTCCCCACGATCTGAAAAGGGCGGGAGCGGTTAGGAAGCGGGAGCGGTTGAGGAATGGGAATTAACCCAATTTAAATCAAACGCGGGTAATTAAAACGGGTGCGAACCGGGGTCCGGTCCGCCTCAAAAACCGTGCTGGTTGCCTGAATCGTTAGCCAACTTCCGGAATTTATTCTGGAAGAACCCGGCGTCGGAATTCAAAACCGATTGCACCGCCGTTCTCCGTTTCGCGAGCTTTATTGACTAAAAATACCCGCGAGTCCCGACGGTCTGACCGGGAACAAGAAATTATAGATCACCCTCCGAGTTCCCCCCGAAATGAAATTCGAAATAAATAAAACCAAGAGTGGACCCAAAAATATTTTAAACTGGCGGCTACTACAATGCACCCAACCGTATTCCACGGATTGCCATACCCGCTCATCAATTGCGATGAGAAAAGCTCTCATCCGCACTTTTCAATAAGCATAATTAGTCCCATCAAAAAGAGGAGGTCTATAAATATTACCACTTCCACCCGACATGATAGATAAACCTAAAACCCGCTCTGATACCAATTGTAGGTTTTTAGGATCCACAAGGATCTAAATAGGTACTATCAAACAATTAGAGGGGGGGTGAATAGGTGTAATACTTATAAAACCAATCTCAGTGCAAAATAAAAACCAATGCGGAAAATAAAAATAGCACACCGAGATTTACGTGGAAACTCCAATCCAGGAGAAAAACCACGGGACCAACACGCAATAACAATCCACTAAGAATAGAAGAATAACAAGGTGATTACCGACTCCACGGACTCCAACCCCTCCTTCAACTTCTTCGGACCTTGCGCTCCACCGATTGCACGTCCACTGCACACGTTCGAATCCACGAACGCCACTCGAATCCACGAGCACACATTTCGAATCCACGAAACGCCTTCAACACACCGAATCCACGATGCTACGTCGAATCCACGACGCAAACTCAGCCGAAAGAAATATTGGCTTCGATGGTGATCCTTTGCTTAGATTATCATTGAAGAACCGTAGAAGGAATCTCTAAGCAAAGACTAGATCAATTCGACAAAAGATAGATCTTGGAAGAACCGTCGAATTGACCTAAAAGAGGCTATAAAGAAGAACGGTAAAAACCTAGCCTCTAGGGTTGCTCTCAAGTGTTTTATAAAACATCGGTAGTTCTTGAGAAACCCTAAGTGTCTATTTATAGTTTAGAAACCTTTGGAAAGAGATAAGAATCAAAAACTGACTTAGCAGAAATTTTCCGGCACGACGATCCGGATCGGATTTACGGCGATCCTGACTGTCGTCTTTTTTCAGCAATTCCTGAAAAAACAAGGTTCGGGATCCGGATCGGAATTCTGATCCGGATCGGTTCAGGATCAGAAATTCTGAACTGGACTCTGAACATCCAATTTGTCCAGTTTTTGATTTTTAAGCAATGAAAACTTATCCAAGTGTTTCTAAACTACTCAAATGTATTCGGATCACCAAAATTATTTAGTTAAACGTACCTGATCAATCCGAATCCATTTTCTTTAAGATTGATGTATATGATCCACAATTCTTCAACTTCAATCAATCTTCAAGACTCAAAACACTGAGTGTCAACTTGAGCTCTTGTTGAATCTTCTCTAAGTCTTCGATAACTGATTGACAATTTGATCACTTCAAGACTCCGACTCAACTCACAAAATATGCCAATACAAAAAGCCGTAACAAAGGAGAAAGAAGTGGAAGTTTTTTTTGCTAATCTAGACTTTTTTCTGTTACGGCTTTTATGTTGGCATATTTCGTGATTTGAGTCGGAGTCTTGAAGTGATCAAATTGTCAAATCAGTAATCGAAGACTCGGAGAAGATTCAACAAGAGCTCAAGTTGACACTCAGGTACGATTAAATTAATCATGGTGATTTAAGTATATTTACAATCTTTGGAATCATGTTTTATTGAAACCCGGTTTAGAAGAGGTTTTGGGAACTTGGATTTTAACTTATAACTTATTTTAAGTTTGGATTCCGGTACATGGTTGTTTTGTTAAACTTATCTTTGAAAAATTCTGTGTTTTTA
This sequence comes from Tillandsia fasciculata, assembly GCA_029168755.2. NCBI lineage: Eukaryota > Viridiplantae > Streptophyta > Magnoliopsida > Poales > Bromeliaceae > Tillandsia > Tillandsia fasciculata. The sequence continues at coordinate 18,421 of JAQOTM010000904.1, forward strand.
ACATTGAGTACCGGAACCCCACTTTGAGTTCCTCAAAACCCGACACAAGATTTTCTGAAAATTACATTGAGTACCGGAACGCAATAGAATTTTTGCAAAATCATTTTGTCATTGAGTACCGAACCCTACTATTTAGTACCGGTACGCAATGTTAAGTCGTGATAAGAATGCTAAACCGACTTTGATTGATTTCCAAAAGTTATAAATAGATACTTAGGGTTTCTCAAGAATGATCGACCAATTCAGAAACACTTGAGAGCAACCCTAGAGGCTAGGTTTTTATCGTTCATCTTTTTAGCCTCTTTGAGGTCAATTCGACGGTTCTTTGATGAGATGCTTTTTGTCGAATTGATCTAATCTTTGCTTAAGATTTCATCCATGATTCTCTAATGATATTCTAAGCAAATGATCACCATCGAAGCCTATATACCTTCGTAACGGCTGAGTTTGCGTCAAGGAGTTGACGTGGCATCATGGATTCGATGTGTTGAAGGCGTTTCGTGGATTTGAAACGTGTTGCTCGTGGATTCGAGTGGCGTTCGTGGATTCGGACGTGTGCATTGGACCTGCAGTCGTTGAGCGCAAGATCCGAGAAGTTTTTAAGGTGGGGTTTGAGTTCGTGGAGTCGATAATCACCTTTGTTATCTTCAAATTCTTAGTGGATTGTTATTGCGTGTTGGTCCCGTGGTTTTTACCCTGTGATGGAGTTTTTTCACGTAAATCTCTGTGTCTGTTTTTATTTCCTCCCGCATTTATTTTAAAGTGCAACCTGAGATTTGTTTTTTGGTTATTACACCTATTCACCCCCCCACCTTAGGTGTTTGATAGAACCTATTTAGATCCTTGGGGATCCATAAACCTACAATTGGTATCAGAGCAGTGTTAGGTGTTTCTATCATGTCGGGTGAAGGTGGTAATATTAATAACCTCCTCTTTTCGATGGGACCAATTATGCCTATTGGAAAGTCCGGATGAGAGCTTTTCTCATCGCAATTGATGAGCGATGGCAAATCGTGGAATACGGTTGGGAACATCCAATTGAGGAAGTAGGAAATACTACTACCCCAAAACCTCGCTCTCGATGTCCAGAGAGGAATCGAAAAATCTTCGTACAACGGGAAAGGTATGAACACTTTATTTAATTCTCTTTCCTCGATCAAGTTTACACGTATTTCTGCGTGTGAAACTGCAAAGGAGATTTAGGATATTCTTCAAATTACACATGAGGGTACTAGTCTTGTAAAAATTCAAAAGCTCCAGATGCTTACAAGTCAATTTGACTCTATTCATATGGATGAGCATGAATTGTTTACTGATTATTATACCAGACTTCAAGATATAATCAATACATGTGCTAATTTAGGAGAAAAGATCCCGGAATCAAAAGTTGTAAGAAAGATTCTTCGGACTCTTCCGGAACGTTTTATGGCAAAGGTTGCCACCATTGAAACCGTCAATCATCCAAATGACAGGAGAGTAGAGGAATTAGTAGGTGCTTTACAAACATATGAAATGACTTTTCATACTAATCAATTTTCTTCCAAGTCTTCTTCTAAGAGTGCAGAAATTGGATTCAAATCAACGAAGGAAGAAGATAGCGAATCAAACTCCGACGATGAAATATCTTTTGCCGACTTTGAAGAACAACTCGCGTGGATCACGAAGAAATTTCGTCGGAATTTTCGGAAGAATCGAACTGATAGATCTTCATCCTCGAAACCATCTAAAGGATCATCGGGTTTTAAATCCTCTAAACTCAAAAGATTTGCAAAACCTTCTAAAGTAAAAGAAAAAGATGAATTCGAAGGGGAAATCCAATGCTACAGATGCAAAGGCTACAACCATATTTCAACGGATTGTCCTTCTAAGAAATCATATAAAAAGAAGGCTTTGCAAGCAAGAACTTGGGACGATTCTACTTCCGATGAATCGACCTCAAGTAAATAGGAAAAGGATAATGCTGTTGCTTTTCATACTTCTCTAGTTCCCTCCTCTAATGTTTGCTTGTCATCATTAATTACTGACTCTACTTCTTTGATTTTGCATGAATCATCTACATCCGACGGAGAGTCGTCAATTGAGGGGGAGTCGGACGAAGAAGAACTCGTTGAGGCCTATCAACAACTTCTTAAGGAATCAAAGAAGATGGCCAAGCACATCAAGAAGTTGAGGAAACAACGACTTGAGGTTGAAGACGAGAACCGTACTTTGAAGATCAAAATTCATGATCTCGAGGAGGAACGAGGACTTTTATTGAACAATAATAAAACCCTCCAAGAAAAGCTAAACCAATCGGAAACGATCGTTAATTCTCATATGGACAAGATTGGTTTTCTTGAAAAATAGTTTGAGGAAATTCATGACGCCAACCAAGTTTTGACCAAGCAAGTTCATCAACTCAAATCCGACATACAAACTCTTTCAACCGGTTCCAAGAAATTTGATGGTATGCCCGAATTAGGTTAAACGAGCAAAGTTGGTTTGGGATATAAACAGAAACAAACTGTGAAGGCTTCAAGTTCCACAACTAAATTGAAAGGTAAAACATGCTACCAATGTGGAATTGAAGGACACATGATGAAGACGTGCCCGAAAAATTGTGAGGACCCAAAATTCCCACGTAAGGATTACTGTTGGATCAATAGCTTCTGGAGGCTTATGTTGAGTATTGGGAGTGTTTGTGCACAAATTGGACCCAAGAATTAGACTCAGCCAGAAATCTGGATCAAGATTACTTATATAGATGCCTTCAACAAATTTTAGAAATGGAATTTGGCAAAACGGACAGCGGATTTGGATTCAGCGCGCGAAAACGATGGAAATGGACTATTTACATGTATTTTTCGGAGTCCGGATGAGCGAACACGGGCAACCGAAAGTTTTGGAGGACTTTCGGGTGCGTGGTTAGCCGTGGACCGGGGGTGCCACGTGGCGGCACCCCATTGGACCGGTGCAGAGTTGCGGTCCATGGAGTGTGCCAGGCTGCCACATGGCTTGCCATGATGGGCCAGCCGTACAAGGCACGTGGGCCTGTTGGAGTGTGGGAGAGGAGTGAGAGGATTGTTTTTAAATTTTTCCTTTCTTCTTCTTCTTCCTCTTCTCCTTCTTCTACTTCTTCTTCTTCCTCCTTCTTCCTCCATGAACCATGGATTGTTGGAGGATTTTGTACAGAGCATCAACAACATGTCTTCTTCAAATTCATCATCTTGGGTGGGCCATTGGAGCTCCTTGATCATCTTCTTCCCCATGATGAAGCACAAACACCATTGCTGGATTTTCGGAGCTCCACCATCGCAGTTTAGTGCAAAAATTCCCCAGGCTTCGTTTCTTGGAATTTCGAGCTGAAATTTGGAGGGGATCTCCACGACAGGTAAATCTACAACTTTGATATTCAGTGTTCTACTTGGATCATGAGATTTCTTGGAGAATATTTGGGTTTTCTACAACCTTCACGCACAGATTTTTGTATTGGACACCTTGGAGTAATTTTGGGTTTTCTCTCTCATACGAGCTCGGAATTAGGTGTTCTTTAGCTCGATCTTTATCTACTCTCGACAAGGAATCCATTGCCACCTTCCTCACTGTATTTGAAGCTCGTTTGGACAGGTAAAACTCCCAATCTTTCCAGCCATGTAGTGCTGGTTTTTACAGAGCAGATTTTTGTTGGAATAGCATGTTTGTATGGTGATATCTTTGAGTTCAGCATGTTTTTGGGGGATTTCTTTGTATGGATCTGTTAACAGGGTTAAGAGGAACATTTCTCATGTTGATACTTAAGTGTAATTCCTGCTAGATTAATTCCTAAAAATCTGTGATCATTATGCCGGAATTTTGGATGTTACCGTGTTGTTTCGGGTGTATCTCCGCACCCAGGCATCGGATCGGGACGTGCCTATACACTTTTTGCATCTACGCGTCGCAAGGATTCTCGTCGTATTTTTCTGGGATTTTTCTGAGATTTGCCCGAAGGTACACTTTTCCCTTTCTTCTGTGCAATGTGATACAGTTGTGTATGTTGTGGAGTTTCGCGTTCACCGCGTTGCGGAATTTGTAACTTGGTCTCCGGGACTCGGATTTTGACGTGCAGGTACTCGTTTCGAAGGGCTCGACGCGACGATCGCGACAGTATTTTTGTTGGATTTTTATGAGTTCTTACTGCAGGTGAAAAATCCTTATCTTTGGGACTGTTCCAACAGATTTGTATTTACTGGATATTTTGGAATAAAAGTGTACCCTTGGACCTTATTGTTGTACCCAGGAAGGTTCGCGAGGGTTTCTAAACCTGTGGGAACTGGAGAGAATGGTTTTCGGATATTTTCAGCTGCTTGGAGCCGAGGCGTGCGCGACATGTACCGAGGGTGCAATTTTGGCAGGTTTCGGATTGTGAGCGTCTGCACACTTCACCGACCCCAGGTTTGCCTTGGATTTAGCACTTCAGGTGGGTAAGCTTAATTTGGTAACTGTATAAGGTTTTTATGTTATGGTGAATGTAAGTGCACTTGTGGGAATGTCACCCCTCTATGACTGGTAGCATGCATGTTTAATGTACAACCGATATGAGCGAGAGGTAAGCAGAGAATGGCCTAGACCATGTGGATTGATGCCTACCTGATGATTGTACATGTTTGGTGAATTGGAGGCTTAGCATATGGTAGACGGTTATATTTATCCCACACTAGATGACATAGAGATCATACATGTTGATTCATTGGCCTATTTATGTGAGATTGGTATAACATAGTAGGAATACTTTAGCATGCCTTGTTATTATATGGTTCATTCCCTTTTTATCGTTTCTGAGGACAAAAGCATGCTTGTATGGACATATAGTTAGGCCACCTTTTCCTGCTACACTACTTATTGGAACTTGACTTAGGAGAAACCATGCTTTTTCTTTCTCCTTCTTTGTTAGTCAGGTGGTCAGTGTTGCTCGGGTTCGAGCAGGGGTCTGGATAGTGTAGTCGGGACTTTGTGTCTGGGACAGGTTGGATTAGTTGTGGGGTTTGCGGCGACCGCGGATATTGGGCGGTTGACCGGATATTTACTTATGCATCAGATTGGGTATCAGTTTTCTCTAGTGGATGGAGCTACCCACTTATCGTTTAGTTTGTATCCGATTGAGATCGGGTCTTCCTTTAGTGGATGAGTTTTCCCACTTTGATCAGAGTCGTGATCCAGTCCTGCTATATTGAGACACTTGACAGAGATACTTGTTACTGAGAGATACTTTACTCGTGTGGGTCGCTCCCCTCGAGTGCCACTCCGGAGGTAGGCTTGACCGAGCCGTGTGCCGGTCTGTTACTTATATTTTGACCGAGCCGTGTGCCGGTCCGTTACTTATATTGAGATCGAGCCGTGTGCCGATCAGTTACTGAGTTCGACAGCAGAGCAGGCAGTACCGGGTGTTATACCGGTTCATTTGATTGGGTTTATTTCGGTCAGATACTTTTATTGTTGCACTCGTGCCTGGGGGCCGAGTGCAGTCTGGTAGCTGAGTTTAGATCAGTGCTAGTATTGTTGAGAGCCGTTTGGTTGACGGTGGTCCCGTGTCGTTGAGAGTACTTTGACCGCTGTGTGAGAGGTTGAGCATCATGATTCTATCCGTTCTGAGAGAGAGCGTGGATTTTGACTATAGCCTGCATGAGCCACTACTCGATAGCGAGTTAGTCTGTTTGGACGCCCTACGTAATTCCTGCCCGTCAGCGGGAGGTGGTTGTAGGTGGGCGCAGGTTTGACTGGACCAGGTGTGGCAGTCAGCTCGATTGGGTCGATTGTGCACTTCATGTGCTGGTGGTTGCATACCATTCTTTGGTTCTCCCCTTTTGAGCATTTAGATAGAGGCATGGTAGCTGTTGAGAGTCTCCAGCTTCCTTATTTCAGTCTTTATGACTTGGGTTAGTTTATGTCTCTTGAGGACTTAGTGGGCAGACCGTCGGGTCTGGCGGTGGTACCCACTGAGAACTCCCTTTTTGGTGTAGTTCTCACACCCTTTGGGGGTTTCCCCCTCCTTTTCCTTCCTCTCCTTTGTTTTGCAGAGTCTTAGCGGGTGTTGCCGATTCTGCGGTTGTTGATCGAGGCGAGGGAGTCGCGAGCTAGATCCCTATCCGTCGTTGGAGAGTAGCGGTACCCCTTCAGAGGAGATCTTCAGTAGATTAGTCATTTTATTTCCTCTTTTGAGAGATTGATGTAGCGAGGACATGATATGTATTGAGAGACTGTACACTGATGTATTTATTGGAGATACCTCCCTGTTGAGTGCTGATTTTGTATATGAGGATATTGTATGATTATCATTTTTGGGAGATGGACATTGTTGTACTATTTCCAGTTGTACAGTAGTTGATTTTAGTTATACAGCAGATTTTTATTTATAGCTCTGATATCTGTTAGCTGTAGTACTTTTCTTGCAGGTAGGACGCTTCGCCTATGCGGAGTTTGGCATAGGTGGCGGATCTGTTGGCGAGCCCGGGTCGCAGTTTCGACCCCGGGGCGTGACAGATTAGAGTGGTATCAGAGCCTAGGTTGTAGGTCATGGTGGACTTAGAAACCCTAGGCTTATGGTTTGACCCTTGGTTGACTTCGTGAGAGTCGTGATTTATAGCGAGAGTCCTGATTGAGTTTTATACCTCTCCCAGGGGACGGGACGAGTGATTGGCATGTTTATTCTTCTAAGTGATTATGTTGGCTGCAGACAACATAATGCTGTGGAACGGGTGACATGCTTTAGACTTTCGCTGGATTGGGTCGAGCGCTGTTGTGTGCTGTTTTGTGGTTTCGTCGTGGTGAGCGGTGTCTCCCCAACGCTGGGTTTTGACCCGTGTGCATCCTGTCATAGCAGTTGAGCTTGAGCGGTTGGTTTTGGGCCGGATACCCGGATTGAGGTCAGAGAGTTCCGGACCCGGATGACAGGATCGTCTGAGGCCTATCAGTAGCGGAGTGAGCAGCTGGTTTGGGTGACACGGTTGTCGGAGCAGCGGGCAGCTCGACAGTGCTTTCCTTTCGAGATCATCTGGTTGCAGTATCCTCAGCGGCAGTGATTTCTGTGGCGCCGATGGAGCGAGTAGCCCCCTCTGTGCCAATGTTTAGTGCCGAGGCACCGAGGTAGGGTGGATAGTTGACAGCTGGTAAGCTGAGGGGACGTGATCGATCTATCGAACCAGTTTTGGCAGATGAACCACCCCGATTCATAGGATTGAGCTTGGAGCCTTTGGAGGCAGAATCGTGGTTGGTGGTATTGGAGAGACTATTTGAGAGCCTCCTTGTGCCGAGGGTTTACGCAGTTGCTGAACTGCGCGCTCCAGGTTTTGAGGGACGAGGCCCATAGGATATGTGTGACTGGGAGTGGATTGCGCCAGGATACCTTTCAGTTTAGTTGGTCCCTCCGTTATGGATTATTGATGCTTCGATGGAGTAGGCGTTGTGTATGGAGCGTGGCGCTGCAGTTCCTTAGGATAGGGATCTGCCGCCAGAGGCGAGTTCTGGATATTGGCGCTTGGCGCCGGGTGATGGAGGATAGATCGGCCGGCAGAGGCATTTCTGATTTCTTTTTCCAGGATAACGGATTCCCGAGATGCCAGAAATCGGGTGGACCCCGATGGCAGCATCAGCATCTATATCAGAGTGGCGCAGCGGTAGCATGGATTGGTAGTCTGCGGAGGGCCATATTCGTCGCCTCAGTGTGAGCCGAGACAGAGGTCGTTCTCCCTATGTGATTGGTCTAGATTTTCTGGCAGACAGAGCGACGACCCCCTTTTTTCTTTTTTCGTCGAGCGGACGAGTCTGTGCCGCCCGGTTGGAGGGCGCCACGGTAGTGGATCGAGTGTCGCAGGTGGGATTTTATTACAGCAGTCGGAGTTAGAGCATGTTGCATTCCTGCATGGACTAGAGGCAGATTTGTTACCACGTGCACTCGAGGTACAGGTTCCTGTTAGTGTTGTGCATGTGGAGGAGGCTTGTGGATCATGTCCCATGCAGATGAGGCCGCAAGTTATATCAGCAGACTTATTGGTAATTGTGGCAGTTCGGTATTTGGACCATGTGCTTGAGATTGATTGGCACGGTGCCACAAAATGTTTGACTGCGGCGAGAGAGGACTTTGATCTTCGGCAAGGCAGACAAGAGGAGGCTTGCTTGTTGAGATTATTAGAGCGCACAGGATATAGCGACAGTGTGAGAGGTGCTTTCGGCGGCACCGGGATTCAAGGATATCTCTGTTGCCCACGAGATCCCGGGTGTGATTTCACCTGAGCTGTTTTAGATGCCGCCGGTTAGGGAGATAGAGATTGCGTTTGGTGTGGTTCGGGGAACCGCGCCACCCGCGACAGCACCTCATTGGATATCGCCGGTAGAGCTGAGAGAGCTGATGGCACAGTCGCAGGAATCTGATGGATCGAGGGGTCTGTTTGACCTAGTGCCACGCCGTTGATACACGGTGGTGATGCCACGTCGTTGATACACGACTGTGAGGGTTCTTTTATGGTTCGAGTGTAGACAGGTCCGGGTGGTATCCAGGACCTTTTGATGGAGTTATACTCCGGCAGTTATTGTAGGATGCGAGTACCTACTTGGAATCAGACAGCCGAGGATTTTGCCTAGATGGCATTCAGGATCCGGTAAGGGCATTATGAGCTCATAGTGAGGCCAAATGGAATAATTAATGCCCTGTTGTCTTCAAGATTTGAGGAAATGTGTGTCCTAGTTGTACTTGGACAGATTGGGAGTGGTGTTCCCCGAGGATATTTGATTTACTCCCAGAGCGACTTGGAGCACGAGGGGCACTTGGGGATATGCTACCGTGCCTGTGTGGATGAAGCTGTATGCCAAGTTATTGAGATACAAGTTTTAGCTTCTGAAGCTTACCTTCGTGGGTCACATTGTGTTAGCCATAGGGGCGGCGGTGGAAATTCGGCCAAAAATGGATGCTAGTTGAGATTGGCCGAGACCGACAGTTATTGTTGAAGTGATTAGCTTCTTGGACTGAACAGTGCCAGTAGAGCTGGACGAATGGATGATGAGGTTGATACCAGTGCCGACTATAGCTTTGCCAGAGATGGGAGATGAACTTTTGAGTGTTTGTGATGCCTCCCATAGTGGCTGTGGAGTTACCGTGGGTTTATCTATGGTCCGCGCTTTATCAGTTCAACCCTATGGGTATTGTGATAGGACAGATTCCCGTTTTGTTGGTGGTTGTGATCCCACAGATAAGCCTCTCATTAAGCTCACTACTTCCAGCTTTGTTTGATATGTCCGGGCATAGGCCATGCCTGCTTGGTTATCAGTTCTGTTTATTCGGCATTCCTATTCTCTACTGTATGTTGGAATCAGAGTTCAGTTTCTGTATACAGCTTCTGTGATGCAGTCTCAGTCGTACTGCACCAGTTGAGACTACAGCTTTCGGCATCTCGAGTGGGATTTTCTCGGCTTGTCGCCGATTGTTCGGACTTTGGCCGCGAACCTGAGCATCAGCATTATGATCGCCCTTTTGAGCCAGCTTTCAGTCACGTTTATCGATGGTTTGGCCACCGTCAGGGTGCTCTTTGCTAGTTGAGAGGTCAACTTCGACCCGTGGGTCCGTTTGGGTTATGATAGCATGTTGAGTGACCAACAGTGGCATGAGATTGTATCTCTAGGGGTCCCTTTTTATAGTAGCCTGCGGTTGAGTAGTCCACTCGGGTGGTTTGGATCAGAGAGTGACCTAGTGAGGACCCCAGTTTGTTGGATTCTTTCCCTCTTGGATGATCGTGTGGGTGTGTTCCTGGTCGCCCTAGTTGAGTGGACACTAGGGTGTGGTGTTGGTGCATGTGGCACTGGTTGATCTTTCTTTTCCCCAGCTTTTTGGAGTCCCTGTGGTTTTTCGCGTCTCAGCTCGGGAGTGTTACACTTTTGGATCCCTCGCCCGTGATTGACTCGCTCTGTTTGAGATCTGTGTATGTTTGGAGTACGAGGGACGCCCGTTGCGAATTCTGGCTCGTGAGATGAGAGGATTGCGCAATTGGGCCATGCTGTACTGGTTGTGGTTGTTGTTGTTGTCGTAGAGGAGTAATCACGGGGAGTGAGTGGCGACTACGGAGCTGGTGACGGTGTTGATGGGTACCTACCTTTGGTTTTTGAGACTCCTTTTGAGTTGTGTTAGTTTCGAGGACGAAACTTTCTTTTAGTGGGGAAGGATGTGAGGACCCAAAATTCCCACGTAAGGATTACTGTTGGATCAATAGCTTCTGGAGGCTTATGTTGAGTATTGGGAGTGTTTGTGCACAAATTGGACCCAAGAATTAGACTCAGCCAGAAATCTGGATCAAGATTACTTATTTGGATGCCTTCGACAAATTTTAGAAATGGAATTTGGCAAAACGGACAGCGGATTTGGATTCAGCGCGCGAAAACGATGGAAATGGACTATTTACTTGTATTTTTCGGAGTCCGGATGAGCGAACACGGGCAACCGAAAGTTTTGGAGGACTTTCGGGTGCGTGGTTAGCCGTGGACCGGGGGTGCCACGTGGCGGCACCCCATTGGACCGGTGCAGAGTTGCGGTCCATGGAGTGTGCCAGGCTGCCACATGGCTTGCCATGATGGGCCAGCCGTACAAGGCACGTGGGCCTGTTGGAGTGTGGGAGAGGAGTGAGAGGATTGTTTTTAAATTTTTCCTTTCTTCTTCTTCTTCCTCTTCTCCTTCTTCTACTTCTTCTTCTTCCTCCTTCTTCCTCCATGAACCATGGATTGTTGGAGGATTTTGTACAGAGCATCAACAACATGTCTTCTTCAAATTCATCATCTTGGGTGGGCCATTGGAGCTCCTTGATCATCTTCTTCCCCATGATGAAGCACAAACACCATTGCTGGATTTTCGGAGCTCCACCATCGCAGTTTAGTGCAAAAATTCCCCAGGCTTCGTTTCTTGGAATTTCGAGCTGAAATTTGGAGGGGATCTCCACGACAGGTAAATCTACAACTTTGATATTCAGTGTTCTACTTGGATCATGAGATTTCTTGGAGAATATTTGGGTTTTCTACAACCTTCACGCACAGATTTTTGTATTGGACACCTTGGAGTAATTTTGGGTTTTCTCTCTCATACGAGCTCGGAATTAGGTGTTCTTTAGCTCGATCTTTATCTACTCTCGACAAGGAATCCATTGCCACCTTCCTCACTGTATTTGAAGCTCGTTTGGACAGGTAAAACTCCCAATCTTTCCAGCCATGTAGTGCTGGTTTTTACAGAGCAGATTTTTGTTGGAATAGCATGTTTGTATGGTGATATCTTTGAGTTCAGCATGTTTTTGGGGGATTTCTTTGTATGGATCTGTTAACAGGGTTAAGAGGAACATTTCTCATGTTGATACTTAAGTGTAATTCCTGCTAGATTAATTCCTAAAAATCTGTGATCATTATGCCGGAATTTTGGATGTTACCGTGTTGTTTCGGGTGTATCTCCGCACCCAGGCATCGGATCGGGACGTGCCTATACACTTTTTGCATCTACGCGTCGCAAGGATTCTCGTCGTATTTTTCTGGGATTTTTCTGAGATTTGCCCGAAGGTATACTTTTCCCTTTCTTCTGTGCAATGTGATACAGTTGTGTATGTTGTGGAGTTTCGCGTTCACCGCGTTGCGGAATTTGTAACTTGGTCTCCGGGACTCGGATTTTGACGTGCAGGTACTCGTTTCGAAGGGCTCGACGCGACGATCGCGACAGTATTTTTGTTGGATTTTTATGAGTTCTTACTGTAGGTGAAAAATCCTTATCTTTGGGACTGTTCCAACAGATTTGTATTTACTGGATATTTTGGAATAAAAGTGTACCCTTGGACCTTATTGTTGTACCCAGGAAGGTTCGCGAGGGTTTCTAAACCTGTGGGAACTGGAGAGAATGGTTTCGGATATTTTCAGCTGCTTGGAGCCGAGGCGTGCGCGACATGTACCGAGGGTGCAATTTTGGCAGGTTTCGGATTGTGAGCGTCTGCACACTTCACCGACCCCAGGTTTGCCTTGGATTTAGCACTTCAGGTGGGTAAGCTTAATTTGGTAACTGTATAAGGTTTTTATGTTATGGTGAATGTAAGTGCACTTGTGGGAATGTCACCCCTCTATGACTGGTAGCATGCATGTTTAATGTACAACCGATATGAGCGAGAGGTAAGCAGAGAATGGCCTAGACCATATGGATTGATGCCTACCTGATGATTGTACATGTTTGGTGAATTGGAGGCTTAGCATATGGTAGACGGTTATATTATCCCACACTAGATGACATAGAGATCATACATGTTGATTCATTGGCCTATTTATGTGAGATTGGTATAACATAGTAGGAATACTTTAGCATGCCTTGTTATTATATGGTACATTCCCTTTTTATCGTTTCTGAGGACAAAAGCATGCTTGTATGGACATATAGTTAGGCCACCTTTTCCTGCTATACTACTTATTGGAACTTGACTTAGAAGAAACCATGCGTTTTCTTTCTCCTTCTTTGTTAGTCAGGTGGTCAGTGTTGCTCGGGTTCGAGCAGGGGTCTGGATAGTGTAGTCGGGACTTTGTGTCTGGGACAGGTTGGATTAGTTGTGGGGTTTGCGGCGACCGCGGATATTGGGCGGTTGACCGGATATTTACTTATGCATCAGATTGGGTATCAGTTTTCTCTAGTGGATGGAGCTTCCCACTTATCGTTTAGTTTGTATCCGATTGAGACCGGGTCTTCCTTTAGTGGATGAGTTTTCCCACTTTGATCAGAGTCGTGATCCAGTCCTGCTATATTGAGACACTTGACAGAGATACTTGTTACTGAGAGATACTTTACTCGTGTGGGTCGCTCCCCTCGAGTGCCACTCCGGAGGTAGGCTTGACCGAGCCGTGTGCCGGTCTGTTACTTATATTTTGACCGAGCCGTGTGCCGGTCCGTTACTTATATTGAGATCGAGCCGTGTGCCGATCAGTTACTGAGTTCGACAGCAGAGCAGGCAGTACCGGGTGTTATACCGGTTCATTTGATTGGGTTTATTTCGGTCAGATACTTTTATTGTTGCACTCGTGCCTGGGGGCTGAGTGCAGTCTGGTAGCTGAGTTTAGACCAGTGCTAGTGTTGTTGGGAGCCGTTTGGTTGACGGTGGTCCCGTGTCGTTGTGAGTACTTTGACCGTTGTGTGAGAGGTTGAGCATCTTGATTCTATCCGTTCTGAGAGAGAGCGTGGATTTTGACTATAGCCTGCATGAGCCACTACTCGATAGCGAGTTAGTCCGTTTGGACGCCCTACGTAATTCCTGCCCGTCAGCGGGAGGTGGTTGTAGGTGGGCGCAGGTTTGACTGGACCAGGTGTGGCAGTCAGCTCGATTGGGTCGATTGTGCACTTCATGTGCTGGTGGTTGCATACCATTCTTTGGTTCTCCCCTTTTGAGCATTTAGATAGAGGCATGGTAGCTGTTGAGAGTCTCCAGCTTCCTTATTTCAGTCTTTACTGACTTTGGTTAGTTTATGTCTCTTGAGGACTTAGTGGGCAGACCGTCGGGTCTGGCGGTGGTACCCACTGAGAACTCCCTTTTTGGTGTAGTTCTCACACCCTTTGGGGGTTTTCCCCCTCCTTTTCCTTCCTCTCCTTTGTTTTGCAGAGTCTTAGCGGGTGTTGCCGATTCTGCGGTTGTTGATCGAGGCGAGGGAGTCGCGAGCTAGATCCCTACCCGTCGTTGGAGAGTAGCGGTACCCCTTCAGAGGAGATCTTCAGTAGATTAGTCATTTTATTTCCTCTTTTGAGAGACTGATGTAGTGAGGATATATATGTATTGAGAGACTGTACACTGATGTATTTATTGGAGATACCTCCCTGTTGAGTGCTGATTTTGTATATGAGGATATTGTATGATTATCATTTTTGGGAGATGGACATTGTTGTACTATTTCCAGTTGTACAGTAGTTGATTTTAGTTATACAGCAGATTTTTATTTATAGCTCTGATATCTGTTAGCTGTAGTACTTTTCTTGCAGGTAGGACGCTTCGCCTATGCAGAGTTTGGCATAGGTGGCGGATCTGTTGGCGAGCCTGGGTCGCAGTTTCGACCCCGGGGCTTGACAAAAATAGGAAGAAAAATTCTTCAGCATCTTCATCTACGGAGCGGACTCTACGAATTCAAAAGCAACATCAATTCAATGGAGTTCCCTCAATTCACCAAAGGTTCGAGCCACAACATCGGTTATTCAAGTGGACATTTGCAACGCGGGAACCTAAGGTGGATCAACAGTCAAAACAAACAACCTCCGGCCACAATGAAGCAAGACAACCCAAAATCCGACGGTTTTGGATTAGGAAAGGTGATATCTTTCCTTGTCTTAAGTTTTAAATTGCTTTTGACTGTATGTAATGCTTTGATCGATTTTATCTTCATATTTATCTTGATCTTTGCATTACATGATTTCAATGCTTGTCGTTTTCATGTTTTGTTTTTAAACAAAAGGGATTTAATGAACGATTGCGACTTGTTTTAGTGCATTGAATATAAAAAGGGTTTACTTTCATTCACTCCTAATTAATTTCATATTAATTATCAACTTTACTCCATAATCATAATCTTTGAAGATATTCCATTATAGGAGTTTTTGATAGTGTCATATTCATCAAATTTTAGTAATCATATGTGATCTTAAGGTGCTTAACCTATCTCGGTTGTGTGAATTCATTGTGATAAACATGAGACAACGAATAGACTAAAATTTGGGATTTAATTCTTTCACGTAAGAGACTGCATTCTTACAAGGGTAATTAAAAGAGTTGAAAAGATGTGGAAAGAGTTACATCCGCAAAGGAGTGTGAAAACTACCACCACATGTTGGAAAGTGTTGGGTTATATATAATTGGATCTAAATAGGGGAAAAAATACCTAGAGGGGGGTGAATAGGTGTAAACTATAAACACTCAAAAATCATTGCACAATAAAACCCAATGCGGAAATAAAAATAACACGCAAGATTTTTACGTAGAAAAACTCCAAACCGGAGTAAAAAACCACGGGACCGATAACACGGCGAAATTCACTAGAATTAAAACACGTACAAGGTGATTTACCGTACACACTTACGACTCAACCTTTTCCATACGCTCCTAGTAGATCTTCTCCGCTCGCTCCGCAACGCTTCTCGAATCCACGATCTGCGCCCAACGCCGAATCCACGGCGTCCAACGTCGAATCCACGACGTCCGACCGAATCCACGGTCTTCACCCAGTAGCACGTCTCGAATCCACGAACGTACCTCGCTCCGAATCCACGAAAGCGGTTGCACCTTGAATCCACAAGGCCACGCGAGTCCACGCGCCGATTTTGGTAAATCGTTGTTTTTTGGGTGGTGATGATCCGCCGAATACTTAGATTAAAATAGATCGGAAATACCATCTAAGTATTCATTAGTTTGATTCTACTCAAAATCTGAGTATGAAAACCTAGAATCAAACTAATCAATATAGATGAAGAAACATAGAATTAATCTAGTTATTTCCTTTCTTCTCTATATGTGGATTTTTCTTTTTCGACCGTATTTGGATTGCCCTAGAAAATGAATCATAGGGTCTATTTATAGGTTAGAAACCATTGGAAGAAGATAAGGATCAAAAACTAACCATTTCTGGAATTTTACAGGACGACGATCCGGACTGGAATTGGCGGTCCGGATGTTTCAGCGAAACAGACTTTTTCCAGAAAAGAGGACATTCGGGGTCCGGACTGAAATTTCCACGGTCCGGATGTTCATGCAATTCCTGCAATTCCACGTTCGGGATCCGGACTGAAATTCCCAAGGTCCGGACTGGAATTGCGCATGAACCAACCTATGTTCGGGGTCCGGACTGTAATGCCCGATCCGGATCCTGAACATGTCCCATGTCCAGTTTTTCATTTTTATGCGATTAAAAATTCATCCAAGTGTTTCTACACTATAAGAAGTATTCGGATCACCAAAAATATTTAATTAAACATACCTGATCCTTTTGAATTCTTCTTTCTTGAGATTGAGGTATATGATCCAAGCTTCTCATCTTCAATCTTCAAGACTTAAACATATTCACGAAATACGCCAACTCAAATTCCGTAACAATCTCCCCCTTTGGCGGTTTCGTGACAAAACACAAATCCACTCAAGAAAATTCAAAAAGATATTTTTGTTGATATCACCATACAACAAAAATTTACATTGGAGATCCAAATAAAAATAAGTACATGAGATAAACTCCTAAAACAGACTCTAGACTTAGACATCTGTACTCTCTGCAAAAGTAATCATTCTTGACAAAAGAGATCGTTAGATACCTCAAGAATTTTATCATTCAAAACCAAACAGAGAGATAGAGTTTATACTCACCATGACATTTTCAAATTCAGATATGTAAGAGAATCATAATAAAAAATCGACATATCTTCTAAGCAGTAAAAATCCAAATGTCATAGAAGGGTTAGTCAACAAGCAACTTGTTAGTTATATTACATGCCCAAATAGTTAGTCGAATAGTTAGTTGAGGCATGCATCAAAACACAATATAAAACCAAAAGTTGACGTTATACTTACCTTCGTTTCAAGTTCTACTTACCTTCGTTTCACAAGCATTGTTCAAATATTGTTCAAAGTTCTCTTTTCTCTCTCCCCCCTTTTGTCACAAAACTAAGCCAAAATTACAAAAATTCAAGGAGAGTTAAAAAGTTCCAAAAACCTGAGAACCAAAAAGAAACTAAAAACCTGCACAAGAAAAGAAAAGATTAGATCACAGATTAATCATCGGAGTCTGATTCATCTGAGGTGCTACATCCCATTTTCGAAAACATTTTTTTCATGAACTTCTTCATCAAGGAGATTGTCTTAGTCAATGTGATTTGGGATGCCGTGATGATCTCAAGTTCCTCTGAAATTCGCCTCTGTTCTTTCGTGATCTGCTCTTGTTCAAAAGATAAGCGTTGTTGCTGCTTATAAATTGAGGTGACCGATGCGTCATCATCTGGCGCGGGTGCTTGCCGTGACGGAGATGTAGAGGTGCCGACGCAAGGTTTCTTTCCGGATGACGGAGTTGGAGTGACATGAGGTAGTTTATGAAGAGACTTAACTATGGTGGATTCATTTATCATGCCTAAGCAATGTTGATATGATGTTGAGCTGATGCCAATTTGAAACTTCTTCAAGATCCTCATAATGATCAATGGAAAAGGAAGTCTTTCGGAAGGATGAGGATGCTCAACATATCTAGACATTCTATTTCAAATAATATAAGGGATATTCATGTTCAATCCCACTGCCTCGGATGGATGACCTAGGAGATATAAAAACAACATTCGATCCCATCTCACAACCTTTGTCTGCATGTTTGGGAGAATGTTATAACACGTGATGAAGTTGAGAAACCGGTATTCAAGCCTGAGTTGTTTGGACTTAACAGATTTCTCCGTTGATTCAGTGCCGTCCAAACAAATTCCCTTTATAACTGTTTGCCACATAGCATTTGTCAAACTTCTGCCAGCTAAGTAGTTAATCCCCGATCTGCACGCTTGCATCCCTAAGACTTCCCCAATTAACTGCGGAGTTATATTGAGTCTTGTCCCTTGGATGTTTGTATAGAACTGCATAGAGCCGTGTTCATCTTCCTGTAGATGTCTCGCATTTGTGTAAAAAGTCCTTACTCGATGCAAACAATATCCAAGCAATTCCGGGAATTTGCAAACTTGAAGAAGATCGGCTTGTTCAATTAAAGTCCCGAATTCCGGTGAGTGATCTCGAAGAGCACCAATATTGACATGTCTTTCCCCGATGCATTCTCGATGTTCAAATGTGTTACGGCATTTTGGTGTTGGCATATTTCGTGAGTCAAGTCAGTGAGTTGAGTCGGAGTCTTAAAGGGATCAAATTGTCAATCAGCAATCAAAGACTTAGAGAAGATTCAACAAGAGCTCAAGTTGACACTCAGTGTCGTGAGTCTTGAAGATTGAAGATGAAGAATTGTGAATCAGTTACATCAATCTCAAAAAGAAAGTATTCAAAAGGATCAGGTATGTTTAACTAAATAATTTTGGTGATCCGAATACTTTCTTATAGTGTAGAAACACTTGGATGAATTTTTAATTGCATAAAAATCAAAAAACTGGACATGGGACATGTTCAGGATCCGGATCAGATGATCCAATCCGGATCCCGAAAGGTTTTAGTTCATGTGCAAATCCAATCCGGATCCAAGCCTATTCTGATCCGGATCCCGAACATTGGATGTTGCTGAAATTCATGAACGATCCGGATCGGGCCTTGCGATCCGGATCCCGAACCCTTGTTTTTCTGGAATCGTCAATCTCGTTACGACGATCCGGATCGCAGTAATTCCGATCCGGATCGCCGTCCTGAAAATTTCCAGATAAGGTATGTTTTTGATTCTTATCTCTTTCCAAAGGTTTCTAAACTATAAATAGACATTTAGGGTTTCTCAAGAACGTGAGACCAATACCGAAAACACTTGAGAGCAACCCTAGAGGCTAGGTTTTTATCGTTCTTCTTTATAGCCTCTTTTAGGTCAATTCGACGGTTCTTCCAAGATCTATCTTTTGTCGAATTGATCTAATCTTTGCTTAGAGATTTCTTCTACGGTTCTTCAATGATAATCTAAGCAAAGGATCACCATCGAAGCCAATATTCTTATCGGCTGAGTTTGCGTCGTGGATTCGACGTGGCATCGTGGATTCGGTGTGTTGAAGGCGTTTCGTGGATTCGAAACGTGTGCTCGTGGATTCGAGTGGCGTTCGTGGATTCGAACGTGTGCAGTGGACGTGCAATCGGTGGAGCGCAAGGTCCGAAGAAGTTGAAGGAGGGGTTGAATCCGTGGAGACGGTAATCACCTTGTTATTCTTCTTTTCTTAGTGGATTGTTATTGCGTGGACATCCAACCGGTCAGCGCAAGGTCCGAAGAAGTTGAAGGAGGGGTTGAGTCCGTGGAGTCGGTAATCACCTTGTTATTCTTCTATTCTTAGTGGATTGTTATTGCGTGTTGGTCCCGTGGTTTTTCTCCTGGATTGGAGTTTCCACGTAAATCTCGGTGTGTTGATTTTTATTTTCCGCATTGGTTTTTATTTTTGCACTGAGATTGGTTTTATAATATTACACCTATTCACCCCCCTCTAGGTGTTTGATAGTACCTATTTAGATCCTTGTGGATCCTAAAAACCTACAATTGGTATCAGAGCGGGTTTTAGGTTTATCTATCATGTGGGTGAAAGTGGTAATATTTTTAGACCTCCTCTTTTTGATGGGACCAATTATGCATATTGGAAAGTGCGGATGAGAGCTTTTCTCATCTCTATTGATGAGCGTGTTTGGCAAACCGTTGAATACGGTTGGGTGCATCCTGTTGAGGAAGTAGGAAATTCTACTACCCCAAAACCTCGCTCTAGATGGTCCAAAGAGGAAATCGAAAGATCTTCTTACAATGGGAAAGGTATGAACGCTTTATATAATTCTCTTTCCTCGACTGAGTTTACACGAATTTCCGCGTGTGAAACCGCGAAGGAAATTTGGGATATTCTCAAAATTACACATGAGGGTACTAATCTTGTAAAAATTCAAAAGCTCCAGATGCTTACAAGTCAATTTGACTCTATTCATATGGAAGAGCATGAATTGTTTACAGATTATTACACTAGACTTCAAGATGTAATTAATACATGTGCTAATTTAGGAGAAAAGATCCCGGAGTCGAAAATTGTAAGAAAGATACTTCGGACTCTTCCGGAACGGTTTAGGGCAAAGGTTACCGCCATTGAAACCGTTAGTCATCCGGATGAGATGAGTGTAGAGGAATTAGTAGGTGCTTTACAAACTTATGAGATGACTTTTCCTACTAATCAAATTTCTTCCAAGTCTTCTTCTAAGCTTACAGGTATTGCATTCAAATCAACAAAGGAAGAAGATAGCGAATCAAGTTCCGACGATGAAATCTCTTTTGCCGATTTTGAAGAACAATTGGCGCGGATCACAAAGAAATTTCGTCGGAAGTTTTGGAAGAATCGAACCGATGGATCTTCATCCACGAAATCATCTAAAGGATCATCGGGTTCTAAATCCTCTAAACTCAAAGGCGTTGCAAAACCTTCTAAAGAAAAAGAAAAAGATGATTTCGAAGGGGAAATCCGATGTTATCGATGCAAAGGCTACGGCCATATTTCAACGGATTGTCCTTCTAAGAAATCATACAAAAAGAAGGCTTTGCAAGCAAAAACTTGGGACGATTCTAGTTTCGATGAATCGACCTCAAGTGAAGAGGAAAAAGAAAAGTTGTTGCTTTTCATGCCTCTCAAATTCCCTCTTCTAATTTGTGCTTATCATCTTTAGTCACTGACTCTATTCCTTTGATTTTGCATGAAACATCAACATCCGGAGGAGAGTCATCAAGTGAGGGGGAGTCGGACGAAGAAGAACTCGTTGAGGCATACCAACAACTTCTTGTGGAATCAAAGAAGATGGCCAAGCATATCAAGAAGTTGAGGAAGCAACGACTTGAAGTTCAAGACGAGAATCAAGCTTTAAAGATCAAACTTCATGATCTCGAGGAGGAACGAGAGCTTTTATTGGATAACAATAAAATCCTCCAAGAAAAGAAACCAATCGGAGACAATCGTTAAATCATATATGGACAAGATTGGTTTTCTTGAAAAGCAGTTTGAGGAAATTCATGTCACCAACCAAGCTTTGACCAAGCAAGTTCATCAACTTAAATCCGACATACAAAGGCTTTCAACTGGTTCCAAGAAACTTGATTGTATGTCCGGATTAGGTCAAACAAGCAAGGTTGGTTTGGGATTTAAAAAGAACCAAACTGTGAAGGCTTCAAGTTCCACAATGAAATTGAAAGGAAGAACTTGTCACCTATGTGGACTTGAAGGACACTTGGTGAAGAATTGCCCGAAAAAGAGAAAGAAAAATTCTTCGGCAACTTCATCTACGGAGCGAACTCAACGGAATCAAAAGACACATCAAGTCAAAGGAGTTCACTCAACCCACCAAAGGTCCGAGCCACAACATCAATCATTCAAGTGGATCATTGCGAGGCAAAGACCTAAGGTGGACCAACAGTCAAAGCTACAACCCCCGGCACAACGAATCAAGACAACCCAAAATCCAGCGATTTTGGATTCGGAAAGGTGATATCTTTCCTTGTCTTAAGTTCTAAATAGCTTATGACTGTATGTAATGCTTTGATTGGTTTTCCCTTCATATTTTTTTAATCTTTGCATTACATGTTTTTCAATGCTCTTTGTTTTTATACTTTGTTTTTGAACAAAAGGGTTTTTAACGAACAAGTGCATTGAATAAAAAGGGCTTCACGTTCATTAATTTTATATGGATTATCAACTTTACTCCATAATCATAATCTTGAAGATACTTCATTATAGGAGTTTTTGATAGTTATAAGCATCAAATTTAGAAATCATGTGTGATCTTTAGATGCTTAATCTATCACGGTTGTGTGAATTCTTTGTGACAACACAAGTGCTATAAACATTTTGAGCATTGGTTATATTGACTTTAATTGCATCTTTCACGCATTTAGAAATCTACTATGCTTTTGACATCATAATATTTCGATGTTGCAATGATCATTTATGTTAATTAATTCATCTTTTAAGTGATCAAAGTCAATTTCTCTCTCAATGATCTCTTGGTATAGTCATTATCTTATTTGACTGTTTAGTCGAGTATGAATGCGAGATCAATTTTTGGTTGAATACTTTATATATTAAATAATTGATAGCCAATTGAGGGGGAGTCAAAGAAAAGTAAAATGCTCAAAAGATGTGGAAAAAGTTATGTCACGCCCCGGAGGTTTCTGTTTAGCGGAAGTAGTTCACCAAAAGTACGTATTTAACCCGTATCAATTTTTTTTTTTTGAAAAAGCTCTTCCCCCGGTGCGTGCCAAGACCCGCCGCATACAAGGGTCACTTGCACACGGACAGAGTCTCCCCTGTATATGCACGGCGTCGTAATTGTACAATGTTCCATCACAATCCACAATTCAATCACAACAGTTCCAAAATCATACATATAGGTCTACATGCTCACAAGACAGAAGTATTCACACGGCCGGTCAATTTGAAAGGATAAATCCATGGTTTTAAAGAAACAGCGCCCACTCGGCGCCTAGAATTTTTTTTAAGTCCATTTCGAAAACAACATAAAACCACAGGGTTTGAGGACAGTGCCCACCCGACACTCACGTTTTGAAATCCCTTTTTAAAATCCATAATAATCACAGGGTTTTGAAACAGTGCCCACACCGACACTGAGGTTTAAAAACAGTTTTCGCAATCCCTTTTCATTTCTTTTTTTTTTTTTCTTTTTAAAGCGGCCAACAGAGAGAAGAAAGACATTTTAGTAAATAAGTAGAAGTTTATCGACATCCATCCACAGACCCCACGAGGGTATCGAGAACCACGCAAGCGGACTACACTAGTAATGTAAAGCGGGAAGTAAGGAGGAAGTGCAAACGGGGTCTCCAAAGACCCGAAACTCCAGCCTCGTCCTCACCGTCTACTCTCCCCCTCCCTAAGGACCCTGTCACAAAGTGGGAAGTCAGCGACAATATAAAAGCGATAGTAAGCAGGAAAGTAATAAGTGCATCCAACCGTAAACTATCCGGAGCAACCATTCCCCCAACACGGGAGATAAACCTCGCACACCTGCACAACCAAATTCGGGCACCTACCCCGGCGTCCCATCCGAGCACCTACCTCGGTAGCCCCGTCGGGCACCTACCCCGACGGGTCTCAAAGCTCGCACCTCGGCGCCTCAACTCCCCACCTAACGGGAGCCCCCACTACGTCACCGTGGGTCTACACGGGTCTCGACCACTTTTCCGGAAAAGCGCACCCTTTGCGGTGGCCAAACCGCGGGGCGCGTGCTGCAGCCTCGAGCAAGTAACCATGATGTATGAACAAGAGCAGATAGTAGCATGTGTAATCAAAAGTACCCTACTAACAAGTATAATCGAAGTAAGCGGGTAACATGTAACATCTAGAGTAACGATAACCGGTAGCATTTAAAGTGGAACGATAATAGGTAATATTTAAAGTAAACGGTCCCTCGGGGATCGCGCTAAACACCCCCTCACCCACGTACGCACTTGCTTGTCCCCGTCCAACATGATAGAACTAAATGCTAGAACTTTCAAAATCAAACCCCACTGTTTCAATCCAAGCACGAGATCCATATAAAGTTAGAACATCCCTTCTTTTCTATATTTTCTTTTTCTCTTTGTTTTAAACGTTAGCACAGTCAAACAAGTAATGTCTATCACCCTTCGATCTTTCAACCCAAGTACGCCACAAGAATTGACCCCACCCAATTTAATAGAATTAAAGCACGAGATTAAGGCAACACCCCCTCAGCACGAAGAGAGGGCGTGCGGAAAATTCCGACGAAAAAATATCCTCGCCGCGCGCCCCGAACAGCTGCAACAAAAGTTTTTATTTGTTAAGAATATCGTCGCGGTTTAAAACACTCAAAAACGGGGCGAAACGGGCTAAAAACGGGCTCCTGGACCCTTTTTCTGGAAAACGTTTGCACGGGTCCCAGGCGTTTGACCGGGTCCACGACGGCGGGCGGCGGAGGCGCGGGCCGGGAGCACGCGGCGCGGGTGGACCAATACCGTCTTGGGGCCAGGGCCGCGCACGGCTAGGGGGCCGGCGCCGGGTCCACGAGGGCCGCTTAGTGGCAGGCGCGACACGGGTGCACGCCCAGGGCGTGCACCGCGGCGGCCTGGCGACACGGCCCTGTGCGCCGGGTCTGCGCCCCCGGGCCGCTATGGCTTGCTGCCTTGGTGCAACGACGGCCCGGTGGACCGCGCGCCTGGCGCACAGCCCCGTGCGCCCTCTGCGCCCCCGGGCCTCGATGGCTTGCGCACGGGTGCACGTCGGCTTTGTGTGGACCCGCGCCAGAGATCCCCTCCGACAGTGATTTCGGCTCCGGTTGCGTGACCCCGCGTTCACGGGCGGCTCCGGCGATTACCCCCGTGACACGGTGCCGGCGCGGCGGCGGCCTTCCCGTTTAACCACGGCGGCGGCGGCCTCCCGTTTGGTCCCAAACAATATCGCCCCGCCGCGACACGAGACGAAGAAAACCCACCCCGACAATTCAAGGGATTTCCCTCCCTTGCTCGAAACAAGACGATACAAGAACGAAACAAGAAAACGAAAGCACGGCTCACCTTGTTTCCGTCGGCACGGGCGAGGAGAGGGATCGTCCTTTTCGCTTCGTCGGATCGTGCGGGGAAGCGATCAATCTCCTCCTTCTCCTCGTCAATTTCCGGCTCTCGCGTCGTCTCGATACGGGTGGGGAAAGGCTAGGGTTTTTCACGCGTACGAAGGGGAAAAGAGGAGCGGGAAAACCTAATCCCCCCAACCCCTATTTAGTAGACGACTTGGCGTAATTGGGTCTGAACCCAATCAAATGTAAATTAAGTTTAGATTAAGTTTTAAATTAACCATTTAATAGATTAATTAAATCACCAATTTAATAGATTAATTAATTACCCAAATAAATAGATAAGTTAAATTACCCAATTAGATAGGTTAATTAAATAACCCGGGTCTGTTTACCCCTAATTAGACGTGCGAACACCGAGCTGCTACAACTTCAGAAATTATTCCGGAGATCCGGGGGTCCGGAAATCAGATCCGATCGCGCCGCCGGTCTTCGTTTCGCGGGCTTTATTATCCAAAAATACCCCAGCCCCGACGTCTGCCCAGGAACAAGGCAAAATTAAGTCACCCCCGAATCCCCTTGGTCGCAAAACGTTCCATAACAGTTCAAAGAGAGTCCAGAAGGACAACTAAACCCGCGGTTATCACACCACTCACCTCTTAAAAACGAGTTTCGTCCTCGAAACTCAAACCCGGGCGGTGGTAAAGAGGTCGGGGGGGGGCACTCCCTCAAGGTCATGCACGAACACGAAGTCATAAGATATGAAAGAATGTGTTGCTCCGGTGTCAAACAAAGTTCTAGCATGGGTTTGAAACAGAGGTGATACCTGCAAGCGCGTCCTCCGGTGGGTCTGACTCCCGGCGGGTCATCGAGTAGACTCCGAAGGAGCCTTTCCCCGTCCAGAGTGTTGTGGTGCTGGTGCTGAAGCCGCTAAAGTGACCGCTCCCAGGATCAAGGGGTAGTTGTGGCGGAAGTGCCCCTGCTTGCCGCAGCGGTAGCAGTGATCGCGCCGCAGGGGGCAGTCGTCCACACGGTGCGGGCCCGCGCAAATCACACATGGTCCATCCCCCGGTCTTGGTCCTCCCGTCGGCGCGTTCCGAGGTCCCGCCTGTGGTCTCCAACGTTTTGAGGGCCGGCTCCCACTAGAAGAGCCTTCCCCAAAGTTCTGCGGCTGTCGCTTCCTATCTTCTTGCCGTACCGAATCCTCCCTTCTGGCGCGCGTGACCGCGAACCGCGCTCCACCGTAGTGGCCCTGTCGACCACTTTCTGGAAGGTGTGCAAATCGGCTGCTTGCACCACCTCGAAAATGTTGCTCCGCAGGCCATCGACGAAGAGTTGCGCCTTGTGGGATTCGTCCCTTATGACGAATGGGACACAGTTAGCGAGTCTCACAAATTCACGTTGGTACTCCATGACTGTTCTGCTCCCCTGCTGAATATGGTTCAAGTCATCCTCCAATTTCTTTTTGACGCTATTGGTAAAGAAGGCCCCGAACAGCTCTTGTTTGAATGTCGTCCAGGACGGGAGTGCGGTACTCTTTGTAGGGTCGGGGCGCACCGTCTTCCACCACAAGCGGGCGTTCCCTTCCAGGAAGTGGACTGCTAAGGGAACCCGCTCGTGGTCCTCCATGAGTAAATCTTCAAACAATTTCTCCATTGATCCCACCCATTTCTCGACGACCCATGGATCGGTCGTGTCCCCTTCGAACATAGGCGGATCGTGTTTCTTGATATCCCTCAAGTTGGCCCGCACCCGGTCCCGCTCGGTCTGCGGAAACCGACCCCTCCCCCGTGGCGGCGGCAGCCACTGCCGGGAGGACGTCAGCACGGTTGCAACTGGGACACCCCCGCCGAGGGTCCCCGGCGCCTGCTCCGTAGTTGCTGTCGCGGGTGCTGCTGCTGGCGCCGCTGCCTGGGTTGGCGGTACCCCGGCTGCGGCGGTCGATGGAGGGGCCACTCCTGTCCAGACCCCGTCACTTGCGGTCCCAATGCCGGCGTTGGCCCCAGTGGAGGGGCCGGGGCGACGGTCACCGTCGCCGCTTGTTGCTGTTGCGTCAACTGACGCACGTGGTCCGCGAGGGTTGCCAGCTGCCCCGCCATCTCTCGCAATTGTTGCCGCAAGAGTTGATTCTCCGCGGCCGTCGTCGCTGCCGCATCCGCCCCCGTGTCCTCGGCTGACGATCTAGTACGGGCCATACCTATCACACACACACACAGGTTAGCTCTAGTTTTCGCTAACCCAGAAAAGAACCACTCATCGAGAGAAAGGACTTAGACTATTTCCCCTCCCCGATCACTCACGTTCTTCTCTCCTATTCCTTTCCCATTTCATTTATTTGTAGTCAAGTGGGGTATCCCCGTGGATGTCGGCACTTACTGTTGTGATTGAAAGCAGTCTCTGTGTCACGCCCCCGGGGGTTTTTGAGTCATCTGAAGCGGAAAGACGTGTCTATTTTTTTTTTTCTTTTAGTAAGGTAACATAAACTGCATCCCCGGTGCGTGCCAGACCGCCACATACACAAATTCACTCTGTCCACGGACAGAGTTTCCTTTGTATATGCACGGCGTCTCATTTACAGCATATTATTTAATCACAAATATCATACATCAGTTACCAATCAACAATCATCAACCAACAACCATACCGTAGACATTCACCATCAATTAAAGCAAGTTTATAAAGCGGCATCCAGGTTTGGAAAGGATAAAACCCAGAGTTGTAAAACCCGTGCCCACACGGCACCTCGTTTGAGAAAACATTTTCGCAATCTAATGTTTATCATGAAATCATGCCGCGAATGAAACATAAGAAACTACACCTCATCCACAGTGCTAACTAATAAATAAAGTGATCCACAAGCAAACTAAAAATAGCATAAAGAGGAAATGAGTCATAATAACGATAACCAAGAGTCCGACTACGATCCTCACGACGCAGTCCCACCGCCATCCCGGCTAACGCACCTAGGAGTACCTGTCACGGAGTGGGTAAAGTCAGTGACAAACAAAGTAGATGTGTAACAATATCAAGAAGGGAAAACGTACGAACACACCGAATACACCGTAACCTTTCGTTAGACACCTGTACATTATTTAACCTGGGCACCAATCCCAGTTCACCTGTCGGGGAGACGAAAGTCTCCCCTCGTGCACAAACACCTTTTTGATGCTCTTACCCCTTCGCGGTGCTGGTGCGACACCTCAGCTGGCGCGAAGAGGTCCCCGCTTGCACCGTTACCTTTGCGGGGCACACGGGTCAAAAGACCACTCTTCCGGAAAAGTACACCCATGCGGAGGCCAATCCGCCTGTGTACGTGCAGCATCCGAAACCGGATTGCCAAGATTGGCGTGTAATGGGCACCGCGACCGCAGCCGCACAATTATTAGATAAATACCATTAATCGAAAGGTTAAACTGACCATCTACTTTGTTAGGTAAATTAAAGAGTACTTTTAATGACGATAGATGCACTTACAGCACCGGTTGCACTCATCGCAACCGTACCCACCTTGTTGGAGAGCAATCGGAACACCTATATCCTTCGCGCTCTCCCGCTGCACCCCTGGACCTAAGAAAGTCCGCAAGGATAATAATAGTCACAAACGTGTACTAACATCCCAAAACAAAAGACCCAAATTACCCCTTCTGACGGAAAAGTCCAACACCGTCCGGTTCACCGAAAACCGGAACCCCGCGCGGCACCCAACATAATAAAATAATGACCAAGTAGGTCCCAAGTGGCTGTACCAAGAAAGCCGCGGAAATAACGATCCCAACGGCGAAAACCGCGCTCAAAACGGTGGAAAAACGGACCCAAACGGAGCCACCGGACTTTGGGGCTGTCGGGTGGTGCACGAAGCAGAGCGTGGACCGGGTCTGCGCATCGGCGGCCGGGCGGCGCGCGCCGGGTGCACGCAGGAAGCGTGCACCGGCGGAACGGGCCGGCCGGCACGGCACTGGCGCGCGCCGGGTTCACATAATCCACCGCGGCATCGCGCACCGGGTGCACGCCCAGCGCGTGCACCGCGCTGGACGGGCCGGGCCGGCGCACGGTTTCGTGCGCCGGGTCTTGTGCTCCCGTTGCTGCAGGCGTGCACCGGGTGCACGCCTGGACCCGTGGACCGCACTGTACGGAAACGCACAGTAACTTCCGTTTTTCCGTTTTTTCGTCGTTTTCGCCCCCGTTCGCGATTTCTTCTCCGTTTTCGCTCCCGTGCGATCCCGGCGACCTCCCCGCGAACATGGTAACGACGGCGGCGGCCTCCCGTCTAACAACGGCGGCGGCGGCCTCCCGTTAACCCACTATGTCCCGCCGGAGTCGCCCGAAAAATTCCCGAAAATTCCGGAAAATTCCCGAAAAATTCCCGGTAATTCTAACGGCTAAACCGACGATCGACGAACACCCAAAACGTCGATCGGAAGTTCGATAACAAGAAACCCGTTAAAAACCATCAACTAAAATCCGATAAAAATCCTCGATCACACCCGATCAAGAACGAGGACAAAATATGGATCAAACCCGACGAAAATCCGCGAACGATGTTCCGATTAAAATAATCTACCAAGAACACGGAAAACCCCCGATTTGTTTATCAAACGAAACGATGAT
Organism: Tillandsia fasciculata; assembly: GCA_029168755.2. Lineage (NCBI taxonomy): Eukaryota > Viridiplantae > Streptophyta > Magnoliopsida > Poales > Bromeliaceae > Tillandsia > Tillandsia fasciculata. The sequence goes on from JAQOTM010000904.1 coordinate 47,229, forward strand.
AACTCACCTTAAATTTATCGGAATAAAAGATCCGATCTTGTTTCTCGCGGCGTCGGAAATCCGGATCCGCTCCCCGTAGACGATGGCGTCTCGTTCTCCGATCTCCGGCACGTGAATCGGGGCGATCGGGTTCCTCCGCTTCCTCCCTCTTTTCTCCTCCGGTTAGGGGTTCCGCCTCTTTTCTTTTTCTCTCCTCACCGGTTGGGGTTTTCGGTACGCACGAAAGAGGCGATTTGAGAGGCGGTATTTCTCAATTAGGGTTTCGTTGGTAACGGGGGAATAAATAGATCTTATTATCTATTTATCCTTTTTATCCAATTTCGCACATACGCACCGTCAAAATCCCCTTCGGGTATTTTGACTCCGATTAATTAATTTATTAATTAATTAATCCTTACCGATAACCCTATTACTTAATTGTTTAATTAATATCCTTACCGTCGATCCCTCATATTTGATCGTTTGATTTCTTTATTTACGTACGTAGGAAACCCGATTTTTCCCCGTTTCTATCTCTCACATAAATATCCGACTGACGGGATATTTCACCTTTAAATCTGACCACCGGTTATTTAATCACCTTTAAATCCTGACCACCGATTATTTAACCACCTTTATTAAATAATCATGGGAAATCAATTCCCAATTGGATTCAAATTACCGGATATTTAAATCTAATTTTAAATTTAGTCACCGATTATTAAAATTATCTCGCGGGAAATAAATTCCCAATTTAAATATCCGGATTTTATCTCTTATCCAATCCACGAGATAAAATCCCACCAATTTAAATCCCTTAATTAAATATCCTGATTTTATCTCTTATCCAATCCACGAGATAAAATCCCACCAATTTAAATCCCTTAATTAATTCGTACGTAGGAGGATTTAAATTTCCGTCACCGGATAATTAATTAATTAATTAATTAATTATCCCTACGAGATAACCCACCTTATCTCTAACGGGTGCAAGATATTTTGCACGGTTTCCGATGCGTGACTAACTACCGCATCGCTAAGGATCCCGTTCCGGGAGATCCCGATATCGGATTTCGAATCCGATCGCACCGTCGGTCATCGTTTTTCGCGCTCTATCGCAGAAAAATATACACACCTTGTCCCGGCCGACTTTTGAAAATTAAATAATTTTATTTCGCTTAAGGCCTAAGCGATTACATGTGAGTTCAAAAATACCCCAAAGGGTCGGGTCACTACACCACTCACACTTTATAAAAAGTTTCGTCCCGAAACTTAAACTCAAACCTCACTAAAACAACTCGGGAAAACATTCCCTCATCTTTGATTCCAGTTCCCACGTCGCCTCGCGCTCTTCGTGGTTGCTCCACTGGACCTTCACATAGGGGATCGTTCGGTTGCGCAACTTCTTGTCCTCTCTTGCCAAAATCCGCACCGGCGTCTCCTCGACGCTCAAGTCCTCTCGCAACTCGATGGTGGAGGCATCCAAGGCATGAGAGGGGTCTGCCAGGTACTTCCGGAGCATTGAAACATGGAACACGTTGTGGACTCGTTCGAGGTTCGGGGCAGGGCCAACCGGTACGCCACCGGTCCTACGCGCTCCAGGATTTCGAACGGTCCCACGTACCTTGGGCTCAGCTTTCCCTTTATGCCGAAACGTCGGTTTCCTTTGGAGGGTGAAACCCGGAGCAGCACGTGCTCGCCCACCATGAACTCTAAGTCTCGGCGTCTGTTGTCCGCGTAGCTTTTCTGTCTGCTTGGGCGGTCAGTAGCCTTTGTTTAATCAAACGCACCTTTGCTTCGGTCTCCTCCACCAAATCTGGGCCCAGAAACTTACGCTCACCTAAGTCGTCCCAGCATATTGGAGACCGACAGCGGCGCCCGTACAGGGCCTCGTACGGCGCCATCTGAATACTGGCCTGGTAACTGTTATTGTAGGCAAATTCCACCAGGGCAAACACCGTGCCCACCCTTCTCCCAAGTCCAGGACGCATGCTCGAAGCATGTCCTCCACGATCTGTATCACCCGCTCCGATTGCCCATCGGTTTGCGGATGAAAGGCTGTGCTGAAGTGCAACTTGGTCCCCATCGCTTGTTGCAAGCTTCGCCAAAAGTTCGACACAAAGCGTGTGTCTCTGTTCGACGTGATGGATGTTGGTACACCGTGCAACCTTACTATCTCATCGAGGTATGTTTGCGCCAGTCGTTCCCGGGTCCACGTCGTGTGTATGGGCAAAAAGTGGGCTGATTTCGTCAAACGGTCCACGATCACCCATATCGCATCGTGTCCCTGTGGCGATCTCGGGAAACCGGTCACAAAATCCATGGTAATCATGTCCCATTTCCACTCGGGCACCGGTAAAGGTTGCAATTTTCCCGCCGGCCGTTGATGTTCGGCCTTCACCCGTTGGCACGCTAGGCAGTGAGCCACGAACTGGGTCACGTCCTTTTTCATTTTGGGCCACCAGAAGGTTTGCTTGACGTCCTTGTACATCTTCGTCCCTCCGGGGTGTGCCGCATACGGGGCGGCATGCGCCTCCCGTAGGATTTCTCCCTTGAGTTCTGGCAGATCCGGTACGCAGATTCGTCCGCGAAATCGTATTGTACCGTCAGAGCTCACCATAAAATCACCTTCCTTGTCGGCGGTTATTCTACTCCGCACCAGCTGGAGTTGATCATCAGTCGATTGGCCTTCGAGAATCCTGTCCAGCAGAGTAGGTTTGATCACCAGCGTCAGAAGTTGGGCGACTGTCCCCGCAGGCACCACCTCTAGTCTCAATCGCGAGAACTCCGCAATTAGACTATCCTGCTGCGTAATGGCGCTTACATCCGCTTCCGCGGCCTGTCCCTTGCGACTCAGGGCGTCGGCCACCACGTTGGCCTTTCCCGGGTGGTAGTGGATCGTTAGATCGTAATCCTTTAATAGCTCAAGCCACCGCCTTTGTCGAAGATTTAGCTCCCTTTGGGTGAAAAGGTACTTGAGGCTCTTATGATCTGAGTACACATTACAGTGTGCCCCATACAGGTAGTGCCTCCAAAGCTTGAGCACAAACACCACCGCTGCGAGTTCCAAATCATGCACGGGGTAATTCCGCTCGTACTCCTTGAGCTGCCTTGACGCATAGGCGATCACCTTTCCCCGTTGCATGAGTACTCCACCCAATCCATTTCGCGACGCGTCGCAATATACTTCATAATCCTCCCCAGGCTCTGGCAGGGCGAGGATCGGAGCTCGCGTCAACCTGTCCTTGAGCTCCTCGAAGCTTCTTTGACACTTGTCCGTCCAGACAAACTTTTCCCCCTTTTTCGTCAACGGGTCAAGGGGGTGGCTATCTTGGAGAAACCCTCCACAAAGCGCCGGTAATACCCGGCTAATCCTAGGAAGCTTCGAATCTCCGTCACCGTCGTCGGTTGGGGCCAGTCTGTCACCGAATCTATCTTCTTCGGGTCCACCGCGACTCCAGCCGCCGAGATCACGTGCCCCAAGAAACCGACCTCACGGAGCCAAAACTCACACTTTTTGAGTTTGGCGTAGAGTTTCTGTTCCCGTAGGGTCTGGAGGACTGTGCGCAGGTGTTCTTCGTGTTCCTCATCTGTACGGGAGTAGATGAGGATATCGTCGATGAAGACCACCACGAATAAGTCCAAGAAGGGCTTGAATACCCTGTTCATCATATCCATAAACACTGCCGGGGCATTAGTGAGCCCGAATGGCATTACCGTAAACTCGTAATGGCCATAGCGAGTACGGAAAGCCGTCTTGGGGATGTCCTCCCCCTTGACTCGGACCTGATGATAGCCCGACTGCAGGTCGATCTTTGAGAACACCGTCGCCCCCCCGTAATTGGTCAAAGAGGTCGTCGATTCTTGGTAGGGGGTACTTATTCTTGATCGTAACCTTATTTATCTCCCGGTAGTCGATGCACAACCGGAGACTTCCGTCCTTCTTCCTCACAAACAGGACGGGCGCGCCCCAAGGTGACGCGCTTGGTCTGATGAAACCTCTGTCCAGAAGGTCCTCCAACTGTGCCTTGAGTTCCTTCAGCTCCGCAAAGGCCATCCTGTACGGTGCCTTGGTGATGGGCTTGGTGCCGGGAAGCAGCTCTATTGGAAAGTCAACCTCTCGTTCCGGCGGCATTCCGGGGAGCTCCGTCGGAAATACATCCGGAAACTCCCTTACCACTAAGTCTCAAATGTCGGATCGTTGGCGCTAGCCATTAACCCCAAAAGCCTGAGCTTTCAGAGGTGCGCATCCGATTCACTTAAAGTGGCATACACCGCACCACAGATCTCGACCAGACCCAACCCACCTGGATGTTGGGTCTATTGTTGGGCCTCTTGCCGTTAGGTCTATTGCGGACCGCAGCCTACTCAACCTTTCGGGCTCACCCAACCCAACTCACTAGTCCCCTGGGCCTATTGTCTCAATGCAGGAAGTTCGACCTATTTGACCCATAATAAAGGGCCAACACCAAAGACAACTAAGTCTTCGCATCCTTATTGGGCAGGAAGGTACAGAGTATTTGCTCCTAAGGGTTCTCCTGGGGTCAAGACCAACATTACTCTTCGTAAGGGGTCTTTCCTGCTACTACTTCCCTCGGGTAGTGCGTCCTTTGTCGTGTCGTCGCATAAGACCCCTCATCCGTGTCGCGACTCCGAAGAATCATTCCCGGGTTCGGGGCAGTAAAAACGGAACTGTCCCAGTTTGTCACGTTAGAAGCAAAGGTCGTGCTTCCGGAATGAATAATTTCCCCCGAGGTGCTCCTTTGTAGATGATGCATGGCCGGTCTCCACTAGAAAATCCCCCTCCTGAGAAGGGCTGGGTTCGTTTCTTGTCCATGTCGTACTCCGAGTCCTCTGTCTGATGTGTTCCCAAGTTCCTTGCGGTGTCTTCGGATATTGGGGTGGTCGGCCCTCGTCGGGAAAGTCGTTCCCGGGTTATGGCTGGGGTCGTTTCGGCCCCCGGCAGACTCATGATCCTTCTGCCGGGTGCGTGAAATAGCCAATTCCCGCCCCACCATAGTGGTCCTATCGATCACCTCCTGGAAGGTGTGCAAACCCGCCGTTTGCACTACCTTGAAGATGTCGCTCCACAAGGGTTACTAACTGCCCGGCCATCTCTTGTAGCCGTTGTCGAAGAAGCTAGCAGTCCGCCACTGTTCGCACCGTACTTTTTGCCCCTGCGTCCTCCGCTGATGACCCATTTCGGGTCATCGTCCGCTTGTAAACAAAGAAACCTCGTTAGGCCTAAGGTTATCACCCTAGCACCTAGACTTACATTTACACCTATATTACGTTCCCATTTCCCCGTACTCTCACGTACTACGCACCTACACCTTGGTTATCTCATTTCCCATTTGCTTGTGGCACCTAGCACTGTGGATGTAAACCTCGTCTACTATGGTTGTGGTTGCATTTTCTCTGATACCTTTTAATCTGTCACGCCCCCGGGGGTTTTTGAGTCATCTGAAGCGGAAAGACGTGTCTATTTTTTTTTTCTTTTAGTAAGGTAACATAAACTGCATCCCCGGTGCGTGCCAGACCGCCACATACACAAATTCACTCTGTCCACGGACAGAGTTTCCTTTGTATATGCACGGCGTCTCATTTACAGCATATTATTTAATCACAAATATCATACATCAGTTACCAATCAACAATCATCAACCAACAACCATACCGTAGACATTCACCATCAATTAAAGCAAGTTTATAAAGCGGCATCAAGGTTTGGAAAGGATAAAACCCAGAGTTGTAAAACCCGTGCCCACACGGCACCTCGTTTGAGAAAACATTTTCGCAATCTAATGTTTATTCTTGAAAACATGCCGCGAATGAAAACATAAGAAACTACACCTCATCCACAGTGCTAACCAATAAATAAAGTAATCCACAAGCAAACTAAAAATAGCATAAAGAGGAAATGAGTCATAATACGATAACCAAGAGTCCGACTACGATCCTCACGACGCAGTCCCACCGCCATCCCGGCTAACGCACCTAGGAATACCTGTCACGGAGTGGGTAAAGTCAGTGACAAACAAAGTAGATGTGTAACAATATCAAGAAGGGAAACGTACGAACACACCGAATACACCGTAACCTTTCGTTAGACACCTGTACATTAATTTAACCTGGGCACCAATCCCAGTTCACCTGTCGGGGAGACGAAAGTCTCCCCTCGTGCACAAACACCTTTTTGATGCTCTTACCCCTTCGCGGTGCTGGTGCGACACCTCAGCTGGCGCGAAGAGGTCCCCGCTTGCACCGTTACCTTTGCGGGGCACACGGGTCAACAAGACCACTCTTCCGGAAAAGCACACCCATGCGGAGGCCAATCCGCCTGTGTACGTGCAGCATCCGAAACCGGATTGCCAAGATTGGCGTGTAATGGGCACCGCGACCGCAGCCGCACAAATTATTAGATAAATACCATTAATCGAAAGGTTAAACTGACCATCTACTTTGTTAGATAAATTAAAGAGTACTTTTAATGACGATAGATGCACTTACAGCACCGGTTGCACTCATCGCAACCGTACCCACCTTGTTGGAGAGCAATCGGAACACCTATATCCTTCGCGCTCTCCCGCTGCACCCCTGGACCTAAAGAAAGTCCGCAAGGAGAATAATAGTCACAAACGTGTACTAACATCCCAAAACAAAAGACCCAAATTACCCCTTCTGACGGAAAAGTCCAACATCGTCCGGTTCACCGAAAACCGGAACCCCGCGCGGCACCCAACATAATAAAATAATGACCAAGTAGGTCCCAAGTGGCTGTACCAAGAAAGCCGCGGAAATAACGATCCCAACGGCGAAAACCGCGCTCAAAACGGTGGAAAAACGGACCCAAACGGAGCCACCGGACTTTGGGGCTGTCGGGTGGTGCACGAAGCAGAGCGTGGACCGGGTCTGCGCATCGGCGGCCGGGCGGCGCGCGCCAGGTGCACGCAGGAAGCGTGCACCAGGCGGAACGGGCCGGGCCGTGCACGGCACTGGCGTGCGCCGGGTTCACATAATCCACCGCGGCATCGCGCACCGGGTGCACGCCCAGCGCGTGCACCGCGCTGGACGGGCCGGGCCGGCGCACGGTTTCGTGCGCCGGGTCTTGTGCTCCCGTTGCTGCAGGCGTGCACCGGGTGCACGCCTGGACCCGTGGACCGCACTGTACGGAAACGCACAGTAACTTCCCGTTTTTCCGTTTTTTCGTCGTTTTCGCCCCCGTTCGCGATTTCTTCTCCGTTTTCGCTCCCGTGCGATCCCGGCGACCTCCCCGTGAACATGGTAACGACGGCGGCGGCCTCCCGTCTAACAACGGCGGCGGCGGCCTCCCGTTAACCCACCATGTCCCGCCGGAGTCGCCCGAAAAATTCCCGAAAAATTCCCGGAAAATTCCCGAAAAATTCCCGGTAATTCTAACGGCTAAACCGACGATCGACGAACACCCAAAACGTCGATCGGAAGTTCGATAACAAGAAACCCGTTAAAAACCATCAACTAAAATCCGATAAAAATCCTCGATCACACCCGATCAAGAACGAGGACAAAATATGGATCAAAACCCGACGAAAATCCGCGAACGATGTTCCGATTAAAATAATCTACCAAGAACACGGAAAACCCCCGATTTGTTTATCAAACGAAACGATGATAACTCACCTTAAATTTATCGGAATAAAAGATCCGATCTTGTTTCTCGCGGCGTCGGAAATCCGGATCCGCTCCCCGTAGACGATGGCGTCTCGTTCTCCGATCTCCGGCACGTGAATCGGGGCGATCGGGTTCCTCCGCTTCCTCCCTCTTTTCTCCTCCGGTTAGGGTTCCGCCTCTTTTCTTTTTCTCTCCTCACCGGTTGGGGTTTTCGGTACGCACGAAAGAGGCGATTTGAGAGGCGGTATTTCTCAATTAGGGTTTCGTTGGTAACGGGGGAATAAATAGATCTTATTATCTATTTATCCTTTTTATCCAATTTCGCACATACGCACCGTCAAAATCCCCTTCGGGTATTTTGACTCCGATTAATTAATTTATTAATTAATTAATCCTTACCGATAACCCTATTACTTAATTGCTTAAATAATATCCTTACCATCGATCCCTCATATTTGATCGTTTGATTTCTTTATCTTACGTGCGTAGGTAAACCCGATTTTCCCCGTTTCTATCTCTCACATAAATATCCGACTGACGGGATATTTAATCACCTTTAAATCTGACCACCGGTTATTTAATCACCTTTAAATCCTGACCACCGATTATTTAACCACCTTTATTAAATAATCATGGGAAATCAATTCCCAATTGGATTCAAATCACCGGATATTTAAATCTAACTTTTAAATTTAGTCACCGATTATTAAATTATCTCGCGGGGAAAATAAATTTCCAATTTAAATATCCGGATTTTATCTCTTATCCAATCCACGAGATAAAATCCCACCAATTTAAATCCCTTAATTAAATATCCGGATTTTATCTCTTATCCAATCCACGAGATAAAATCCCACCAACTTAAATCCCTTAATTAATTCGTACGTAGGAGGATTTAAATTTCCGCCACAGGATAATTAATTAATTAACTAATTAATTATCCCTCCGAGATAACCCACCTTATCTCTAACGGGTGCAAGATATTTTGCACGGTTTCCGATGCGTGACTAACTACCGCGTCGCTAAGGATCCCGTTCCGGGAGATCCCGATATCGGATTTCGAATCCGATCGTACCGTCGGTCATCGTTTTTCGCGCTCTATCGCAGAAAAATATACACACCTTGTCCCGGCCGACTTTAGAAAATTAATAAATTTTATTTCGCTTAAGGCCTAAGCGATTACATGTGAGTTCAAAAATACCGCAAAGGGTCGGGTCACTACACTCTGATACCATCTTAATCTGTCACGCCCCGGGGGTTTCTGTTTAGCGGAAGTAGTTCACCAAAAGTACGTATTTAACCCGTATCAATTTTTTTTTTTTGAAAAGCTCTTCCCCCCGGTGCGTGCCCAGACCCGCCGCATACACAGGGTCACTCTGCACACGGACAGAGTCTCCCCTGTATATGCACGGCGTCGTAATTGTACAATGTTCCATCACAATCCACAATTCAATCACAACAGTTCCAAAATCATACATATAGGTCTACATGCTCACAAGACAGAAGTATTCACACGGCCGGTCAATTTGAAAGGATAAATCCATGGTTTTAAAGAAACAGCGCCCACTCGGCGCCTAGAATTTTTTTTAAGTCCATTTCGAAAACAACATAAAACCACAGGGTTTTGAAGACAGTGCCCACCCGACACTCACGTTTTGAAATCCCTTTTTAAAATCCATAATAATCACAGGGTTTTGAAAATAGTGCCCACACGACACTGAGGTTTAAAAACAGTTTTCGCAATCCCTTTTTCTTTTCTTTTTTTTTTTTCTTTTTAAAAGCGGCCAACAGAGAGAAGAAAGACATTTTAGTAAATAAGTAGAAGTTTATCGACATCCACACCGACCCCACGAGGGTATCGAGAACCACGCACGAGACTACACTAGTAAATGTAAAGCGGGAAGTAAAGGAGGAAGTGCAAACGGGGTCTCCAAAGACCCGAAACTCCAGCCTCGTCCTCACCGTCGGCTACTCTCCCCCTCCCTAAGGACCCCGTCACAAAGTGGGAAGTCAGCGACAATATAAAAGCGATAGTAAGCAGGAAAGTAATAAGTGCATCCAACCGTAAACTATCCGGAGCAACCATTCCCCCAACACGGGAGATAAACCTCGCACACCTGCACAACCAAAATTCGGGCACCTACCCCGGCGTCCCATCCGAGCACCTACCTCGGTAACCCCGTCGGGCACCTACCGCGACGGGTCTCAACGCTCGCACCTCGGCGCCTCAAACTCCCCACCTACGGGAGCCCCCACTACGTCACCTCGTGGGTCTACACGGGTCATCGACCACTTTTCCGGAAAAGCGCACCCTTTGCGGTGGCCAAACCGCGGGTGCGCGTGCTGCAGCCTCGAGCCAAGTAACCATGATGTATGAACAAGAGCAAGATAGTAGCATGTGTAATCAAAGTACCCTACTAACAAGTATAATCGAAGTAAAGTGGTAACATGTAACATCTAGAGTAACGATAACCGGTAGCATTTAAAGTGGAACGATAATAGGTAATATTTAAAGTAAACGGTCCTCGGGGATCGACGCTAAACACCCCACTCAACCCACGTACGCACTTGCTTGTCCCCGTCCAACATGATAGAACTAAATGCTAGAACTTTCAAAATCAAACCCACACTGTTTCAATCCAAGCACGAGATCCATATAAAGTTTAGAACATCCCTTCTTTTTCTATATTTTCTTTTTCTCTTTGTTTTAAAACGTTAGCACAGTCAAACAAGTAATGTCTATCACCCTTCGATCTTTAACCCAAGTACGCACAAGATTGACCCCACCCAATTTAATAGAATTAAAAGCAAGGACTTAAGGCAACAACCCACCTCAGCACGAAGAGAGGGACGTGCGGAAATTTCGACAAAAAATATCCTCGCCGCGCGCCCGAACAGTTGCAACAAAAGTTTATTCGTTAAGAATATCGTCGCGGTTTAAAACACTCAAAAACGGGGCGAAACGGGCTAAAAACGGAGCTCCTGGACCCTTTTTCTGAAAACGGGTGCACGGGTCCAGGCGTGGACCGGGTCCACGACGGCGGGTGGCGGAGGCGCGGGCCGGGAGCACGCGGCGCGGTGGACCAATACCGTCTTGGGCCGGGCCGCGCACGGCTAGGGGGCGCGCGCCGGGTCCACGAGGGCCGCTTAGTGGCAGTGCGGACCGGGTGCACGCCCAGGGCGTGCACCGCGCGGCCTGGCGCACGGCCCTGTGCGCCGGGTCTGCGCCCCCGGGCCGCGATGGCGTGCGCCCGGTCTGCGCCCCCGGGCCTCGATGGCGTGCTCCGGGTGCACGTCGACTTGTGTGGACCGCGGCCAGAGATCCCCTCCGTGAACAGTGATTTCGGCTCCGGTTGTGACCCCGCGTTCACGGCGGCTCCGGCGATGACCCCGTGAACACGGTGACGGCGGCGGCGGCCTCCCGTTTAACCACGGCGGCGGCGGCCTCCCGTTTGGTCCCCAATATCGCCCCGCACGCGACACGAGACGAAGGAAAAACCCACCCCGACAATTCAAGGGATTTCCCTCCCCTTGCTCGAAACAAGAAACGATACAAGAACGAAACAAGAAAACGAAAGCACGGCTCACCTTGTTTCCGTCGGCACCGGGCGAAGGAGAGGGATCGTCCTTTTCGCGTTCGTCGGATCTTGCGGGGAGGCGATCAATCTCCTCCTTCTCCTCGTCAAGCTTTCGGCTCTCGCGTCGCCTCGATACGGGTGGGGGAAAGGCTAGGGGTTTTTCACGCGTACGAAGGGAAAAAGAAAGGAGCGGGGAAAACCCTAATCCCCCCAACCCCTATTTAATAGACGACTTGGCGTAATTGGGTCTGAACCCAATCAAATGTAAATTAAGTTTAGATTAAATTAAATTACCAATTTAAATAGATTACATTAAATTACCAATTTAAATAGATTAAATTAAATTACCCAAATAAAATAGATTAAGTTAAATTACCCAATTAAGATAGGTTAAATTAAATAACCCGGGTCTGGTTTACCCCTAATTAGACGTGCTGAACACCCGAGCTGCTACAAACTTTAGAAAATTATTCCGGGAGATTCCGGGGTCGGAAATCAGATCCGATCGCGCCACCGGTCTTCGTTTCGCGGGCTTTATTATCCAAAAATACCCGCGAGCCCCGACGGTCTGCCCAGGAACAAGGCAAAATTAAGTCACCCCCGAATCCCCTTGGTCGCAAAACGGTTCTATAACAGTTCAAAGGAGAGTCCAGAAGGACAACTAAACCCACGGTTATCACAAGTTACATCCCAATGAGGAGTGTGAAAACTACCACCACATGGAGGAAAAAGAAAAAGAAAAAGATAACCCATGTATGCAAAGCAAATTTCTATTTTATGAATTATTGATGAAATGCATATTGAAATACTTGACTCAGTCATATTTCATGGTTGGTATAAGGTGGGATTTTTGATAAAAGATGCTCAAAGAGCCACTCCTTCAACAGATTGTCTAGATATATTATCTAACTTATCAGGGATTTCAAACATCTATTGATCTTGGTATTTCATTTTCTTTACCAAATTGATGATTTGATAAAGGCATTACGCATAAGATCATGTTAGATGTGATTGAAGTTGTTCAACTTTAAGGGTTTTAATTTTCATAAATTTTCGTTTCATTTTTGAATATTTTTGATAGACTTGGTATAATCTATTTCTTGTTGCATGAAACGATGACTTTTGTTTAAAGTTGATGCGCTAAAGAGCTTACATACTTTTTCTGGTTATTATGGAATTTTTCTAAATTATTCTGATGAAAGGGTAGAATTCAAGATTGATGTCATTTGGAAATCTCCGTAAGTCATCTTTGTAAATTCGTTACATCTTGATAGAGTTTGGATCTCAAGATTATTTTTGATGACTTGTGTTTGATGAATATAACATGAAAAACTGTTTATAATGTTTTATCTTTGTTTTTCATGATTTAGGAGTAAATCTTTTTAATTTTGTGAAATTAATTGGATTGAATGACATCTTGTTAATTCATTGGTTAAAGCACTTAAATTGATTTCTTGATGGAATACAAATCGGTATTTGAAAAGATTCTAAAATCTGGATTTGTTTCAAGGAATTATTTGATTTTTGCCTTCTGGTACCGGTACGCAATCTGCATTTTTGTTATATACCGGAACTGAGCTTTTATCTCTCTTTCTCTATGAACTAATGTTGTTAGATTTCCTTTTGTCTAGTATGTTCACTGTTTGACAATTTGTGACAAAAAGGGGGAGAAGAGAAATGACGGAGATGAGATCATCAAGAGAGGACAAACGAAAATAGAAAAATGGGGGAGAACGGAAAATGATGATCGTATCACAAAGGGGGAGAACATAAATGCTCAAGAAAGGGGGAGAACATGGAGAACATGTTAGAGATGCTCAAGATAGGGGGAGACAAAGAAAAAATTGAAAGAGCCGAAAAACAAAAGAACCAAAAGGACGAATCAAATGTAGGATTTTAATTTCTAACGACTAACGTTTGATTTTGTTTGGAGTTTTGTTTTGCAGGAATTACATCACTTTAAGACTCCAAGTCCTAAGTCATAGAGTATGTTCTAGGACTGTTTGGTTCAAATGTATTTTGTATTTATTGGATCTTTCACGCAAAGAAAATCAATGTTTTGGTGATAACATTGAATTTCGATTTTTTGGTTTAAGATGAGTGACTTGAGCGTTTTTATGTATTTTTGGGTTTTGTCACGAAATTGCCAAAGGGGGAGATTGTTACGGCATTTTGGTGTTGGCATATTTCGTGAGTCAAGTCAGTGAGTTGAGTCGGAGTCTTAAAGGGATCAAATTGTCAATCAGCAATCAAAGACTTAGAGAAGATTCAACAAGAGCTCAAGTTGACACTCAGTGTCTTGAGTCTTGAAGATTGAAGATGAAGAATTGTGAATCAGTTACATCAATCTCAAGAAGAAAGTATTCAAAAGGATCAGGTATGTTTAACTAAATAATTTTGGTGATCCGAATACTTTCTTATAGTGTAGAAACACTTGGATGAATTTTTAATTGCATAAAAATCAAAAAACTGGACATGGGACATGTTCAGGATCCGGATCAGATGATCCAATCCGGATCCCGAAAGGTTTTAGTTCATGTGCAAATCCAATCCGGATCCAAGCCTATTCTGATCCGGATCCCGAACATTGGATGTTGCTGAAATTCATGAACGATCCGGATCGGGCCTTGCGATCCGGATCCCGAACCCTTGTTTTTCTGGAATCGTCAATCTCGTTACGACGATCCGGATCGCAGTAATTCCGATCCGGATCGCCGTCCTGAAAATTTCCAGATAAGGTATGTTTTTGATTCTTATCTCTTTCCAATGGTTTCTAAACTATAAATAGACATTTAGGGTTTCTCAAGAACGTGAGTGTGACACCCCCGGAATTTGGATTAGTCCTATATATAAATGATATAATAGGACTAAATCTCTCAACCCGGCTATAGCATTTTGGATGGTAGCAAGATCCAAGAGGAACATGAGAGTTAAGCGTGCTAGAGCTAGAGTAGTTCTAGGATGGGTGACCCCCTGGGAAGTGGGGCGTCACAGTTGGTATCAGAGCCATTCACCAGCCGGAAATGTGAGATAAGTCTCGGCTGAGCCAGGGTTATATAGCGGGTAGAGCGAGGCTCCCCGGCTAATGACCGTTGTGAGTGGAGTGCACCAATCTCAAAGGCACCCTATAGGATGGCGCCAGCTGAGTTGAGGGAGTTGAAAGCCCAGCTTCAGGATCTTTTGGATAGGGGCTTCATCAGACCCAGTGTCTCTCCGTGGGGAGCGCCGGTGTTGTTTGTGAAGAAGAAGGATGGGTCACTGCGGTTGTGTGTGGATTATAGGGAGTTGAACAAAGTGACCATCCGGAACAAGTATCCCCTTCCCCGGATTGATGATTTGTTTGATCAGTTACAGGGAGCTTCGGTGTTCTCGAAGATTGATCTGCAGTCCGGTTACCACCAGCTGAGGGTGAGAGCCGAGGACATCTCCAAGACGGCTTTCAGATCGCGGTACGGGCATTATGAGTTTACCGTGATGCCTTTCGGGTTGACAAATGCCCCTGCCGCATTCATGGACTTGATGAACAGGATTTTTCAGCCGTTTTTGGACCGGTTTGTGGTGGTGTTTATAGATGATATTTTGATCTACTCCCGGAGTGATTTGGAGCACGAGGAGCACTTGAGGACCGTGCTACAGCTTCTGCGAGAGAAGAAGCTGTATGCTAAGTTCAAAAAGTGTGAGTTTTGGCTCCGGGAGGTTGCTTTTCTGGGTCATGTTGTTTCAGCTGCTGGAGTGGCGGTGGATCCGGCCAAGGTGGATGCTATTCGAGATTGGCCGAGGCCGACGACTATCACCGAGGTGCGGAGCTTTCTTGGTTTGGCGGGCTACTATCGGCGTTTTGTGGAAGGCTTTGCGAAGCTTTCCTCTCCCCTCACTCGTCTGACCAGGAAAGGGGTTAAGTTTGTTTGGAGCGAGACTTGCCAGAGCTGTTTTGAGGAGCTGAAGCAGAGATTGATGACCGCTCCAATCCTTGCCCTCCCAGTTATGGGGGAAGGATTTGTGATTTACAGTGATGCCTCACATAGTGGTCTGGGGTGTGTGTTGATGCAGCAGGGTAGGGTGATTGCCTATGCTTCGCGGCAATTGAAGGACTATGAGAAAAATTACCCTACTCATGATCTGGAGTTGGCAGCGGTGGTGTTTGCTCTGAAGCTGTGGCGGCATTACTTGTATGGTGAGCATTGCGAGATTTATACTGATCACAAGAGCTTGAAGTATCTGTTCACTCAAAAGGAGCTGAATTTGAGGCAACGCCGGTGGTTGGAGCTGCTAAAGGATTATGATCTGAGTATCCTTTATCACCCCGGCAAGGCCAATGTTGTGGCGGATGCTTTGAGCAGGAGGACGAGTCTGAGCTTATTGATCTCGCAGCAGGCGCCGTTGGTCGAGCAGATGAGGCGATTACAGCTGGAGGTAGTATCCCCTGGGGTCTCTGCTAGACTCATGTCTATGGTCTTGCAGCCCACTCTGTTGGAGAGGATCAGGGACACTCAGAGTGAGGACCCCCACTTGACGAGGATCAGGACGCAGCTTCAGGCGGATCAGACAGGGGATTTTTCTGTGGATAGCTCGGGAGTACTGCGGTACAGGGACCGAGTGTGTGTGCCTATGGATCAGGAGATTAGAGATCAGATTTTGAGGGAGGCCCATTATACACCTTATACCGTCCACCCTGGAGGTACTAAGATGTATAAGGACCTCAAGGCACAGTTTTGGTGGCCCGGAATGAAGCGGGACATTGGGAGATTCGTAGCTCACTGTTTAACTTGTCAGCAAGTGAAAGCAGAGCATCGCGTCCCTGCTGGCAAGTTGCAGAGTCTTCCAATTCCCGAGTGGAAATGGGACCACGTCACTATGGATTTCGTCACTGGATTGCCGAGGGCGCAGAGCGGGGCAGATGCGATCTGGGTTATTGTTGACAGACTCACCAAGTCGGCGCACTTCTTACCAGTTCAGATGACTTGGTCACTGGAGCATTTGGCACAGTTATATATGGATGAGATAGTGAGGCTTCACGGCATACCTGCTTCGATTGTGTCAGATCGAGACCCGAGATTCGTGTCACGCTTTTGGGGGAGTTTGCATTCTGCATTGGGGACTCAGCTCAGGTTTAGCACCGCTTTCCACCCACAGACCGATGGGCAGTCAGAGCGCACCATACAGACCCTCGAGGATATGCTTAGAGCGTGCGTTATGGATTTTGGAGGAGGGTGGTACCGGCACTTATCCTTGGTTGAGTTCGCGTACAACAACAGCTATCAGGCGAGCATCCAGATGGCTCCGTTTGAAGCGTTGTATGGACGCAAGTGTCGGTCTCCCTTATATTGGAGTGACGTGGGTGAGAGGAGGACTTTGGGACCGGAGTTACTTTTGGAGGCAGAGGAAAAAGTCAGGATTATTCGCCGGCATCTTGAGACAGCCCAGAGTCGTCAGAAGAGCTACGCAGATACTCGACGGCGAGACCTGGAGTTTCAGGTTGGTGATCATGTCTTCTTGAAGGTCTCGCCCTCGAAAGGGGTCCGGAGATTTGGAGTACGGGGAAAGCTCAGTCCCCGCTTTATTGGACCCTTTGAGGTACTTGACAGAGTTGGTCCTGTGGCATACAGAGTTGCCTTACCCCCGCGCCTGGCCGGAGTTCATGATGTCTTCCACGTCTCAGCTCTGAGGAGATATGTTTTTGACCCGTCGCACGTGATTGACTTCACTTCGTTGGAGATCGGCGAGGACTTGGTCTACGAGGAGCGCCCGTTGCGGATTCTTGCTCGTGAGGTGAGGGAATTGCGCAATCGGGCCATTCCATATGTGAAGATCCTGTGGAGCAATCATGAGGAGCGAGAGGCTACATGGGAGCTGGAGACAGAGATGAGAGATGCCTACCCCTTCTTGTTCGAGGCTTCTGATTGAGGTACGTCTGTTTGCTTTTCTTTGTTTCGAGGACGAAACTTTTTTTAGTGGGGGAGGATGTAGGACCCCTGAACCCCATGCAGCTTTTTCCCGTGAATCCACTGTTTAAACACCTGTTGATGGTGTATCTGGCCCATAGTGCATCAAAGGGATGCCACAGATGGACCCTGTGAGCTTTGGTTGCTGTAGTGGCCTTCGGCTGCTTTTGCCGAATTTTAGAAAAGGAATTTGGCCAAACGGATGGTGGATTTGGATTCAGCGCGGAAAAACGCTTGAGATTGGCTTTTTGTTTGCTTAATTCTGAGTCCGGATGTCCAAAAGCGGACTCCCGGAAGTTTTGGCAGTTTTCGGCGCTTGCGGGAGCCTCCGGCAAATTTTGGAGGCGGAATTTGGCAAAACGGACCTCGTTTTTGGAATCAGCGCGCGAAAACGGTCAAGATGGGCTATTTACTTGTCGATTTTGAGCTCGCGGGTACTGTTCATGCCGGAACAGTGTCGCCGGCGATCACCGGCGCGGCGGCGGCGGCGGCGGGCGGCGGCGGCGGGCGGCGGCGCGGCCTCGGACAGGCGCGCGGTCCACCGCGAGGGTCGTGCACCGGGGGCGGGCCACGCGGCGCTTCCTGGTTGGCCGGCGCAGCGGGCGCGGTCCACCGAAATTGGGTCCGGGTGCACGGTGGACCGGGGGACACGTGGCGAGGTTTGGTTGGTCCGGTGTTGTGCGCCCGGTCCACGCAACAGTGGACTGATTGACCGGGGCAGGTGACCGTACGCCCGGGTCAGCCGCGACGTGCGCGGTCCACGCCGCGACGTGCGCGGTGCACGGGCTGCCGGGACACGTGGCACGCCACCAGTGGCTGGCTCAGGTGCACCGGGATCAGCGGGGCTCGGGGGCTTAGTGGACTGGGCTGTGTCGTGGGCCGGGCCGCACTGTGCGCGCCCGGAAACCCTGGGCCGGCCCGTTACTGTAGCCGCCCGAATTCTGGGGTGCGCCCGAAACCAGGGACATGGTGGGAATTAATTGAATTGTTTTCAGCCTATATAAATAGTGCCAATCCGAGCCTCCTTCTTCCTCTGTTTTCTCCCAAACCGAGCCCCTTCAGCCCAAGCTTATTTCTAGCAAAAATCTTCATCTTTAAGTCCTTGATCTCTCTGCCAAGTTTCAAGATTTTAGGAGGCACGAATCCCGAGGTTCCCCATTTTACGGTGCGGCGCGACGTTGCTTCCTAGTGTTCTTCTTCGGCGCAGCGATCGTATTTTTGCTCCCCTGGGCTACCCCGACATCATTTTCCTGCGATTCTTGGACCAGTGGACTCCTAAGAGGTAGGACTTCATCTTTCGTTTTGGTCGCGCTTTCCCGTTTCGAGGTTTTGGCACGGATTTCGAGGCAACAAGTGACCCCATTTTCTGTATGGAATTCCTTGACAGCAGCGGAGTGTTTCGGCTATATCTTTGCGCACGAGCGTCCGACGGAAACGAGCCTATACAACTTTTTCATCTACGGATCGCAAGGAACGCGCTCGTATTTTTAGTGGATTTTTGTGAATTTTCTTTCGAGGTGATAATTAAGGATTTCTCTGTGAACAGTAATCAGCCCTTAATCCAGATTAGTGTATGAGAGTGCCCTCTTGCTGAATTTTTATCTTGGTGTACAGAACTCGGATTTGGGCGTGCAAGGTACCGTTGCGAAGCTATCGACGCGAGGATCGCCGTGATATTTTTATTGGAATTTTCTGGACATTTTCTGCAGGTGATAATTTGACAGTTTGGTACTTGTGTTTGTATGTGGTAATTAGTGCTATAATTGAGACTCTAGTGTAATTAGTGGATTCCTTGATGTACCAGGAGTATTGCGGGTGTGCTAAAATTGTGGGAGCGAGAATTTGGAATTTTGGTATTTTCTGACTGTACGAGTTTGGACAGTTGCGCTTCAGGTGGGTGGTTGTTGTACTCCTTTCTTTGGTATGCCCACTAGGAATATCAGAGTGCCCTTGAATTGAAGATGCATAATATGTGATTGGTAGACTTGCATGCTTTAGGGAATTAATTATTGGTAATCAGATCCCTGATCAATTGTTGTTAGAATGGTCACCTGTTTTTAATCGCTTAATTAATCTGGACTGTATGCTTAGAGACAAATATTAATATTTGAGGACTGCAAAACTGATGTTGTTCATGTGAGACGGTCACCCTAGCTTATTTATTCTAAACTGTTTATACTTGGGAATTGGACAAAATGTTGGAACCATGCATGATTAAATTGGTCACATAATTATTGTCATCTTTTACTGCTACACTATTTTGGGACTTGACTTAGGAGAAACCATGCTTTTCTCTTTCTTCTTTCATTGTTGGCACTAGCGGCTTAATCGCTCAGGTTCGAGCGTATGTTGGACAGTGTAGGCAGGTATTGGGGATTTGGGACAGGTTGAGTTTGTCAGGGTGTTGCGGCGACCACGGATCTTGGGTGGTTGACCGGATTGTTACTATTGCATCAGATTGGGTGTTTCGGGGATCGGGCTTTCTTTAGTGGAGGGTTTTTCCCACTTCCTTGAGTCTCGATCCAGTCCTGCTATTATGAGACAGTGGTTACAGTGATACTTGATACAGTGATACTTGATACAGTGGTTACTTACTTTCCTCGTGTGGGTCGCTCCCCACGAGTGCCACTCCGGAGTGCGCGGCAGGCAGGCTTTGAGTCCTAGGGACTCCTTTTACTTCGGTGTTATGCATAGGCTGGCATACCCGTTGCAGCAGAGCAGGCAGTGCCAGTGTTCACTGGCCGTCAGATTGGGTCATTATGACAGGCTACTTGATTCTGATGCATCACTTTTCCCATCCTTATTGGTTGGTCATATAGAGGCATATTAGGGATAGCACTTTATCAGTTGCTTTGGTTATCTGCATCCCCTTTCTTCTCCTTTCCCTTTTCGCCTCTGATCACCTGGTGGGCATATCTGAGCTGAGGCTTTACCCACTAGGGGAGGCTACTGTTTATAGTAGTACTTACCCCCATTGTCTTTCTTGTCTCTTTTCCCTTTGTTTTGCAGAGTCCTCTGTGGGAGTTGCTGGGACCGTCAGCAGCTGATCGAGGTAAGAGGATCGCGGACTAGTTAGCGAGCCACCGAGAGATGTAGCTGGATATTTTGGTCACCCGGTCTTCTCAGACAGTTTTATTTTACTTCCTTTTGGGTCTGGCTTCTGCCAGCTGGTTGTATTTTGTTGTGAGCTGGGAGAGACATCTGTATTTTATTTTACTGTTGTACTTTTTACTTCCAGCATCTGTCTGAGATACAGTAGTTTTATTTCAGCTCTGATTATTATGCTCTTTTATTATCTCTTCTTATATCTGAGCAGGTTACCGACGCTTCGTGTATGTGGGAAATACCGCATGCACGGCGGATCTGTAGACGGGCCCGGGTTCTGGTTTACACCCGGGGCGTGACAGATTAAGTTGGTATCAGAGCTTAGGGATAGGTCAGTTGGGACTTAGGAAACCCTAGGCTTTTGGACAGACCCTAGGATGATAGGGCGTGAGTGGCGTGACATTTTGCGAAAGTCGGTGATTTTTATAGTCAACTCTTCTAGTGAGTGAAGAGAGATCGACATAGTCTATTTCTGTGAACCGTTATGTTGGCTGCAGACAACATAAAGTTACAGAAATAGGGGGATGTCTTTGACTTTCGCTAGATTGGGTCGTGTGGGGATTTGCTCCTGATTTGTCGTTTCTTGTTGCAGGATGTCGCCCCGGCGTCGTTTTTCCGCCGAGGGTACCCCCACTCCCCCTGAGGAGCCTGGGCAGGCGGTATCTGCCGAGCTGGGGGAACTGCGGGCCTTAGTGACCCATTTGGTGGCAAGGAGCTTTCGTCAGGACCAGCGTTTGGAGCAGCTGTTGGCGCAAAGGGGTGATTCTGTAGTCGGAGAGAGAGCTAGGGCTTCAGAGCGGCGTTTAGAGAGGAAACGCCCAGCCCCGGATGTTGATGGACAGGCTGGTTCTCAGAGACGGTCTCGACAGTTGAGGCAGCCCCTGCAGGCTGCCAGGTGCACTTTTTGCGGGGGCCAGCATTCCGCCGGTACTTGTGAGCTGAGGCATGGTCGTTGTTTTAGTTGTGGACAGCCTGGTCACATCCGAGCTACATGCCCCCTTCCGACCTTTGTAGTACCTTCTTCGGCGTTGGCCCCTACCACATCCCAGCGGAGATCGAGGCCACGACAGCAGCGTCAGCAGCAGCAGGGGTCGCAGCCGAGGCGGGCCCGATCGTCAGGTAGGTGTGTTTTCTGCAGGGGGCAGCACCCGTCAGATAAATGTGACTCGAGGTGGGGTCGTTGCTTCAAGTGTGGACAGCCTGGGCACATTCGAGCCACGTGCCCCGCAAGGACAGCTGCAGCACCCACTTCGGCAACTGTTTCTACTTTTTCCCAGCCACGACCGGGAACTTCACCGACAGATCTTCTGGTAGACCGATCTTCCCCACCCCGCTTATCTGGTGAGAGACAGCCCTTGTCGAGCGGCCATGATTGCCTAGCACAGATAGAGGATCCTGCTATCGCTGACCAGGTTGCGGCAGGTATGTTTTACTTCCGGTGGTAGGATTCATATCTTATTGTTGTCGGAGCTTTTCTTTCCCTTCCTCTTTGGTAGAATGTGCATCATTGCATGGTCTAGAGGTAGAGTCCTTGTCTTGTGCATTAAAGGTGCGGGTTTTTGATCACCTTTTGCATGTCGAGGAGCGTTGTGTGGCTTGCCCAGTGCAGTTGGGGCCTTGGATTTTGCCTGCAGACTTGCTTGTTTTGCAGCAGCTCCAGGATTTTGATTTGGTGCTAGGGATGGATTGGCTATCACGGTATTCCGCCACTATCGACTGCAGAGAGAGGACGGTGACGCTTCGCGAGCCAGGACAGGAGGAGTTCATCTTCAGAGGCTGCCAGAGCTCGCTGTTTGCAGCGACCATTTCCTCGGCGAGAGCTAGGAGGATGATGAGCAGAGGTTGCCCTGCCTTTTTGGCCACTGTGGTGGAGGTGCCTACGGCGGCATTGGGACTCGAGGATATTCTTATTGTCCGCGAGTTCCCAGATGTATTTCCCCCTGAGTTGACGACGATGCCGCCGGAGAGGGAGATTGAGTTTGTGATTGATGTAGTTCCTGGAACTGCACCAATCTCAAAGGCACCCTATAGGATGGCGCCAGCTGAGTTGAGGGAGTTGAAAGCCCAGCTTCAGGATCTTTTGGATAGGGGCTTCATCAGACCCAGTGTCTCTCCGTGGGGAGCGCCGGTGTTGTTTGTGAAGAAGAAGGATGGGTCACTGCGGTTGTGTGTGGATTATAGGGAGTTGAACAAAGTGACCATCCGGAACAAGTATCCCCTTCCCCGGATTGATGATTTGTTTGATCAGTTACAGGGAGCTTCGGTGTTCTCGAAGATTGATCTGCAGTCCGGTTACCACCAGCTGAGGGTGAGAGCCGAGGACATCTCCAAGACGGCTTTCAGATCGCGGTACGGGCATTATGAGTTTACCGTGATGCCTTTCGGGTTGACAAATGCCCCTGCCGCATTCATGGACTTGATGAACAGGATTTTTCAGCCATTTTTGGACCGGTTTGTGGTGGTGTTTATAGATGATATTTTGATCTACTCCCGCAGTGATTTGGAGCACGAGGAGCACTTGAGGACCGTGCTACAGCTTCTGCGAGAGAAGAAGCTGTATGCTAAGTTCAAAAAGTGTGAGTTTTGGCTCCGGGAGGTTGCTTTTCTGGGTCATGTAGTTACAGCTGCTGGAGTGTCGGTGGATCCGGCCAAGGTGGATGCTATTCGAGATTGGCCGAGGCCGACGACTATCACCGAGGTGCGGAGCTTTCTTGGTTTGGCGGGCTACTATCGGCGTTTTGTGGAAGGCTTTGCGAAGCTTTCCTCTCCCCTCACTCGTCTGACCAGGAAAGGGGTGAAGTTTGTTTGGAGCGAGACTTGCCAGAGCTGTTTTGAGGAGCTGAAGCAGAGATTGATGACCGCTCCAATCCTTGCCCTCCCTGTTATGGGGGAAGGTGTAGTACCCCGAACCCCCATGCAGCTTTTTCCCGTGAATCCACTATTTAGACACCTGTTGATGGTGTATCTGGCCCATAGTGCATCAAAGGGATGCCACAGATGGACCCTGTGAGCTTTGGTTAGCTGTTTTGGCCTTCGGCTACTTTTGCCGAATTTTAAAAAAGGATTTAGGCCAAACGGAGGGTGGATTTGGATTCAGCGCGGAAAAACACTTGAGTTTGGCTTTTTGTTTGCCCAATTCGGAGTCCGGATGTCCAAAAGCGGACTCCCGAGAGTTTTGACAGTTTTGGCGCTTGCGGGAACCTCCGGCAAATTTTGGAGGCGGAATTTGGCGAAACGGACCTCGTTTTTGGAATCAGCGCGCGAAAACGGTCAAGACGGGCTATTTGCTTGTCAATTTTGAGCTGCGGGTAATGTTCACGCCGGAACAGTGTCGCCGGCGATCGCCGGCGGCGGCCGGCGGCGGCGGGCAGCGTCGGCGGGCGGCGGCGCCGCCGCTGGCAGGCGGCAGGCGGCGGCCCAGGGCGCGGGCAGGCCGCGGGCAGGCGCGCGGTCCACCGCGCGGGGCGTGCACCGAAGGCGGGCCACGTGGCGTCTTCCGGTTGGTTGGTCCACAGCGCGCGGGTCCGCGGAGTTTTTCGGTGTACGGTGGACCGAATGGGGGGACACGTGGCACTTTGTGATTGGGCGGTGTTGTGCACCCGGTCCACGCAATGGATGGAGTGGGTGCCGTACGCGACAGGCGGGCGTGCGTGTGCGCGGTCCACGGCGCGGGTGCACGGCGGGTGTGCCACGTGGCGAGCCCCTGTTGGCTGGCTCTCGTGCACCGGGCGCAGGGAATGTTTTTCCCCCCCCCTCAGCCAAAAACCCATCCGAGCTCCATTGTTTTGCATTTTTCTCCCAATCCCTTCACTTTTGGCCCGAGCTCCTCTCAGGCAATAATCTTCCTCTCTGAGTCCTCTACCACCCTGCAGAGTTTCAAAAATTCTGTGTGCACGAATCCCGAGGTTCCCATTTTACGGTGCGGCGCGACGTTGCTTTCTTGTGTTCTTCCTCGGCGCAGCGATAGTGTTTTTGGTCCCCTGGGCTACCCCGACATCATCTTCCTGTGATTCTTGCACCAGTGGACTCCTAAGAGGTAGGACTTCATCTTTCGTTTTGGTCGCGCTTTCCCGTTTCGAGGTTTTGGCATGGTTTTCGAGGCAGCAAGTGACCCATCTTTTTGTATGGAATTCCTTGACAGCAGCGGAGTGTTTCAGCCATATCTTTGCGCACGAGCGTCTGATGGAAACGAGCTTATACAACCTTTTCATCTACGGATCGCAAGGAACGCGCTCGTATTTTTAGTGGATTTTTGTGAATTTTCTTTCGAGGTGAAAATTAAGGATTTATCTGTGAACAGTAATCAGCCCTTAATCCTGATTTTTAGTGTGAGAGGGCCCCTTGCTGAATTTTTATCTTGGTGTACAGAACTCGGATTTGGGCGTGCAAGGTACCGTTGCGAAGCTATCGTCGCGAGGATCGCCGTGATATTTTTATTAGAATTTTTGGACATTTGTTGCAGGTGATAATTTGACAGTTTGGTACTTGTGTTTGTATGTGGTAATTAGACTCTAGTGTATTTAGTGAATTCCTTGATGTACCAGGATATTGCGGGTGTGCTAAATTGTGGGAGGGCGCGGATTTGGAATTTGGTATTTCCGACTGTGGGGTTTGGACAGTTGCGCTTCAGGTGGGTGGTTGTTGTACTCCTCTCTTTGTATGCCCACTAGGAATATCAGAGTATCCTCGTTTTGACAATGCCAATGTGTTGATTGGTAGACTTGCATGCTCTAGGAATTGATTAATTGTTATATCTCCAATATATGATTGTTAGATTAATCACTGATGTAACCGCTTATTTGATTCTGGAACTGTATATTTGGAGACATATAGGAATAGAGGACTGCAAAACTGATGTTTGTTCATGTGAGACGGAACCCTAGCTTATGTCACTTCAAACTGTTATACTTGGAACTGGATAAAATATTGGAACATGCATGATTAAATTGGTCACATGATTATGTCATCTTTTACTGCTACCTATTTTGGGACTTGACTTAGGAGAAACCATGCTTTTCTCTCTTTTCTTCTTCATTGTTGACACTAGTGGCTTAATCGCTCAGGTTCGAGCGTATGTTGGACAGTGTAGGCAGGTATTGGGATTTGGGACAGGTTGAGTTTGTCAGGGGGTTGCGGCGACCACGGATCTTGGGTGGTTGACCGGATTGTTTTTATTGCATCAGATTGGGTGTTCGGGGATCGGGCTTACTATAGTGGAGGGTTGTTCCCACTTCTTTGAGTCTCGATCCAGTCCTGCTATTATGAGACAGTGATTACAGAGATGGTTGATACAGTGATATTTTACTCGTGTGGGTCGCTCCCCTCGAGTGCCACTCCGGAGTAGGCTTTCCACGGTAGTGTTAGCGCCGGGCACCTTTCTGCTTTTCCACGGTGTGAGCGCCGGACACCT
>JAQOTM010000716.1:0-72490 GCA_029168755.2 Tillandsia fasciculata
CTTGTGGGGTATTGCGGTGACCGCGGACAGTAGGCGGTTGACCAGATGTTTATCCTTGCATCAGATTGGGTTGAGTTTGGTTTATTTATTGCATCAGTTGGGGATTGGGTTTCTATAGTGGATGGAGTTTCCCACTTTGATCATGGTTATGATCCAGTCCTGCTATATTGAGACATGTGCTACAGAGATACTTGTGATACTGATGACAGAGATATTTTACTCGTGTGGGTCGCTCCCCTCGAGTGCCACTCCGGAGGTGTGCTTTCTCGGACCCAGCCGTGTGAGCCGGTCTGATACTTATGTTGGGATGCGAGCCGTGTGAGCCGATCCGCGGTTTCGAGCCGTGTGTGCAGATTCCGCTGAGCAGGCAGTACCAGTTGTTTCTGGTGACTAGATTGGGTTTATTTGGACAGATACTATTTCTGATGCATGCATACAGTTTTGACAGCATAATAGTGGTAGTTTTCCTGTTTCAGCATCTTATGTATCTTACCACTTCCCCTTTTCCCTTTTGCCTCTAGTAGTCCTAGTGGGTGCGTCAGAGTTGAGGTTTTTACCCACTAGGGGAGGCTGCTGGTTTATCTGGTAGTTCTCACCCCCATTGTTGTTTTTTGTTTCTTTCTTCTCCTTTATTTTGCAGAGTCATCTGCAGGAGCTACTAGGCCATCGGCAGCTGATCGAGGTAAGGGGATCGCTGAATAGATAGATCTCCTGTGAGGCTGAGAGCTATTAGACAGATATTGTACCCTTCACTCGGACTGTGATATTGTAGTGTCCCAGTTTTTCCCCTGTGTTTTTCCCTTATTTCGGGGTGTGGAACACCTAGTGTTGGTGTGTTGGGCCCCAACATGTCAAAGTGATGTGTTGTTTGGACTTAGGGTGGATTTGGAAGCAAGCCTGACCTTCGGCTGACTTTGCCGAATTTTAGGAATGGAATCAGGCTAAACGGAGGCCGTATTTGGATTCAGCGCGGAAAAACGCTTGAAAACGGCTATTTACTTATTTAATTTGGAGTCCGGATGCCCAAAAACGGACCCCCGGAAGTTTTCTTTGCAAAATGGTGCATGGGGGGACCTGTGGACCGGCCGGGACACGTGGCGGCCTCTTATTGGGCCGGCGCGCCACTCCCGGTCCACGGAACGGGCCGCCGGTGCACGGTGCACCGGCGGGCCACGTGGCGGGCACCGGTTGGTCCGGTCCAGGGCGCGCGGCGCACGGGAGGGTGCGCGGGCAGCGCGGGCAGGCCGGGCAGGCGTGGGGTGGGGCGCGGTGCACGGTGCACCGGGGCGCGCCACGTGGCGGCCCCGGGTTGGACGGCGCAGGTGCGCGCGGTGCACCCGCAGGCGCGCGCCTGCGGCCGTACGCACGCGGGGGCGCAGGCGCGCAGGCGGCGCAGCAGCGGCCGGCGGGCGTGACGGGCGGGAAACGCCCGCCACGTGGCGCCACGCCATTGGGGGCGCCACCCACCCCGCCGCCCCGCAGGGGGGCACGTGGCCGCGCCCGGTTGGCCCGCACGCTGCCCCTGTGCGGGGGACACGTGGCGGACGCCCGAGCGGGTCGGACCAAAATTCGGTCCGACCCGGATCCCGTGTGGGATGGGCCGTGGGCTGGGCCGCACTGTAGCCGCCCGAAATCCCGTGGGCCGGGCTGCACTGTAGCAGCCCGAAATGACCCCTGCGCCCGAAAGTGGGGACACAGGGGTCATTTTCCCATTGTTTGGCTGGGCCTATATAAAGGCCCCCTCCCCTCCTTTGTTGGGCTTTTTCCGAGAGTTAGAGAGAGAATTGAGAGGGAGAGGTCTATAGAGAAGTTTTTCCTCTCACATTTTTCTACCTCGTGGTGCGTTCCCAGATTTTTGGGAAGATCGACAGCGGCGTTCCGGATTTTACAGTGTGCCTCGGTTTTCCCCCATTTCGGCCCGTTATCGTCGCATTTCAGTCCGAGGAGTCCCCTGCGCAGTACAGAAGTCCGATTCCGACGATTTCTTCGCCAGTGTGTTCCTAAGAGGTAGGGCTTCGTTTTTCGTGTTGATGGTTTCTCCAGATTCCGATTCTTTGGCACGATTCCCGAGGTGATTTGACACCCCATTTTGCTGGTTGGATTTTTGGACAGCGGCGACTTCGACGAATTATTTCTCCGCGTAGGAATATCGGATCGGGGTGATTCAAGAGTCGATTTTGGGTGATTTTTCGCGAGGAACACAACCGTGATTTTTTTGGGATTTTAGGAGCTCGGGACAGAGGTGAAAATTCCTCGTTTTGCGTGCTGATTTTAAAACAGCAATTGTGTGTTTGGAAACTGTATATTTACACCGTGTACACTTATGTGATGTTGTAGGACATTGTTGCAGCTGACGGTGTGTTTAGAGGACAGCGGGTATTTTCTGGGTACATTGTACACGCTTTTCGAGGTGGGTGGTTGCGTATCCCTCTTTGTTGATTTGCACACTAGGAATAATAGAGTCCCCAATTATACATGTGATAGATAACTTGTAGTATATGAACCCATTGCATTTGGCCCCTAAATTAATTCAGTAGCTTCTATGTGATAAATCTGGGACAAGGAAATTGGACATTTGCTATATCGTGAACCGCATGCAATTTAGTAACCAACAATATTATTAAAATAATTCTAAAAGTATTCTTCACATGAAACTTAGTCCTTTCTAAAAGTTTTTAAAAGAGAACACTTGCATGCTTATTGGACAACTAGTTAAGCCACTATTTTATTGCAGCACGATATTATGGGATTTGACTTAGGAGAAAACATCTGTTATTGTTATTCTTCTCTATCGATGCATGATGCTCGAGTCTGATCGGGATTTTGGAGATAGTATTGCTTGGGACAGTTTGGACATGTCTTAGGGGATTGTGGGGCATAGTGGCAACCGCGGATGTTAGGCGGTTGACCAGATGTTTTTACCTTATCAGATTGGGGTCTATGGGTTCAGCGGTAACCGCGGATTTTGGGCGGTTGACCGGGTGTTATTATCACATCAGATTGGGGATCGGGGTTGCATTAGTGGATGGAGTATTCCCACTTTGATCATGGTCATGATCCAGTCCTGCTATTGTGAGACATCGGTTACAGAGATGATTGATACAGAGATACTTTACTCGTGTGGGTCGCTCCCCTCGAGTGCCACTCCGGAGTAGGCTTTTAGACCGTGATGGGTGCCGGTCAGTTGGTGAGTTGTGAGTGATGACAGAGCAGGCAGTGCCAGTATTTCCTGGCCCTCTGATTGGGTTTTCTTTGGGCAGTCAGCTTTATAGTTGCATCTATACAGTCATCTTTTGGCACTGCATTTAGAGGCATAGTAGTGGTAGTTTCTTTTCAGCAGTCTTTATTGCATACCACTGTTCTTTCCTTTTTGCCTCTTTATTCCTAGTGGGTGCGTCAGCATCAGAGGTTTTACCCACTAGGGGAGGCTACTGGTTTATCTAGTAGTTCTCACCCCCATTGTTGTTTCTTGTTCTTTTTCCCCTTTGTTTTGCAGAGTCGACTGTGGGAGCTGCTGGGCCTTCAGCGGCAGATCGAGGTAAGAGGATCGCCGACTAGCTAGATCGTCTACCCCGAGCGAGAGTTTAGCTAGACTATTACTGTACTCCCCTTTTGTATCTCAGACTATAGTAGTTTACTTTTGGGTCTGGCTGTGGCCAGCTGGTTGTATTATTTATGGTGAGCTGGGAGTATATTGTACTTTTATTTCAGTTTACAGTTTATTTCAGTCTGAGATTACTGTTAGTTCTATTAGTTCAGCTCTGTTTATGCTCTTTTATTGTATATTATCTATCTGAGCAGGTTACCAGCGCTTCGTGTACATGGAAAATTCTGTGTGCACGGCGGATCTGTTGGCGGGCCCGGGTTCTGGTTACACCCGGGGCGTGACAGATTAAGTTGGTATCAGAGCTTAGGGATAGGTCAGTTGGGACTTAGGAAACCCTAGGCTTTTGGCAGACCCTAGGATGATAGGGCGTGAGAGGCGTGACACTTTGCGAAAGTCGTTGATTTATTTATTGGACTCTTCCAGTGAGTGAAGAGGGATCGACATACCCAATTTCTGGTGGACCGTTATGTTGGCTGCAGACAACATAAAGTCACAGAAATAGGGGGATGTCTTTGACTTTCGCTAGATTGGGTCGTGTGGGGTTATGTTACTGATTCGTGTTTTCTTGTGGCAGGATGCCTCCCCGACGTCGGATTCCCGCTCTGGGTGCCCCTACACCCCCTGTTGAGCCGGAGCAGACGGGATCCACTGAGATTGCTGAGTTGCGGGCCATGATGGCCCAATTGGCGGAGAGCCATCGTCAGCAGCAGCAGAGGATTGATCAGCTGCTCGCGCAGAGAGAGACACCACCCCCAGCTGTTCCTGAGGCCTTTGTGCCTCCTGTTGCACCTTTTGTGCCGTCAGCGCCATCTTCGAGTAGCGGGGCTCCTGGAGCTATTCAGCCTTTGACTGCGGAGGAGGAGCGGGATTTTGCTGACAAACTCGCCCAGTTTGTTAAGCGGGGACCACCTAGATTCTCAGGGCGGGATGCCCCGCCCTCGGCTGTTGGGAAATGGCTTTCTGCGATGGAGAAGCTTTTTCGGGATTTCTTCATCGACCCGAAGTATCGAGTGCACATGGCGGTGCACTGTTTGGACGGGGATGCTGATTTTTGGTGGCAGCGGGTGGAGCCACCGGAGTTCCGGATTTCTCGGCAGCTGCCCTGGGAGGAGTTCCGACGGTTGGTGCTGGACACCTATTTTTCGACCAGTGTGAAGAAGAAGTTGGAGGACGACTTGAAGAACCTGCAGCAGGGCGAGCGATCGGCCCATGCCTATTTCCAGGAGTTCATGGAGTTGTTGAACTGCGTGCCCTTCGTCGCTCGTGACGGGCCGCACCAGGTTGAGATGTTCGAGGGAGGCCTTCGTCCAGAGATTTACACCCTGGTGCATGCTCAGAGATTTCAGACTCTGGATGCAGCCGCAGAGCATGCACAGTGGGTGGAGAGAGGTGATCAGGTGGTGGCCAGACAGAGGGCCGCGGTCGCTCAGGGCTCCGACAGAAAGCGACCAGCCCAGGATGAGGGGGGACAGGCCAGTACTTGGAGGCCGCCCCGACCGCCACCGCCTCAGTTTCAGGGCCGTGGGCGTTCGGAGCGGCGAGGGCCTGGTGGATCCCAGAGGCCCCAGCAGCAGCAGCAGCAGCAGCAGAAATCGCAGTCGTCGCAGCGCGGATCTCAGCGGCAGCCACAGCGACAGCGACAGTCTCAGCAGCAGCAGTCCCGACAGACACGGGCTCCCAGCAGTTGTATTTTCTGTGGAGGTCCGCACTTCCCCGGCACCTGCGACCAGCGGTGGGGTCGTTGCTATGGATGTGGACAGCCAGGGCACATTCGAGCTGCGTGCCCCTTTTCGACCTCAGCCGCCCCTTCTTCAGCATCTGCCCCAGTATCATCGCAGCAGCGGTCGACGGCTCAGCGGCCATATGCTCCAGCGAGCAGGCCATCTTCCTCCCATTCCACAGATTATCGCCCTACAGCTCAGAGTGGGCGAGTGTATGCTGCACAGGTAGAGGATGCTTCAGCAGCAGACCACGTGGTGGCAGGTATCACTTTACTTTCTGGCATTAGGACTCGCACCTTATTTGATACTGGAGCATCGCATTCTTTCATTAGTAGATCTTTTGCATCATTACATGGGTTAGAGGTAGGACTTTTGCCACGTGCACGAGAGGTACAGATTCCCGATCACACTTTGCTCGTGGAGGAGTGTTGTTGGTCCTGCCCGATGCAGATCGAGTCCTGGATTATGCCAGCAGACCTGTTGGTCTTGAGACAGCTGCAGGATTTTGATGTGATTCTCGGGATGGACTGGCTGGCTCGGTATTTTGCGACTATTGACTGTGCCGAGAGGACTGTCACTTTTAGAGAGCCAGACCAGGAGGTGTTGGTGTACCGGGGATGTCAGAGTGCTTTCTTTGCCTCTATGGTTTCGACTTCCCGAGCGAGGCGGATGATTCACCGAGGATGTGTAGCCTTTTTGGCTAGTGTTGTTGAGGGGCCTACGGCGGCACCGGGACTCGGGGATATCCCTATCGTCCGCGAGTTCCCGGATGTGTTTCCACCTGAGCTGACTTGTATGCCGCCCGACAGAGAGATTGAGTTTGTGATTGACGTAGTTCCAGGAACTGCGCCAATCTCTAAGGCTCCTTACCGGATGGCACCGGCTGAGCTGAGAGAGCTTAAAGCACAGTTGCAAGACTTGATGGATAAGGGTTTCATTAGACCCAGTGTGTCGCCCTGGGGAGCACCGGTGCTATTCGTGAAGAAGAAGGATGGGTCACTTAGACTGTGTGTGGACTATAGGGAGCTGAATAAAGTGACCATCAAGAACAAGTACCCTCTGCCGCGCATCGACGATCTCTTTGATCAGCTGCAAGGGTCTTGTGTCTTTTCCAAGATTGATCTACAGTCTGGTTACCACCAATTAAAGGTGAAGGCCGAGGATATTCCTAAGACTGCTTTCAGATCACGGTACGGGCATTATGAGTTTACAGTTATGCCATTTGGATTGACTAATGCCCCTGCCGCCTTTATGGACTTGATGAACAGGATATTTCGGCCATTTCTGGATCGCTTTGTGGTGGTGTTCATAGATGATATCCTGGTTTACTCCCGAAGCGAGGCCGAGCATGAGGAGCACTTGAGGACTGTGCTACAACTTCTGCGGGAGAAGAAGTTGTATGCCAAGCTGGTGAAGTGCGAGTTTTGGCTTCGGGAGGTAGCTTTCTTGGGCCATGTGATTTCCGCCGCCGGTGTAGCTGTAGACCCGGCGAAGATTGAGGCAGTTCGTGATTGGCCCCGACCGACGACTGTATCAGAGGTGCGCAGCTTCATGGGATTAGCTGGTTATTATCGTCGGTTTGTGGAAGGCTTTGCGAAGCTTTCCACACCCCTCACTCGGTTGACGCGTAAAGGGGTTAAGTTTATCTGGAGTGAGGACTGCCAGAAGAGCTTCGAGGAGCTGAAGGACAGACTGATGACTGCTCCTATCCTTTCCCTCCCTGTTATGGGGAAAGGATATGTGATCTACAGTGACGCATCGCACAGTGGACTGGGTTGCGTGTTGATGCAGGATGGGAGGGTAATTGCTTATGCATCGAGACAGCTCAAGGATTACGAGAAGAATTACCCTACCCACGACTTAGAGCTCGCTGCCGTGGTGTTTGCACTGAAGCTTTGGCGCCATTACCTGTACGGGGAGCATTGTGAGATCTACACCGACCACAAGAGCTTAAAGTATCTGTTCACACAGAAGGAGCTGAATTTGAGGCAGCGCAGGTGGTTAGAGCTACTAAAGGATTATGATGTGGATATCCTTTACCACCCAGGCAAGGCTAACGTGGTCGCTGATGCTTTGAGCCGGAGAGCAGTTCAGAGTTTGTCTATGTTGATCACAGACCAGGCGCCCCTATTGGAGGAGATGAGACGGCTCGAGATAGAGGTTGTGTCCCCTGGGGTCTCTGCTAGACTGACGTCATTAGTCGTGCAGCCCACTCTGCTGGACAGGATCAGGGAGAAACAGAGTGAGGACCCCCACTTGACCAGGATTCGAGATCAGCTTCCGAGTGATCAGTCAGGGGATTTTACAGTGGATGCTGCGGGAGTACTGAGGTACAGGGACCGAGCATGTGTGCCAGTGGATGCTGAGATCAGAGAGCAGATATTGAGAGAGGCCCATTATACACCTTATACCCTTCATCCTGGGGGGACTAAGATGTATAAGGACCTCAAGGCACATTTTTGGTGGAATGGCATGAAGAGGGATGTTGGGAGATTTGTGGCCCAGTGTTTGACTTGTCAGCAAGTAAAAGCTGAGCATCGGGTGCCAGCTGGCAAGTTACAAAGTCTCCCAATCCCTGAGTGGAAATGGGACCACATTACCATGGATTTCGTGGTCGGATTGCCGAGGGCACAGGGCGGAGCAGATGCTATCTGGGTAGTGGTGGATCGACTTACCAAGTCAGCGCACTTTTTGCCTATGCAGACTACTTGGCCACTCGATCGACTAGCCCAGTTATACCTTGATGAGATAGTGAGACTGCATGGAGTACCCGCCTCCATTGTGTCAGATAGAGATCCGAGGTTTGCCTCGCATTTTTGGGGGAGTTTGCAGACTGCGATGGGGACTCAGCTCAGATTGTGACAGATAGATTTCATCCTTGAGGTTTTCTGCGTTTTTGGGGGACCAGACAGCGTTGGGGGACATCAGATGCGAAATTAGGGTTTACTGTAGCAATCCGTACAGCGCGTTGCACCCGGTGCACGCCCGTGGCGAGGAATCTGCGCCGTGCACCGGCCTGCGCGGTGCACGCGCTAGGCGTGCACCGGCGCATACACCGCACCAGAATTCCTGAACCCGGTGCACGCCTTGAGCGTGCACCGGCCCGGCCCAACCGCCGGTGCACGCTCCCTGCGTGCACCCGGCGCATGCCGCCGCCTCCACTGAACCGTAAACCCGGTCCACGGTTGCCCCGTGCACCAACCGACAGCCCGGAATTTTTTTGCTCCGTTTTTGTCCGTTTTTCCACCGTTTTGAGCGCGGTTTTCGCCGTTGGGATCGTTATTTCCGTGGCTTTCATGTCATAGCCGCCTTGGACCTTCTTGGTCACTTTTTTTATTTTGTTGGGTGTCATTTTCGCCGACGCTCCGCGCCTCGACGAAATTGTCGGGGGCGCGCCGTCGGGTCTTTCTCTCATCTTTTCGTCGTCAGGGGCTTCTCGCTGGGTTGACGCCCCGAGTTGGCTACTGGTTGAGAGATTGGGTTTTGTTAGATTTCCGTTAGCGGTTTCAACCGGACCGTGTTGGAGTCATACATGTTATACACACTATAATTATCCTTGTGGACTTTCTTTAGGTCCAAGCGTACAGGTGTTCCGATTGGACGGTTGCTATAAGTGCAAGTGCAGTAAGTGCATCTATCACTCTCAATTTACCTTAGATGGACAGTGCATAGATCGAAGCAGCCGAGCAGATGCTGCACGGGCGGATTGGCCTCCGCATGGGTGTACTTTTCCGGAAGAGTGGTCACCCGTGTGCCTCACTGGGAGCTTGAGACAGCTGGGACAGGCTCAGCATCAAAGAGTGATGGTGCACGAGGGAGACTTTAGTCTCTCCGATCTCTGGGGTTGGTACGACCCCAGCCAGGGGGTTTCGTGTAGGTTATTCATATTGACAGGAGTGACAGGTATTCCTAGGTCGCTAGCCGCGGTGAGACTTGTCACGCCCCCGGGGGTTTTTGAGTCAATTGAAGCGGAAAGACGTGTCTATTTTTTTTTTTTTTTTTCTTTAATAAGGTAACATAAACCTTCAACCCCGGTGCGTGCCAGACCGCCACATACACAAATTCACTCTGTCCACGGACAGAGTCTCCTTTGTATATGCACGGCGTCTCATTTACACATATCATTCAATCACAAATATCATACATCAATCACCAACCAACAACCATACAGTAGACATACACCAATTCAGAGTTTAAATCATTTAACTAAAGCATACCATTTAAGCGGCGTCAATGTTTGGAAAGGATAAAACCCAGAGTTGTAAAACCCGTGCCCACACGGCACTTCCTTTTGAGAAAACATTTTCGCAACCCTTTATCTTATCATGAAAACATGCCGCGGATGAAAACATAAGAAAACGCACTACTAGTAATATGAAACATAAAGGGTCACCTCATCCACAGTGCTAACTAATACATGTCCACAAATAAAGTAATCCACAAGCAACTAAAAATAGCATAAAGAGGAAATGAGTCATAAATACGATAACCAAGAGTCCGACTACGATCCTCACGACGCAGTCCCACCGCCATCCCGGCTAACGCACCTAGGAATACCTGTCACGGAGTGGGTAAAGTCAGTGACAAACAAAGTAGATGTGTAACAATATCAAGAGGGGAAAAAACATACGAACACACCGAATACACCGTAACCTTTCGTTAAACACCTGCACATTAATTTAATTTAACCTGGGCACCAATCCCCAGATCACCTGTCGGGGAGACTAAAGTCCCCCCTCGTGCACAAACACCTACTTGATGCTTTTACCTCTCACTCGCGGTGCTGGTGTGACATTCAGCTGGCGCGAAGAGGTCCCCGCTTGCACCGTTACCTTTGCGGGGCACACGGGTCATAAAGACCACTTTTCCGGAAAAGTACACCCATGCGGAGGCCAATCCGCCTGTGTACGTGCAGCATCCGAAACCGGATTGCCAAGATTGGCGTGTAGTGGGCACCGCGACCGCAGCCGCACAATTATTAGATAATTAACAACAATCGAAAGGTTAAACTATCCATCTACTTTGTTAGGTAAATTAAGGAGTACTTTTAATGATGATAGATGCACTTACAGCACCGGTTGCACTCATCGCAACCGTACCCACCTTATTGGAGAGAAATCGGAACACCAATATCCTTCGCGCTCTCCCGCTGTGTACCCGGACCTAAGAAAAGTCCGCACGGATAAACTATGGTCAAAACACATACTAACACCTTGAAAACGGAAAACCCCACACCTTACATTTTACGAAAAAGTCCGGCACCGTCCGGTCGCAAAACCGGACTTTCGCCCGCACCGCCGTCGCCGCCCGTCGGAGCCCCGCGCGGCTCGGACCCGCGCGGCGGGCTCCGCGGGCGGTGCCCGAGCGGCGCCCGCGCGGCCCCCGCGCGGGCGGAGCCCCGCGCGGCGCCCGCGCGGGTGCGGGCCCGCGCGGCGCCCGTGCGGCGCCCGCGCGGGTGCAAGCCCGCGCGGCGCCGCGCGGGGTGGAGCCCCGCGCGGCGCCCGCGCGGATGCGGGCCCGCGCGGGTGCCCGCGCGGGCGGGGCCCCGCGCGGAGCCCCGCGCGGACGCGGGCCCGCGCGGGCGGGGCCCGCGCGGCGCACCGCGCGGTGCCCGCGCGGTAGCCCGCGCGGGCGGGGCCCCGCGCGGCGCACCGCGCGGTGCCCGCGCGGGCGCGGGCCCGCGCGGCGCCCCGCGGGCGCCCGCGCGGGCACAGCCCGCGCGGCGCCCGCGCGGGTCGCCCACGCGGCGCCCCGCGCGGCGGGGCCGCCCCCCGCGCGACGCCCGCACGGGTCGCCCGTGCGGCGCCGCGCGCGGGTTCGCCCGTGCGTCGCGCGATCCGTGCGCCTTCCCCGTGCACGATTAATTTTATTTTATTTTATTTTATTTATCTACTCCGCAAAACTAACAACAAAGATAGTTGGAAAAGCCCCAAATAATTTTCTAAAAATTATTTGCTCACCGAGGATTGTTGGGAAGGTCGCCCGGTCTCGTTCTTGCCTTCGAGTCGGCGTTTGGGGCGATCGGCTCCTTCCCTTTTCCTTTTCCTTTCTCCGGTTAAGGTTCTTTTCTTTCTTTGGGGTCTCGGTACGTACGAAAGAGGAGGGTTTGGGGAGGCGGAGAAATAAAAATAGGGTTTGCTCGGTAAGCGGGGAAATAAATACCCTATTTATTTATCCTTGCATTCCCTTTCCGCATACGCACCGTCAAAATCCCTTTCGGGTATTTTGACCCGATTAATTAATTTACCAATTAATTAATCCCTACCGATCCGATTAATTAATTTACCAATTAATTAATCCCTACCGATCCGATTAATTAATTTACCAATTAATTAATCCCCACCGATAACCCTATTAATTAATCGTTTAATTATTATCCTCACCGTCAATTCCCCAAATTGATCGTTAATTTCTTTATTTACGTACGTAGGAACCTATAATCCCCCGTTTCTGTTTCTCAAGAAAATATCCGACTGACGGGATATTTCTCAACTTTAAATCCTGACCACCGATTATTTAATCACCTTTATTAATTAATCTTGGGAAATCAAATTCCCAGTTGGATTCAAATTACCCGGATATTTAAATCTCAAATATCCAAATCCCGGTCACCGATTATTTAACCACCTTTATTAAATAATCAAGGGAAAAAAAAACTCCCAACTTAAATATCCGGATTTTATCTCTTATTCAATCCGTGAGATAAAATCCCTTAATTCAAATCCCTTAACTAAAATATCCTGATTTTATCCCTTCCCAATCCATGAGATAAAATCCCATACTTTTCAATTAAATATCCTGATTTTTATCCCTCTCTTATCCATGAGATAAAATCCCACCGATTTAAATCCTACAATTAATTCGTACGTAGGAGGATTTAAATTTCGTCACCGGATAATTAATTAATTAATTAATTAATTATCCTTACGAGATAACCCACCTTATCTATTACGGGTGCAAGATATTTTGCACGGTTTCCGATGCGTGACTAATACCGCATCGCTAAGGACCCCGTTCCGGGAGATCCCGATATCGGATTTCGAATCCGATCGCACCGTCGGTCATCGTTTTTCGCGCTCTATCGCAGAAAAATACACACACCTCGCCCGGCCGACTTTCAAAAATTAAATAATTTTATTCGCTTAAGGCCTAAGCGATTACATGTGAGTTCGAAAATACCCCAAAGGGTCGGGTCACTACACCACTCACACTTTATAAAAAGTTTCGTCCCGAAACTTAAACTCAAACCTCACTAAAACAACTCGGGAAAACATTCCCTCATCTTTGATTCCAGTTCCCACGTCGCCTCGCGCTCTTCGTGGTTGCTCCACTGGACTTTCACATAGGGGATCGTTCGGTTGCGCAGCTTCTTGTCCTCTCTTGCCAAAATCCGCACCGGCGTCTCCTCGACGCTCAAGTCCTCTCGCAACTCAATGGTGGAGGCATCCAAGGCATGAGAGGGGTCTGCCAGGTACTTCCGGAGCATCGAAACGTGGAACACGTTGTGGACTCGTTCGAGGTTCGGGGGCAGGGCCAACCGGTACGCCACCGGTCCTACGCGCTCCAGGATTTCGAACGGTCCCACGTATCTGGGCTCAACTTCCCCTTTATGCCGAAACGTCGGTTTCCTTTGGAGGGTGAAACCCGGAGCAGCACGTGCTCGCCCACCATGAACTCTAAGTCTCGGCGTCTGTTATCTGCATAGCTTTTCTGTCTGCTTTGGGCGGTCAGCAGCCTTTGTTTAATCAAACGCACCTTTGCTTCGGTCTCCTCCACCAGATCTGGGCCCAGAAACTTTCGCTCACCTAAGTCATCCCAGCATATCGGAGACCGACAGCGGCGCCCGTACAGGGCCTCGTACGGCGCCATCTGAATACTGGCCTGGTAACTGTTATTGTAGGCAAATTCCACCAGGGGCAGACACCGTGCCCACCCTTCGCCCAAGTCCAGAACGCATGCTCGAAGCATGT
Source organism: Tillandsia fasciculata (assembly GCA_029168755.2). Classification (NCBI taxonomy): domain Eukaryota; kingdom Viridiplantae; phylum Streptophyta; class Magnoliopsida; order Poales; family Bromeliaceae; genus Tillandsia; species Tillandsia fasciculata. The sequence goes on from JAQOTM010000716.1 coordinate 13,299, forward strand.
CTTCCACGATCTGTATCACCCGCTCCGATTGCCCATCGGTTTGCGGATGAAAAGCTGTGCTGAAGTGCAACTTGGTCCCCATCGCTTGTTGCAAACTTCGCCAAAAGTTCGACACAAAACGTGTGTCTCTGTCCGACGTGATGGATGTCGGTACACCGTGCAACCTTACTATCTCATCGAGGTACGTTTGCGCCAGTCGTTCCCGGGTCCACGTCGTGTGTATGGGCAAAAAGTGGGCCGATTTCGTCAAACGGTCCACGATCACCCATATCGCATCGTGTCCCTGTGGCGATCTCGGGAAACCGGTCACAAAATCCATGGTAATCATGTCCCATTTCCACTCGGGCACCGGTAAAGGTTGCAATTTTCCCGCCGGCCGTTGATGTTCGGCCTTCACCCGTTGGCACACTAAGCAGTGAGCCACGAATCGGGTCACGTCCTCCTTCATTTTGGGCCACCAGAAGGTTTGCTTGACGTCCTTGTACATCTTGGTTCCTCCGGGATGCGCCGCATACGGGGCAGTATGCGCCTCCCGTAGGATTTCCTCCTTGAGTTCCGGTAGATCCGGCACGCAGATTCGTCCGCGAAATCGTATCGTGCCGTCGGAGCTCACCACGAAATCACCTTCCTGGTCGGCGGTTATTCTACTCCGCACCAGCTGGAGTTGATCATCAGTCGATTGGCCTTCGAGAATCCTGTCCAGCAGAGTAGGTCTGACCACCAGCGTCAGAAGTTGGGCGACTGTCCCTGCAGGTACCACCTCTAGTCTCAATCGCGAGAACTCCGCAATTAGACTATCCTGCTGCGTAATGGCGCTTACATCCGCTCCGCGGCCTGTCCTTTGCGACTCAGGGCGTCGGCCACCACGTTGGCCTTTCCCGGGTGGTAGTGGATCGTCAGATCGTAATCCTTTAATAGCTCAAGCCACCGCCTTTGTCGCAGATTTAGCTCCCTTTGGGTGAAAAGGTACTTGAGGCTCTTATGATCTGAGTACACATTACAGTGTGCCCCATACAGGTAGTGCCTCCAAAGCTTGAGCACAAACACCACCGCTGCGAGTTCCAAATCATGCACGGGGTAATTCCGCTCGTACTCCTTGAGCTGCCTTGATGCATAGGCTATAACCTTTCCCCGTTGCATGAGTACTCCACCCAATCCATTTCGCGACGCGTCGCAATACACTTCATAATCCTCCCCAGGCTCTGGCAGGGCGAGGATCGGGGCTCGCGTCAACCTGTCCTTGAGCTCCTCGAAGCTTCTTTGACACTTGTCCGTCCAGACAAACTTTTCCCCCTTTTTCGTCAAACGGGTTAAGGGGGTGGCTATCTTGGAGAAACCCTCCACGAAGCGCCGGTAATACCCGGCTAATCCCAGGAAGCTTCGAATTTCCGTCACCGTGGTCGGTCGGGGCCAGTCCGTCACCGAATCTATCTTCTTCGGATCCACCGCGACTCCAGCCGCCGAGATTACGTGCCCCAAGAAACCGACCTCTCGGAGCCAAAACTCACACTTTTTGAGTTTGGCGTAGAGTTTCTGTTCCCGTAGGGTCTGGAGGACTGTGCGCAGGTGTTCTTCATGTTCCTCGTCTGTACGGGAGTAGATGAGGATATCGTCGATGAAGACCACCACGAATAAGTCCAGGAAGGGTTTGAATACCCTGTTCATCATGTCCATAAACACCGCCGGGGCATTTGTGAGCCCGAATGGCATTACCGTAAACTCGTAATGGCCATAGCGAGTACGGAAAGCCGTTTTGGGGATGTCCTCCCCCTTGACTCGGACCTGATGATAGCCCGACTGCAGGTCGATCTTTGAGAACACCGTCGCCCCCCGTAACTGGTCGAAGAGGTCGTCGATCCTTGGCAGGGGGTACTTATTCTTGATCGTCACCTTATTTATCTCCCGGTAGTCGATGCACAACCGGAGACTTCCGTCCTTCTTCCTCACAAACAGGACGGGCGCGCCCCAAGGTGACGCGCTTGGTCTGATGAAACCTTTGTCCAGAAGGTCCTCCAACTGTGCCTTGAGTTCCTTCAGCTCCGCGAAGGCCATCCTGTACGGTGCCTTGGTGATGGGCTTGGTGCCGGGGAGCAGTTCAATTGGGAAGTCAACCTCTCGTTCCGGCGGCATTCCGGAAAGCTCCGCCGCATCCGGCAATTTCCTTACCACTAAGCCTCAAATGTCGAATCGTCGGCACTAACCATTAACCCCAAAAGCCTGAGCTTTCAGAGGTGCGCATCCGATTCACTTATAGTGGTATACTCCGCACCACGGATCTCGACCAGACCCAACCCACCTGGATGTTGGGTCTATTGTTGGGCCTCTTGCCGTTAGGTCTATTGCGGACCGCAGCCTACTCAACCTTTCAGGCTCACCCAACCCAACTCACTAGTCCCTTGGGCCTATTGTCTCAAGGCAGAAAGTTCGACCTATTTGACCCATAATAAAGGGCCAACACCAAAGACAACTAAGTCTTCGCATCCTTATTGGGCAGGAAAGTACAGAGTATTTGCTCCTAAGGGTTCTCCTGGGGTCAAGACCAACATTACTCTTCGTAAGGGGTCTTTCCTGCTACTACTTCCCTCGGGTAGTGCGTCCTTTGTCGTGTCGTCGCATAGGACCCCTCATCCGTGTCGCGACTCCAAAGAATCATTCCCGGGTTCGGGGCAGTAAAAACGGAACTGTCCCAGTTTGTCACGATAGAAGCAAAGGTCGTGCTTCCGGAATGAATCATTTCCCTCGAGGTGCTCCTCTTGGTATGCCCTCTTCCGAAGTTTGGCCGGGTTCGTTTCTTATCCCTGCTGTGTCCTGAGCTCTCCCGTCGGGCTTGAGACATCGTAAATCCGCGCTCCACCGCGGTGGCTCTATCGTCCACCTCCTGGAAGGTGCGCAAACCCGCCATTTGCGCCACCTTTAAGATGTCGCTCCATAAGCCATTCACAAAAGGACGGGCCTTGTGAGATTCATCTCTTGTATCAAAGGGGAACACATCTGATCAACCTCACAAATGCCCGTTGATATCCCATAACGGTCCGACTTCCTTGCTTGATGAACTTCACGTCACCTTCCATCCGCCGTTTGATGCTGTCGGAGAGAAATGCCCTCAACAGTTCTCCTTGGAACGTGGTCCAAGATGGAAGGGCGGTGCCCTCCGAAGGATCCGGGCGCACCGTCTTCCACCACTTGCGGGCGTCTCCCTCAAGAAAACGGACTGCCAAAGGGACCCGTTCACCTTTCCTCATTAGCAAAGCTTCGAAGAGCCTTTCCATGCTATCTACCCATTTTCCTACAACCCAAGGGTCGGTCGTATCTCCCTCAAGGGGTCTCCATTGACGGCTCCCGGCGTAGGTCCCAAAGTTGCTGGCGCGGCTGGCCCGGGCAGAGAAGCCCGGGCGACCTCCATTGGTGCAGTCGACTATTGCACCCACTATGGCATCTGTTCCATAAGGGTTACTGACTGCCCGGCCATCTCTTGTAGTCGTTGTCGGAGAAGCTGATACTCCGCCGCTGTTCGCACCATACTCTTTGCCCCTGCGTTCTCCGCTGATAACCCATTTCGGGCCATCGTCCGCTTGTAACAAAGAAACCACGTTAGGCCTAAGGTTATCACCCTAGCACCTAGACTTACGAACACACCTACATTACGTTCCCGTTTTCCCGTACTCTCACGTACTACACCTACACCTTGGTTATCTCATTTCCCATTTGCTTGTGGCACCTAGCACTGTGGATGTAAACCTCGTCTACTATGGTTGTGGTTGTATTTTCTCTGATACCATTTAATCTGTCACGCCCCCGGGGGTTTTTGAGTCTTTTGAAGCGGAAAAACGTGTCTATTTTTTTTTTTTTTTTTTAATAAGGTAACATATACTTCAACCCCGGTGCGTGCCAGACCGCCACATACACAAATTCACTCTGTCCACGGACAGAGTCTCCTTTGTATATGCACGGCGTCTCATTTACACATATCATTCAATCACAAATATCATACATCAACACCAACCAACAACCATACAGTAGACATACACCATATTCAGAGTTTAATCATTTAACTAAAGCATGTCATTTAAGCGGCGTCAATGTTTGGAAAGGATAAAACCCAGAGTTGTAAAACCCGTGCCCACACGGCACTTCCTTTTGAGAAAACATTTTCGCAACCTTTATCTTATCATGAAAACATGCCGCCATGAAAACATAAGAAAACACTACTAGTAATATGAAACATAAAGGGTCACCTCATCCACAGTGCTAACTAATACATGTCCACAAATAAAGTAATCCACAAGCAACTAAAAATAGCATAAAGAGGAAATGAGTCATAAATACGATAACCAAGAGTCCGACTACGATCCTCACGACGCAGTCCCACCGCCATCCCGGCTAACGCACCTAGGAATACCTGTCACGGAGTGGGTAAAGTCAGTGACAAACAAAGTAGATGTGTAACAATATCAAGAGGGGAAAAACATACGAACACACCGAATACACCGTAACCTTTCGTTAAACACCTGCACATTAATTTAATTTAACCTGGGCACCATTCCCAGACCACCTGTCGGGGAGACTAAAGTCCCCCCTCGTGCACAAACACCTACTTGATGCTTTTACCTCTCACTCGCGGTGCTGGTGTGACACCTCAGCTGGCGCGAAGAGGTCCCCGCTTGCACCGTTACCTTTGCGGGGCACACGGGTCATAAAGACCACTTTTCCGGAAAAGTACACCCATGCGGAGGCCAATCCGCCTGTGTACGTGCAGCATCCGAAACCGGATTGCCAAGATTGGCGTGTAGTGGGCACCGCGACCGCAGCCGCACAATTATTAGATAATTAACAACAATCGAAAGGTTAAACTATCCATCTACTTTGTTAGGTAAATTAAGGAGTACTTTTAATGATGATAGATGCACTTACAGCACCGGTTGCACTCATCGCAACCGTACCCACCTTATTGGAGAGAAATCGGAACACCAATATCCTTCGCGCTCTCCCGCTGTGTACCCGGACCTAAGAAAAGTCCGCACGGATAAACTATGGTCAAAACACATACTAACACCTTGAAAACGGAAAACCCCCACCTTACATTTTGACGAAAAAGTCCGGCACCGTCCGGTCGCAAACCGGACTACGCCCGCACCGCCGTCGCCGCCCGTCGGAGCCCCGCGCGGCTCGAACCCGCGCGGCGGGCTCCGCGGGCGGTGCCCGAGCGGCGCCCGCGCGGCCCCGCGCGGGCGGAGCCCCGCGCGGCGCCCGCGCGGGTGCGGGCCCGCGCGGCGCCCGCGCGGCGCCCGCGCGGGTGCAAGCCCGCGCGGCGCCGCGCGGGTGGAGCCCCGCGCGGCGCCCGCGCGGATGCGGGCCCGCGCGGGTGCCCGCGCGGGCGGGGCCCCGCGCGGAGCCCCGCGCGGACGCGGGCCCGCGCGGGCGGGGCCCGCGCGGCGCACCGCGCGGTGCCCGCGCGGTGCCCGCGCGGGCGGGGCCCCGCGCGGCGCACCGCGCGGTGCCCGCGCGGGCGCGGGCCCGCGCGGCGCCCCGCGGGCGCCCGCGCGGGCACGCCCGCGCGGCGCCCGCGCGGGTCGCCCACGCGGCGCCCCGCGCGGCGGGGCCGCCCCCCGCGCGACGCCCGCACGGGTCGCCCGTGCGGCGCCGCGCGCGGGTTCGCCCGTGCGTCGCGCGATCCGTGCGCCTTCCCCGTGCACGATTAATTTTATTTTATTTTATTTTATTTATCTACTCCGCAAAACTAACAACAAAGATAGTTGGAAAAATCCCAAATAATTTTCTAAAAATTATTTGCTCACCGAGGATTGTTGGGAAGGTCGCCCGGTCTCGTTCTTGCCTTCGAGTCGGCGTTTGGGGCGATCGGCTCCTTCCCTTTTCCTTTTCCTTTCTCCGGTTAAGGTTCTTTTCTTTCTTTGGGGTCTCGGTACGTACGAAAGAGGAGGGTTTGGGGAGGCGGAGAAATAAAAATAGGGTTTCGCTCGGTAAGCGGGGAAATAAATACCCTATTTATTTATCCTTGCATTCCCTTTCCGCATACGCACCGTCAAAATCCCTTTCGGGTATTTTGACCCGATTAATTAATTTACCAATTAATTAATCCCTACCGATCCGATTAATTAATTTACCAATTAATTAATCCCTACCGATCCGATTAATTAATTTACCAATTAATTAATCCCCACCGATAACCCTATTTAATTAATCGTTTAATTATTATCCTCACCGTCAATTCCCCAAATTGATCGTTAATTTCTTTATTTACGTACGTAGGAACCTATAATTCCCCGATTCTGTTTCTCAAGAAAATATCCGACTGACGGGATATTTCTCAACTTTAAATCCTGACCACCGATTATTTAATCACCTTTATTAATTAATCTTGGGAAATCAAATTCCCAGTTGGATTCAAATTACCCGGATATTTAAATCTCAAATATCCAAATCCCGGTCACCGATTATTTAACCACCTTTATTAAATAATCAAGGGAAAAAAAAACTCCCAACTTAAATATCCGGATTTTATCTCTTATTCAATCCGTGAGATAAAATCCCTTAATTCAAATCCCTTAACTAAAATATCCTGATTTTATCCCTTCCCAATCCATGAGATAAAATCCCATACTTTTCAATTAAATATCCTGATTTTTATCCCTCTCTTATCCATGAGATAAAATCCCACCGATTTAAATCCTACAATTAATTCGTACGTAGGAGGATTTAAATTTCGTCACCGGATAATTAATTAATTAATTAATTAATTATCCTTACGAGATAACCCACCTTATCTATTACGGGTGCAAGATATTTTGCACGGTTTCCGATGCGCGACTAATAACCGCATCGCTAAGGACCCCGTTCCGGGAGATCCCGATATCGGATTTCGAATCCGATCGCACCGTCGGTCATCGTTTTTCGCGCTCTATCGCAGAAAAATACACACACCTCGCCCGGCCGACTTTCAAAAATTAAATAATTTTATTCCGCTTAAGGCCTAAGCGATTACATGTGAGTTCGAAAATACCCCGAAGGGTCGGGTCACTACACCACTCGTCGCGAGGACCGTAGTCAGGACTCTTGGTTTTTATCTCATTTTCCTTTACGCTTTAAGTAGTTAATTTGCTTGTGGATTACTTTAGCGTGGACACGTATTAGTTAGCTCTGTGGATGAGATGTACCCTTATGCTTTTGATACTTTTAGTGGTTTTCTTACGCGGCATGTTTCCACAATAAACTAATTGATTGCGAAATGTTTTCTCAAACGAAGTGCCGTGTGGGCACGGATTTTACAAACGCTGGGTTTTATCCTTTCCAAACGTTGACGCCGCTTTATAATGGTTTTGCATGGTGATGTATGTCTACTATATAGTTGATGGTTGATGTTGATTGGTTGGTTGAAATTCGATGTTATAATTGAATTGCATGTTGTAAATGAGACGCCGTGCATATACAAAGGAGACTCCGTCCGTTGGCGGAGAGAATTTGTGTATGCGGCGGTCTGGCACGCACCGGGGATGAGGTTTATATCACCTTATTAAGAAAAAAAAAAATAGACACGCAATTTTCCGCTTTAATTGACTCAAAAACCCCCGGGGGCGTGACATAGGCTCCAGTGGCTGTTAGCGCAGCAAGCTGAGGCTGCATAAATGGCACATGAGCATATGGCGTCGCCACAAGTAGGGGCGACACTAGAGAGAGTGGCAGTGGCCGCTGAACTTTTGTCGGCATGCCATGCACCCTCAGTAAGTGATGTCATAAGCTTATGTCAGCTAATTTGCTGGCAAAGTGTGGATAAAAAGGTCCAGTGAGAGACCGACTCACAGAACGATGGTGATCGCTATGTGCGAGAACCAAGTTAATGTGCCTTGAGGGTTAGGGCAAGAAAGATTTGCATGCCTGGCAGGGGAATTCGTCCCTGATGACGGTAGTGACCGTGTGGCGTGTTGATTGTGGCTGAGTTGCCGCATAGTAGAGTTAGTGAGGCCCAGAGTGGGCTTCAAAATGTGAGGATCTCTCGAAAGAGCGAGAGTTTTGTGGCGCCGATCCGACGGATCAGCAAAATGGCAAGGGTTGCCACCGTAGGATTCGCGTGTTAATCACCAGAGTTGGTGAACAGTTATTGTGGTGCCTCGACCCAGTTGGGAGAGTTGCACGAGAGCCGTTGGGGTGTTTAAGCAAATCGCTTAACACTGGATTGTTGCGAGTTAGCATGGGGGCGTAGAATGCCCAACTGTTTGGGTGCTCATGGAGCATAGGTATCGTTTAGCCCGAGAGAGCTGATTAGGTGGCGCATTAGCTTTTGCCCAATGTGGCCAGAGTTGATAGATTGTTTGAGTCATAGATTGACGACTAGTTAGCTGGGTTTTGCTCAGTGGAGCGTAGTGGTCGCGTGGCGACGATTAGCGGGTTCGCTTAGGGACTATCCGTGCCTGGACCATGTTTGTTGGACTGTGGGCCTGTAGCCCAGTGGGCAGGCGCAGTCAGCTGTGTGAGACAGCGGCCCGAGACCTGATGGCGGGGCATGATAGAGATTTGGTCGGGACGGTAGTCCGAGCGATGACCCGGGGACGTGGAATGCCACGTATGAGCCTTGAGGCTGTTAGTACACTGAGAGTGTGATATGATCAGGTCGTAGTGCTAGTGGTGATTGAGGTATTGTAGCTCCTAGTGGGAGTGTTGGGATAGTAATCCTGATTGAGGATCTACCCGTACGACGATTGGGTCTGTGGGCTAGTGAGAGCCATTGTACAGTGTTGGACTAGTTTTGGGCTATAGGCCCCTATTTGACAGTGGTCTGTGAATCTATTAGTAGTCTGAGATGTCGGGTTAGCTGATAACCCGTGGACTTAGAGCACTAGCAGCATGTGTGATAGTTGAGGACTTGTGGATTGGCCTTTGCACTCCACATTAGGCAGCGGAGCGACAAGGAAACACGGTAAGTGTAATTGGTTGCGAATTCAGCCGTGTTATGGAAAAACGATTGCGAAATGGTCTAGAAAATTTCGCAAATAAAGACTGGGTCATTCGTGGCCGTATGATGCCCAGTAACGACATACAGCGAGTCCAGTAGTGAGGGCAAAATTCCTCCCTCTCGATCAAGTAGGAGTCGAGATGTGATTCAAGTTTCGAGGACGAAACTTATTTTAAGGGGGGTAGAATGTAAAGTACCGGATTTTCGGCACATAAATAAATATAAATAAAAATGATATGAAATACCATTTTTATGAAAATTGGGGAAGTAAAGAATATTTGAAAGCGAGTTGGGCCCAAATCGGGATTAAAATGAGAGTTCTGGAATTTTATTCGAGAAAGGGGGCCCAGATTTTTAGTGGAAAATTCAGTGTCGGAAAATTCCAAGAAAATTACGGGAGCCCCGTAAATATGTTTTAAGGCCACAGAAAAAGTTTCGCGTTGATCGGAAGCCGGATAGTGAGAACGGGCTCCGCCAACAGTGTCGAAAAATTCTGAGAAAATTATGGGAGCTTCGTAATTATGTTTTAAGGCCACAGTAAAAATTTTGTGTTGATCGGATACCCAGATTGCGAGAACGGGGTCCGCCAATGAATCTGGATATAGGGAGGCTTTTGGGGACCCAGAAATGGCCCAAAGTAAAAATTTAAATTTTTCTGTGGTAAATTAAGCTAAAACGAAGCCGCCTGTCAAATTTGAGCGAAAACGGAAGGAAAAATAGACAAAAACGTGCACCGTTTTGCGTGCAATCCTACAGTAGAGCGTGCACCGTTCTGCGTGCAGATTTGAGGTACGTGCACCATTTTGCGTGTCGATCGCGTTGTCGCGCACCGTTTTGCGTGCCGACCCTAATATTATGCATCGTTTTTCGTGCAGGGTTAGAAAAATGTGCACCGTTTTGCGTGCAACCCTACAGTCAGACGTGCACCGTTTTACGTGCAGATTCGAGGTACGTGCACCGTTTTACGTGCAGGTTGTGTAGTCGCGCACCATTTTGCGTGCAGGATAAAATGGCGCGCGTCGTTTTGCGTGAGGATTTGTAACGACGTGCACCGTTTTGCGTGCAGGCTTGAAGGATGTTCACCATTTTGCGTGCAGACTCGAGGGAGGTGCACCGTTTTGCGTGCAAGCTCGAGAGAACAAGTGGAATCGCGCGGAGACCAATTGCAAGTGTATACAAGCAATTGGGTACACTACAAGGTGGGGGATTCTGCCGAAATTGGGTGACCTCTCCCTTTGCTCTTTTGCTTTTCGATTTAGAAGCATGATAGTAGCCTGTTAGAGGCGTTAGGTAATCATGATTAAGATCACCTGTGTAAATGGACACAGATGAAAAATGCAACTGTTGGTTGCCAAAAATGAGATAATTAATTTGCATGTGTAAAAAGAATTAGGGAAAAATGCGATTCTTGACTTATCTAAATTGATGATAATTGCATGCATAGATAATAAATATATATTTTTGATGATGGATATGAAAATAATTGCATGCGTAGACATGAGTAATTACCTGATGACTGTGATCATGTTAGGGTACAACCCTAGGAATCATGTGATATAAGGGAACAGAACTTGTTGGTAGTAAGACTAGGAGAAAACCTAGTTTAGGGGTTTGACGAGTGACATTGAACTAGGAGTTATCCTAGGATTGGACGAGTGGCATTGTCTTAGGGGATAACATAAGGACACTGGATAGAATGATCAACATAGAGTCAAGGAACTCTAGGAGGAGTATGACATGGAACTTAGGTAAAGGAAACCTAAGGTGAACTAGTGATCAACATAGAATCAAGGAACTCTAGGATGAGTATGACATGGAACTTAGGTACAGGGGACCTAAGGTGATTCAGAGGAGTTTAAACTCACAGACAGGTAATTAGAGTCAGTGTAACTCTAAGTTAAAAGTGGAACAGAAAAATAGAGTTAAGTTAACTCTAGGATTCAGTGAGGAATCAGGAAAGTGGGATAATATCCCAAGGTTAAAGAATTAAACAAATATAACCCTAGAAAGTCATAGGGTGTCTGGGTAAATGGACAATAACTTTAACTTCAATTTGAGTTAAATAAATGAAGGTGAAATGTTAAGAGTCCAGGTGACTCTCTTGTTATCCTTATGGTGAGACCTAGGATAAGAGGTAAATTGTTGTAAAAAGGCAAAGTTTAAAAGCAAGCTAAAAGTGGCTAAAAAGCATAAAGAGAAAGTGAATGGCGCCTTCGAATTTGAGACTCGTCAAGTGGAGCAGGACTCCCTGGGCAGTGACCCGTCGGACGAGGTACTTTCGAAAGGCTTAAAGTGAAAGCAAAGAGCTAAATGCTCAAGGGAAAGAGAAAGAGATTTGCCAGTGGCAAAGAGGGAGCTATAAGCTCGAATATGAAAGAAAAGCAAGTGTTCAAAGGCAAAGAGGCTAAGAACTAAAGTGAAAGAAAAGAAAAGAAAAGAAAAGAAAAAGATAAAATGAGCGTACCTTCGGGGGTGAAACGTAGATCTTGTCGGAGCAGGACTCCCTGGGCAGTGACCCGTATGACAAGTTCCCCGTTGGGCGGGGTAGCACTTGCGGGTGCTATCGGCAACCTTAGAAATCTTATCTTATGGTAGCAGGACTACCGGGCTGGGGCCCGTTGGATAAGAATTTCTGAGGGTTAACTTAAACTAAAGCACCAGAATTTAAAGAATAAAGAAAAATAGAGTGGCCAAGGTGGCCGGGTTAGTTTGACCCTGTATACAGCGGCATAGTGGCCGAGTTGGTGCTTAGTAGCCTAGTATGGCTAGACAGAGTAGTGCTGAGTCGATGAGTATACACAGATAGTGTAGTGACCTATTATATAGTAGCCTAGTATGGCTAGACAGAGTAGTGCTGGGTCGATGAGTATACAAAGATAGTGTAGTGATATATATATATTGCATGACCGCATTTTGATATTGAGGATTTTAGATTCCTAGCACACTATTGTCATTGCTTCCATTGGACCAAGTGGTGTAGGACACTTTTTCTCGGTGGTTGAACCCATTGGAAACTCTGTCGTAGTTCTCACACACCTTGGGTGACCTCCCCACAGGTTCGGGTATGGATACAGCAGACGAGACGGTTCAGACGCAGACGGCGAGGCATACGACAGGGGCAAGGGCCCAGCAGCATAGAGACCTAGAGGGTCTAGCAGAGGTATCCCTTTTATATATTTCTTGAGTGAACCTTGTATGGTGAGGAAATTATGTAAGAGAATTGTCATAATTTTATTTGCAAGTTCAAGAATGTAAGATGTAATAAATTTTAGTTTATGGTTCACTCTTCTATATAATTATATACTTTCATTTCTGCTTTAACTGTTTTTACTGAATGAAAGTTTAAATTTGTAGTGATTTTTAGTACTCTAATATTGAGCTTCCGCATACACTTGTTGTGTTATTATGGATGTTACCGTTCCTTTCGGGTAGAAAAAGTTCTTACCCGTTTGCCGGGTCTGTTAGCGTGCCCGAACCGTACAAATTGGCGGACTCGGGGCGTGACAGAGTCCTTAGAATCTTTCTTACAACTTTAAATTCTGGAATCTTCTCTCCCAAGTTAGCACATGAGTTCACGATGTCTTGCAATCGTGTGTAATAGTCAGTGAAAGATTCATTTTCTGCCATAGAAATAGAGTCAAACTTGCTCGTAAGCATTTGCAGTTTCTGAATCTTCACAAGGTTAGTTCCCTCATGCGTAACTTGAAGAACATCCCAGATTTCTTTCGCAGTCTCACATGCCGAGACGCGAGAGAACTCAGTTTGTGACAAAGCATTAAATAAAGCATTAATTCCCTTGCCATTGTAAGAAGATAGATCAATCTCTTCCTTGGTCCATTTCGACCTAGGTTTTAAGGTGCGAACATCATCTAATAATTTCAGTTGGATTAGACCATCCTAATTCAATTGATTGCCACACCCTTTCGTCGATGGAAATTAAAAAGGCTTTCATCCGTACTTTCCAGTACGCATAATTTGTTCCATCAAAGAAAGGGGGTCGATTGATGTTTCCACCTTCAACCATTGTTTACAACCCTATTCCCGCTCTGATACCACTTGTTGGGTTATGTATAATTGGATCTAAATAGGGAAAAAACACCTAGAGGGGGGTGAATAGGTGTAAACAATAAACACTCAAAAAATCATTGCGCAATAAAACCCAATGCGGAAATAAAAATAAACACGCAAGATTTTTACGTGGAAAAACTCCAAACCGGAGTAAAAAACCACGGGACCGATAACACGGCGAAATCCACTAGAATTAACACACGTACAAGGTGATATAACGTACTCACAGACGACTCAACCTTTTACCATACGCTCCTAGTAGATCTTCTCCGCTCGCTCCACAACGCTTCTCGAATCCACGATCTGCGCCCAACGCTGAATCCACAGCGTCCAACGTCGAGTCCACGACGTCCGACCGAATCCACGGTCTTCACCCAGTAGCACGCTTCGAATCCACGAACGTACCTCGCTCCGAATCCACGAGAGCGGTTGCACCTTGAATCCACAAGGCCACGCGAGTCCACGCGCCGATTTTGGGTAAATCGTTGTTTTTGGGTGGTGATGATCCGCCGAATACTTAGATTAGAAATAGATCGGAAATACCATCTAAGTATTCATTGATTTGATTCTACTCAAAATCTGAGTTTGGAAAACCTAGAATCAAATCAATCAATATAGATGAAGAAACATAGAATTAATCTATTGATTTCCTTTCTTCTCTATATGTGGATTTTTCTATTTTTCGGCTTTTACCGATGTGCCCTAGAAAATGAATCATAGGGTCTATTTATAGGTTAGAAACCATTGGAAGAAGATAAGGATCAAAAACTAACCTTTTCTGGAATTTTACAGGACGGCGATCCGGATTGGAATTGGCGATCCGGATGTCTCAGCGAAACAGACGATTTCCAGAAAAACAACATTCGGGATCCGGATGAAATCCACGATCCGGATCGTTCATACAGTTTCAACAAATTCCACGTTCGGGATCCGGATCTTAATTCCAAGGTCCGGATTGAAACTGCGCATGAACAACCACCCTTCGGGATCCGGATTGAAGTCCACGATCCGGATCCTGAACATGTCCCATGTCCAGTTTTTGATTTTTATGCAATTAAAATTCTTCCAAGTGTTTCTACACTATAAGAAGTATTCGGATCACCAAAAATCTTTAGTTAAACGTACCTGATCCTTTTGAATTCTTCTTTCTTGAGATTGAGGTATATGATCCAAACTTCTTCATCTTCAATCTTCAAGACTTAGACAAATTCACGAAATACGCCAACTCAAATTCCGTAACACCGTGGACCGCGACCAGTGAGCCGTCCAATGATAAGCCGCCACGTGTCCACTCCGGTCCACCGTACACCACCAGCCTGCTCCGTGCTCCCCGACCACAACACCGACCAGTCAAATCCTGCCACGTGTCCCATCCTCCGGTGCACGCCGGCCGCGTGGACCGCGCACCTGCCCGCGCCCCTACGCGCCTGGCCGCGCCCCTGAGCGCCTGCCCGCGGCCGCACGCCGCCTGCCCGAGCCTGCGCCGCCGCCTTCCGCCGCTGCCCGCCGCCGCCGGCAATCGCTGGGAACACTGTTCCGGCAGTGAACAGTAAAAATTACTGTAGCAAGCTCCGAAAAATACAAGTAAATAGCCCATCTTGACCGTTTTCGCACGCTGAATCCAAATCCGCCATCCGATTTTCCAAATTCCACTCCTAAAAATCGCCGAAGGCACCCGAAAAGATATTTCTTCGTCCAAACTTCGCGCTGAGCCCAATTTTAATATCCATTTCACGCGAAACCACTTCTAAAGATCCGACGGAGTCAACCGATCACCCACGTGATCCATTTAAGCCCAAAGTCCAACACTTGTGTCCAAATTGTGCACAAACACCACCGACACGCAAAACAGGCTCCCAGAAGCCACCAATGACTCCACCACAGCTCTGCAGAGATCCCGATCATCACACAGGTATTCCTGCGGGTAGCCGATCCGGACTGGATTCTTGAGGCAGTCCGGACCGCGGCTAGGGTTTTATATAGAACAAAAGGGTTTTGAATTTTCTTTACTTCAATCTTTTGTTTCTAAGCCTCCAGACCTTCTCTCTCTAGAAATCAAAGATTTTGGAGCCTTCTCAACTCATCCTCTTCGATTTAAAGTGAGTTCTCTTGATCAAAATCTCAGTTTTTCACAGTTTTTCATGTTTTTGCCCAAAACGTGAGAGAAATTTTGCATCTTTTTCGTTTGAGATTGGTTTTTGGTCAAATTTCTTTTGAAATAAGAACTCTGGGTAGATTAGTTTTGATTATATGCTAGGTTTTCTCTTGATAAACGAATTTTTGGGCTTCGATTTCTAAAAATTCGGTTTTAGGGTATATTTTGAGAATTTTTGAAAATCATGGAATTGATCTATTTTTAAAATTCTTTTTGCAAAACTAATTTGATTCCTAGTCTCTCTACACGATAATGATTGTTTGGGTACAATTTTTCAAATTTTTGAAAATTAACAATTTTTCATGTTCTTGAGTTGTTGCTCACAGGACTCTTCTCTGTCAAGCACTTGCAGCAATGGCGGTTGCATGGATAATCTTCCTTCTGGTTGCAATGGTCCACGCTCGAACAACTAACAAGCCCAAGAGGGCCAAGAAAGCTCGGAGTGATTTAGAAACGGAATCTGAAACAGAATCGATTGATTGGGATGAGCTCATGGTGGAGGCCGCTGTACCTATTGCCTCAAAAGGGAAAACTCCTGCTAATACCTCTAAAGCAAAGGCTCTGCCTACTGCTGCTGAAAAAGGAAAAGCCCCAATGGATCCAAGTCCAACCAGAACAAAAAGAAAAAGCCTTGCAAGGAAAAGCGCAAGTGCTCGAGGAATCACAATCGAGGAGCCACTTGCAAACCAACCTCCTCCACAAGACTTCATAAGCTCTGAGAGGATTAAGGACTTCGAGAAAAGAGAATGCATTGGCGAGCGACATGTAAATGTCAAAGCCTTAAAGGAGCGCTCTGCAGTATTTGGAACACTTTTTGATGAAGCAAGACTTGCACCAATTTGCAGATTCCCCGAAACTTCAGGGTACTGTCTACACTCTGTCAGAATGTTCTATCAAAATGATTCAAGCTTAGTTGATCAGGAGGACAGACATCGAGAATTTCTAACAATGGTTAGAAATATCAAGATAAAAGTCACACCTCAACTGATTGGAGAGGTGTTAGGAATGAAGGCACGGGTTGAAGGAACCCATTATCTGAAAAGTCAAATCTTCTCCTCCAACTCTTGGAGAGTGGTTGTAGATGGAATCTGTCTTCCAGATACTACGTCGACTGGGAATTCAGTTTTGTCAAAAGAACTTCGACCGGAGTATCGCTATTTGAACTTTATTGTTTGCGACAACATTCTACCAAACATGCAAACAAAAGTTCTTAGATGGGATAGGATGTTGTTCCTCTATCTTCTTGGTAATCCCACGGCGGCTATGGGATCAAACTTAAACATTCCCTATCTTGTAGAGTACCGGGATTTCGGATAGCGCACCGACCTCGCATGATGGCGTGGTGCGGAGAAATCGCCTCGAGCGTGTCTCATATGTGCCTTCAGTTGAGTTCGGGTTGATTTGGATCAACACGGAAGCCCCAGCTTGATTTGGAATTTTTCAGGCTTTGTGCGCTGATAGAGGACTGGATTGGGAAGCACCGACTCCACCGTGGTGTGCAGAAAATTTGGGGAACACTTGGAACAGGTGTAATTTATGATTACAGCGGAGTTCGAGAGGTTCCGGACTGACGCGGAGGATCCGAGGGCAAAAAGTGAGTTGGAACTGGCAGTTTTGGAGCCGGTTTTTGGATTGAGCACATCGACTCCACGGTTGAGCTTTTTGAGGGAAAAAAGCTATGGACATGTGTAATTTCAGATTACAGCGGAGTTCGGGAGGTTCCGGACGGAGGCGGAAGCCCCGAAGGCAAAAAGTGAGTTATTAGGGGCTTTATGGATTATTTAATTAATTTTGTTAATTAATTAGTGGGTTTTGGGGCTTTGGTGTGGGAGGTTTGAAAGAAAAGAAATGAATTAGTGATGTGAATTGGATAAGGGAGTGGATTAGTGTGATTTGGGTTAAAGTGTGAGTTGGATATTTTTGGGTGCAATTAATGCTCCCAACCACCCCCCTCCTCCTCCTCTTAATTAGCCCGTAGCTAATTAAATAGGCCACCTCACCACCACTTCTTCTCCTGCTAGCAGAGAAAGCAAATGAAATAGAGGAAAAGAAAGAAAGGGAGAAAGAGAGAAAGGAAGTAAGAAGAATATGAGCATGGTGATTTTTGAGGGTGGTATTGATGTTGGATCTTCTCCTTGGATCCGTATGGAGCTAGCGGATCGTTCGCGTCGACCCTCCTATAAAGTAAGTGCAGTTTTTGCCTTTTAGAGTGAGTGAGAGCTTGGGTTTTCTTTTTGGATTTTGGTTTTCAGAGGGAGCTCCTGGTGGTGTTGGTGGTGGACTGTAGTCCACGCTTGTTTGGAGGGCCGCAGGTAGGGAGTGTGCGAAGCGCGCTGGCAAGGCGCGCACAGGGCGCGCGTGCAGCCGCACGCTAGCGACCGCGCGCAGGGCGCGCGCTGGTAGGCGCGCAGGGTGCTGGCGGGCGCCGCTGGGCGCCGCGCAGGCTGGGCACCGCGCAGCGCCTGGTGCGCGAAGCGCGCAGCGGTTGCGTGCTGCGGGCCAGGGCGCCGCGCGGCGGGCCCTGGCGCCGCGCGCCAGCCGCAGCGCAGCGGCCAGCGCCAGCAGCAGCCGCGCGGCAACATCAGCCGCGCGGCCGGCGACTGCGGCACGGGCGACTACGGCTAGTAGTCGGCAGCGCGCGTGTCACGCCCCGAGACCGTCAATTTGAACAGTTCGGGCGCGCCAACAGACCCGCCAATCGGGCATGACCTTTCAAGACCCGAAAGGAACGGTTTAATCCAACAATATCATTTCAATATAGCGGAAGAGTAAGCAATCAGAGGAAAGAACTATAAATTTAAACTTTCAATCATTCAACAAGTAGTTAGAAGAAATGAAAGTAAAACACTTGAGCGAAGACAGAAGACATACACTTTTGTTTAATATTACAACTCTCTTTTAGCATGAACTACAATACCAAAATACATCCATATTTTTTTTTCTTTCTTTTCCAACTTGAAACTTAAACATTTAACATTTACATTGTTCCTCACATACAAAAGTTCGCTCAAGATAATAAAACTCCAAAATGGTACTGCGACTCTAGACTGCTAGGTCGCTACTCTGCTGGGCCCTTGCCCCTGTCGCGTGCCTCCCTCGATGTGCCAGGACCTGTGGGGATGTCACCCAAAGGGTGTGAGAACTACAACGAAGTTCCCAGTGGGTTCAACCACCGAGAGAAAATGCCCTGCACCGCTTAGTCTAATGGAAGCAATATAATAGAGAATGAAATACAGTAAATAAAAGCTGTAAATCTTAGCTAGCATGCTTAATACTTTTACCTTTGCCATGACATAGCTCTATGTCGCTGTAGGATGCCAAACTAACCAACCTGTCCCTTGTCAAGTAACTTTCATTAACTTTCTTTGTGTTTCAATTCAAGTTGCTAAACCCTCGGAGAAGCTTGCCCAACGGGCCCTAGCCCGGCAGACATGCTGCCATAAGACAAGCCCTCTAAGGTTGCCGATAACACCCGCAAGTGTTACCCCGCCCTACGGGGAAACGTCCCGAACGGGTCTCTACCCGGGAGAGGGACACTGCCTGCTACTCCAACATGGGCCACGTTTCACCCCGTAGGTACGCTCGTTTTATTATTTCTTTTATTGCTTTGCATTTAGCCTCTTTGCTCTTTTAAGCCTTTGCCTTTCTTTTGCTCTTTAGCACTTAGCTTCCATCTCAATCGAGCTTATAGCTCACATTGCCTCTTAGCCCTTTTTCTTTCTTTGCAATTAAGCTTTTAGCTTGTCTTTTTAATATACTCATGCATTTACCCTAGGTCCATGCCTTAAGGTACATAAGTCCCTTAGACTCAATTCTTAACTTTCATTATGCTCAAGTTGAAGTTAAAGTGTAGGTATATTAACCCGACTCCCTATGACAACTCTAGGGATTTCAAATACTTTGGATTTTAACCTCAACTAAACTATGCTTTCCTTAGAGACATAACTCTAAATTAGGCCCTAATTCCATCACACACTTATTTGACTCAAACAAACATGCCACTCGTGAAGTCCTATAGTGAATGCCACACATTAGAGCCTAATCTAAGTTTTCTCCTAAGTCAAAATTTCCATAAACCACAACCACTTCTACATAAGCATGAAAATATTGTCCTAGCCACTCTATTAACATGCTTCTAAAAACAAGCAAAAGATAAGGGGAGAGGTCACCCTCGCTCGATAGAATCCCCCACCTCGGTGTGTTCTATCGGTCCTTGAAGGAGACAAGTTCCACTCTTCCGGTCTCAAACTTTTTCCTAAATTGTAAGGAGAGAAAATCATGAACAATTGATTCTCATAAATCTCTAAATCCATAAACATTTCAAACTAAAATCCCCCTTTTGATAACTTAAAGGAAAAATTCCTATTTGGTCATTTTCCCCATCAAAAGGCTACTTTTTGATTGGTTTACAAAAATAGGAGAAAAATGATCATCCCATGGCCTATTGCCAAAAAGAAACTTGCTCAACTCAACCCGGGGTCAAAATGCCCCCCAAATTTGAGAAAAGCTCAATTTGAGCTATTTTCTCCCAATTCGTCGATTTTGCGTCTTGGAAAGTCAAGAATCGAAATTTTTATATTGTAACGAAGCATAAGGTCTCAAATTTTTGAGGGAAGCTCAATTTGAGCAAAACCCCCACCCCCAATTCTTCAATTTTGCATTTTTTGCAAACATTGAGAGATTCGAAATTTCGCATGCGGAGAAAAGAAAAGAAGAGAGGAAATTTCTTTTCTATCTTTTTTTTTTGTTCATTCTTTTCTTTTCTCTTCTTTTCTTTTCTTTTCTTCTCTCTTTTTTTTTTTTTTTTTTGTTGATCCCCTGCTGCTGGGCAGCAGCTGCAAGCTGCTGCCCAAGCAGCAGAACCAGCAGCTGCTGCTGCTGCTGCAGCAGCTGCTGCAGCATCAGCAGCTGCGCAAGGCAGCCTGCAGCTGCCTTGCGCAGCAGCCCTGCTGCCCAGCTGCTGCTGCTTAGCAGCAGCAGCAGCTGAGCAGCAGCTCAAGCTGCTGCTCCCCCCCCCCCCCAACATATATATATATCTATATATATATATATATTTATATATAACACCTATATATATGTATATATATATATATTCTTTCTCTCTTTTTTTTTTTTTTTTGATTTACTCCAAAATCTGCTGCTGGGCAGCAGCTACAAGCTGCTGCCCAAGCAGCAGAATCAGCAGCTGCTGCTGCTGCTGGTAGCAGCAGCAGCTGCTGCAGCACCAGCAGCTGCGCAAGGCAGCTTGCAGCTGCCTTGCGCAGCAGCCTTGCTGCCGAGAGAGTGAGAGAGAGAGAGAGAGAGAGAGAGAGAGAGAGAGAGAGAGAGAGAGAGAGAGAAAGAGAGAGAGAAGAAATTACCTTTTCCTTCTCCTTCTTCTTCTTCTTCTTCTTCTTCTCTTCTTCTTCTTCTTTTTCTTCTCCTTCTTCTTCTTCTCCTTTCCTTCTCTCCTTTCGTTTCTTGCTTCTGCAGGAGAGAGAAAGAGAGAGAGCAGGGGAATTAATTCCCTGCAGGTGGGTGGTTGGGAAAAAAGGAATTTACTAAAATGCCCCTCAATTTCAAATTTATCCCAAAACTGCCCCTTTTCCTGCAGTTTTTCCTGCAGCGAGCTTAATCGGATAGCCCTCTTTCACCTCGTTTTCCCGTCAACTGAGAAATCAAAATTGTAATTTCTCTTCGCCCCTTTAATCTACAAATTTTTCTTAAACTTCCCACGATTTTGTTTAAACTTTTGGACTATTCTAAGCCCTCGAAAGAGAGCTCCGAAAATGCTTCGCGATTGACTTGGGCTGTCAAAACTGCAGTTTCAGCAATCACGAAGCATTTTTCTTCGCTTCGTTCTCCGATTTTTCCTTAATAACATACCTAGGTTTTTCGCCCCTTTTAATAAGAAAACTTTTGTGAGACACCCCACGATTTCTTTTAAAATTTTGGGGCACTCTAAGCCCTCGAAACAGGGCTCCGAAAACGCTTCGCGATTAACTTGCACTGTCAAAACTGCAGTTTCAGAATTCACGAAGCATTTTTCTTCGCTTCGTTCTCCGATTTTTCCTTAATAACATACCTAGGTTTTTCGCCCCTTTTAATAAGAAAACTTTTGTGAGACACCCCACGATTTCTTTTAAAATTTTGGGGCACTCTAAGCCCTCGAAACAGGGCTCCGAAAACGCTTCGCGATTAAAAATTTCAGAATTCCAGATTTTGGCTAAGTCCTCGGGTTCAAGTCACTTTTCGACCCGATGCCCTTCGCGTCAGCCCGAAACGCACCGAACTCGACTGTAATCATGTTTAAAACACGTTACAAGTCCTCTCGCCGAATTTTGCCATTTTGCGAACTCGGCGAACACGAGTCCCAATTTTGCAATTTGAGGCTTCGTTTCTCAACCACAACTCACTTTTCGACTCAACGGCTTTTGCGTTGATTCAAAACGCTTCAAACCCACTTGTAATCATATTTGAAACGCGTTACAAGCATTTTTACCGAGTTTTGCTATTTCGCAGAAATCGGTGCACTACATTCTCCCCTCCTTTAGGAGTTTCGTCCGCGAAACTAAAACTCACGTACCTTGGGATTTATTCCTCGAACAAGCGAGGATAGTGCTCCCGCATCACAGCCTCAGGCTCCCACGTGGCCTCCTCCTCGCTATGCCTCGTCCAAAGCACTTTCACATAAGGAATGGAGCGGTTCCTGAGCTTCCTATCACGCCGATCAATAATCTTATACGGGAACTCATCGTAGCTCATATCCTCCCGTAGATCGAGTGGTGGGTAGTTGATTATGTGCGTCGGGTCGTGGACATACTGGCGGAGTTGTGA
The DNA here is from genome assembly GCA_029168755.2 of Tillandsia fasciculata. Lineage (NCBI taxonomy): Eukaryota > Viridiplantae > Streptophyta > Magnoliopsida > Poales > Bromeliaceae > Tillandsia > Tillandsia fasciculata. The sequence continues at coordinate 35,303 of JAQOTM010000716.1, forward strand.
CACATGGAACACATCATGAATTCCTGCCAAATCTGGGGGCAAAGCTATTTTATAGGCCACTGGGCCAACCCGCTCCAAAACCTCATAAGGTCCAAGAAAACGAGGGTTCAACTTTCCTCGCATCCCAAATCGCACTACTCCCTTCGTGGGCGACGCCTTCAAAAATACATGATCCCCGACCTTAAACTCTAGGTCGCGCCGCCTTTTGTCCGCATAGCTCTTTTGCCGACTTTGCGCTGTCACCAGACGTTGACGCGCAATTTGCACCTTTTCCTCGGCTTCTTGCAATACATCAGGACCCAGTGATGATCTCTCGCCAACCTCACTCCAATGCAGTGGAGACCTGCACTTTCTGCCATAGAGTGCCTCAAAAGGTGCCATTCCGATGCTGGCTTGATAGCTGTTATTGTAGGCGAACTCCGCCATCGGCAAATATCGCTGCCACCCTGGTCCATAGTCCAAGACACACGCCCTGAGCATATCTTCGAGGATTTGATTGGTCCTCTCAGATTGACCATCGCTCTGAGGGTGATAAGCCGTAGAGAAATCCAGGCGTGTTCCCAAAGTCTCGTGGAAGCTCTTCCAAAATTGTGACACGAATCGGGGATCCCGATCCGACACTATAGAAACAGGAACTCCATGAAGGCGCATAATCTCATCAATATACAACTGCGCCAATTTATCCCTAGACCAGGTGGTGTGGACAGGCAGGAAATGAGCCGCCTTGGTTAACCTATCCACAACCATCCAAATCGCGTCGTGGCCTGCTTGAGACCGAGGCAAGCCCACGATAAAATCCATAGCGATGTTCTCCCATTTCCACACGGGAATCGGCAGATTTTGAAGCTTGCCCGCAGGGAGTCTATGTTCAGCCTTGACTTGTTGGCACACTAAGCATCTAGCCACGAAGTGTCCAACATCTTTCTTCATGCCTGGCCACCAAAACTGTGCCCTCAGGTCCTTATACATTTTTGTGCCGCCGGGGTGGATAGTATACGGCGATCGGTGTGCTTCTTGAAGGATCATTTCACGAATATCCTCATCATTAGGTACACACACGCGACCCCGAAACCTTAGGATCCCTCAGAATCCACAGTAAAATCCTTTGCCTCACCGCTTTCTAGATCAGACCTCACCTTTTGGAGCTTTTCATCCGCCATTTGCTTTTCTTTAATTCTCTCCAACAAGGTAGGTTGCACAACGAGCGTCATAAGCTTCGCGGGGGCACCGGAAGCCACAACCTCCAAGCCCATCCGTCTCATTTCGGATTGCAACGGGTATTGGTCGGTGATGATCATGGCAAGATTTTCCACGGACTTCCTGCTTAGCGCGTCGGCCACCACATTTGCTTTCCCCGGGTGGTACAAGATGCTAACATCATAATCTTTTAGGAGTTCCAGCCATCGGCGCTGCCTCAGGTTTAATTCCTTCTGAGTGAACAAATATTTGAGGCTTTTGTGATCCGTGTAAATCTCGCAATGTTCCCCGTAGAGGTAATGCCGCCATATCTTCAGTGCAAAAATCACCGCGGCAAGCTCGAGATCGTGAGTGGGGTAGTTCTTTTCATAACTCTTCAGCTGCCGGGAGGCATAGGCTATAACCCTCTCGTCTTGCATGAGTACACACCCCAACCCAGTCCCTGAAGCATCACTATAAACCACGAACCCTTTTCCCGCAACGGGTAAAGCAAGAATTGGAGCCGTCGTCAACTTGTCCTTGAGCAATTGGAAGCTTCTCTCACAGGCATCGCTCCAAATGAACTTAGCTCCTTTTCTTGTAAGGCTGGTGAGTGGAATGGTAATTTTAGAGAACCCTTCCACAAACCGCCTATAATAGCCCGCGAGTCCGATAAAGCTTCGAATCTCGGTGACATTTGTTGGTCGCGGCCAATCTTTCACTGCTTCAATTTTCTTGGGGTCTACAGACACCCCCGTCTCAGAAATCACATGTCCTAAGAATGCCACTTCCCGGAGCCAGAATTCGCATTTCTTCAACTTCGCGAATAGGCTCCGCTCCCGAAGCACTTGTAGAACCTGTCGTAGGTGATCCTCGTGCTCGTCGTCACTTCGAGAGTAGACTAAAATGTCGTCAATGAAGACAACGACAAATCGGTCTAGGAAAGGCTGAAAAACGCGGTTCATTAAATCCATGAATGCCGCCGGGGCATTCGTCAACCCGAAAGGCATTACAGTGAATTCATAATGTCCATACCGCGTTCTAAAAGCCGTTTTGTGCACATCCTCCGGCTTAATCTTTAATTGATGGTATCCCGATTGAAGGTCAATTTTTGAGAATACCCGGGAACCTTGCAATTGGTCGAACAAATCATCGATCCTCGGTAATGGATATCGGTTCTTGATTGTCAATTTGTTGAGCTCCCGATAATCCACACATAACCGCAGCGATCCGTCCTTTTTCTTCACAAATAGGACCGGAGCTCCCCAAGGGGATACGCTAGGTCTAATGAAACCCTTGTCCAGCAAATCTTGCAATTGAGCCTTAAGCTCTTTTAACTCCGCCGGGGCCATTCTATAAGGAGCCTTTGAAACTGGAGCCGTCCCGGGAACCAAGTCTATTATGAACTCAATCTCCCGATCCCTCGGCATGCCCGGCAATTCCGCAGGAAATACATCAGGATATTCCCGCGCCACGGGAATGTCTTGCACATTAGGTTCTTCCTTGTGCCCTTCCACCACGGTAGCTAAGTAAGCCACACACCCTCTGTCGATAAGCTTCTTGGCCCGCGATGCCGAGACCACAGAGGCAAATAGAGAACCTCTACATGCTTTAAATACATACTCCTCTTGTCCCGGCTCTCGAAAGATGATAACCCGCCGCTCGCAGTCGATAGTGGCATAATACTTGGAGAGCCAATTCATTCCCAAAATTACATCATAATCTCCTAGCCGTCTCAAAACTAAGAAGTCCACTGTCATAATCCACTCGCCAACCCGAACTGGACAGGCGGGACAACTCTCAGATACCTCTAAAGAACCATCAGGCACATGGACCGTTTTAGTACTAGTAGACTGTAATACATCCAACCCATGTCTCATGGCAAAGGATCTACATATGAATGAATGCGATGCACCTGTGTCGAATAGAGCCCTACATCGAACATCATTAATAAAAATTATACCTGCCACGACGTCGTCAGCCACGGGCTCCTCCTCCTTCGCCTGAGCGGCAAAAGCCCGCCCGCTCGGCGGTCGCTGAGGAGCGGCGGGGCGTGCAGCTGGTAGAGCTGGCACCGTCTTCTTGTGTTGCTTCGGGGCAGCCTGGATCGTCGGCACGGCCGGGGCGGGGTGCGTGCCCCTCCAACACTCTCGAGCCATGTGACCCGGCCGGCCACAGTTGAAGCACCTCCCCTCGCGTTCTGGGCACTCAGTAGGTCGGTGCGGGCCACCACAAATGGCACATCGCCCGGGGGCCGTGAACTGTCGGGGCTCCCGAGGATAGTGCTGCTGTCGCTGTTGCTTCGGAAGCCGTTGATATTGGCTCTGACCCCCGGGGCCACCTTGATGCCGCTTCTTTTCCTTCGCTTTGCCCTTATCTTTCTCAAAAGCTTCGCGCTCTCGGCGCACCACCATGTCGCCCCTTTCTACCAAGCGGGCTCTATCCACAATCTCCCGATAAGTTGCAATGTTGAATGGTTGGACCTTTGAGTAGATCGCCGGTCGAAGGCCCCTCTCGAAACATCGCACCTTATCCCACTCGCTGCGCACCACGGTGGGTAAACAACTAACGATGCGAGAGAACTCGCACTCGTATTCTTGAACTGAGCGGCTTCCCTGGCGAAGATTTTTGAAGTCATCTTCCATTTGTTGCTTCGCACTGTCGGGGAAATATGTGGCGAAGAAGAGCTCCTTGAATTCTTCCCACGATGGCTCCGGCAATGCCGTCCTAGCCCTTCTCTCCAACTCTGCTTTCCACCAACGGTGTGCCACATTGTCGAGGTGGGGAACCGCCACAGTAACACGGTCCCGCACCGGCACCCGAAGGGTTAGGAACAGTCGCTCCATGGAGTCAATCCACGACTCCACCACCATTGGATCAGATTTGTCGCCGCTGAAGGTAGGAGGATGAAATTTCTGGAAGTCGGCGAGAACCTCCATCGCCCTATTTTGCTCCGCTCTCTGGGCCGCGTACTCGGCATCACCCACCTCCGAGTCGGCCCGCCGGGGCACTCCTCTAGTAGCCCCGACAGATGGTGCTGGGCGCGCCGCCATAGGCTCGGCCGCCATAGCCACTCCTTCAGTAGTTGCCCCCACTTGGGGCGAGGCTGTGCGCTCATGCGTCGTCTGCGCCGCCTCAATCTGCCGCGCCAACAGGTCCTGGAGCCTCTCAATTTGTTCGGCCTGACGCCTCGACGCTTCCTCCTGGCGCTGCAACGCCTCCTCTAGCCTGCGAGAAGTCTCCTCCTCCCGTTGGCGGGAAGCCTCCTCCAGCCTACGAGAGGTCTCCTCCTCTCGTTGGCGGGAAGCCTCCTCCTGTCGCTGAGAGGCCTCCGCCTGCTGCTGTACCACGCCAATAAGCGCGGCCATTTGCTCCCTCAGTTCGCGAACATCACTCGACCCGGAGCCCTCCCCCGGCTCGAGCCGCGTAAGACGTGTCTCCCTTCGCGGTGGCATAGCTATCTGCACACCACAAAACATTAGTCCAACACTTACAACTTAGGCATTTGCGAAATTAAATGCAGTAAATTAAACGATCACATAAAGGCTTCGTCAACCCAATCATGCGAAAGTAAAAAGGAATACTTCTTCCCACCCCTAACGTTACGTTGTCGGCCGCCCAACATAACGTTAGCTAGTGGAAGTCCATTTTCCCTCGATCCATTCCCAATGTCCTTCTTGGGAATCAAGTAACCCAATCATGTACTTTCGCCAAAAGATCCACACACGCTCTCGTGCCTAAACCCTAGGGTCTTCCTAAGGTTCGCTAACCACCTAGGTCTATCTCCTAGGCTCTGATACCACTCTAATCTGTCACGCCCCGAGACCGTCAATTTGAACAGTTCGGGCGCGCCAACAGACCCGCCAATCGGGCATGACCTTTCAAGACCCGAAAGGAACGGTTTAATCCAACAATATCATTTCAATATAGCGGAAGAGTAAGCAATCAGAGGAAAGAACTATAAATTTAAACTTTCAATCATTCAACAAGTAGTTAGAAGAAATGAAAGTAAAACACTTGAGCGAAGACATACACTTTTGTTTAATATTACAACTCTCTTTTAGCATGAACTACAATACCAAAATACATCCATATTTTTTTTTTCTTTCTTTTCCAACTTGAAACTTAAACATTTAAATTTACATTGTTCCTCACATACAAAAGTTCGCTCAAGAAAATAAAACTCCAAAATGGTACTGGCGACTCTAGACTGCTAGGTCGCTACTCTGCTGGGCCCTTGCCCCTGTCGCGTGCCTCCCTCGATGTGCCTGGACCTGTGGGGATGTCACCCAAAGGGTGTGAGAACTACAACCAAGTTCCCAGTGGGTTCAACCACCGAGAGAAAATGCCCTGCACCGCTTAGTCTAATGGAAGCAATATAATAGAGAATGAAATACAGTAAATAAAAGCTGTAAATCTTAGCTAGCATGCTTAATACTTTTACCTTTGCCATGACATAGCTCTATGTCGCTGTAGGATGCCAAACTAACCAACCTGTCCCTTGTCAAATAACTTTCATTAACTTTCTTTGTGTTTCAATTCAAGTTGCTAAACCCTCGGAGAAGCTTGCCCAACGGGCCCTAGCCCGGCAGACATGCTGCCATAAGACAAGTCCTCTAAGGTTGCCGATAACACCCGCAAGTGTTACCCCGCCCTACGGGGAAACGTCCCGAACGGGTCTCTACCCGGGAGAGGGACACTGCCTGCTACTCCAACATGGGCCACGTTTCACCCCGTAGGTACGCTCGTTTTATTATTTCTTTTATTGCTTTGCATTTAGCCTCTTTGCTCTTTTAAGCCTTTGCCTTTCTTTTGCTCTTTAGCACTTAGCTTCCATCTCAATCGAGCTTATAGCTCACATTGCCTCTTAGCCCTTTTTCTTTCTTTGCAATTAAGCTTTTAGCTTGTCTTTTTAATATACTCATGCATTTACCCTAGGTCCATGCCTTAAGGTACATAAGTCCCTTAGACTCAATTCTTAACTTTCATTATGCTCAAGTTGAAGTTAAAGTGTAGGTATATTAACCCAACTCCCTATGACAACTCTAGGGATTTCAAATACTTTGGATTTTAACCTCAACTAAACTATGCTTTCCTTAGAGACATAACTCTAAATTAGGCCCTAATTCCATCACACACTTATTTGACTCAAACAAACATGCCACTCGTGAAGTCCTATAGTGAATGCCACACATTAGAGCCTAATCTAAGTTTTCTCCTAAGTCAAAATTTCCATAAACCACAACCACTTCTACATAAGCATGAAAATATTGTCCTAGCCACTCTATTAACATGCTTCTAAAAACAAGCAAAAGATAAGGGGAGAGGTCACCCTCGCTCGATAGAATCCCCCACCTCGGTGTGTTCTATCGGTCCTTGAAGGAGACAAGTTCCACTCTTCCGGTCTCAAACTTTTTCCTAAATTGTAAGGAGAGAAAATCATGAACAATTGATTCTCATAAATCTCTAAATCCATAAACATTTCAAACTAAAATCCCCCTTTTGATAACTTAAAGGAAAAATTCCTATTTGGTCATTTTCCCCATCAAAAGGCTACTTTTTGATTGGTTTACAAAAATAGGAGAAAAATGATCATCCCATGGCCTATTGCCAAAAAGAAACTTGCTCAACTCAATCCGGGGTCAAAAAGCTTTCCCAAATTTGAGAAAAGCTCAATTTGAGCTATTTTCTCCCAATTCGTCGATTTTGCGTCTTGGAAAGTCAAGAATCGAAATTTTTATATTGTAACGAAGCATAAGGTCTCAAATTTTTGAGGGAAGCTCAATTTGAGCAAAACCCCCACCCCCAATTCTTCAATTTTGCATTTTTTGCAAACATTGAGAGATTCGAAATTTCGCATGCGGAGAAAAGAAAAGAAGGGAGGAATTTCTTTTCTATCTTTTTTTTTTTTTTCATTCTTTTCTTTTCTCTTCTTTTCTTTTCTTTTCTTCTCTCTTTTTTTTTTTTTTTTTTGTTGATCCCCTGCTGCTGGGCAGCAGCTGCAAGCTGCTGCCCAAGCAGCAGAACCAGCAGCTGCTGCTGCTGCAGCAGCTGCTGCAGCATCAGCAGCTGCGCAAGGCAGCCTGCAGCTGCCTTGCGCAGCAGCCCTGCTGCCCAGCTGCTGCTGCTTAGCAGCAGCAGCAGCTGAGCAGCAGCTCAAGCTGCTGCTCCCCCCCCCCCCCCAACATATATATATCTATATATATATATATTTATATATATAAACACCTATATATATGTATATATATATATATTCTTTCTCTCTTTTTTTTTTTTTTTGATTTACTCCAAAATCTGCTGCTGGGCAGCAGCTACAAGCTGCTGCCCAAGCAGCAGAATCAGCAGCTGCTGCTGCTGCTGGTAGCAGCAGCAGCTGCTGCAGCACCAGCAGCTGCGCAAGGCAGCTTGCAGCTGCCTTGCGCAGCAGCCTTGCTGCCGAGAGAGTGAGAGAGGGAGGGAGAAAGAGAGAGAGAGAGAGAGAGAGAGGGAGAGAGAGAGAGAGAGAAAGAGAGAGAGAAGAAATTACCTTTTCCTTTTCCTTCTTCTTCTTCTTCTTCTTCTTCTCTTCTTCTTCTTCTTTTTCTTCTCCTTTCTTCTTCTTCTCCTTTCTTCTCCTCTTTCGTTTCTTGCTTCTGCAGGAGAGAGAAAGAGAGAGAGCAGGGGAATTAATTCCCTGCAGGTGGGTGGTTGGGAAAAAAGGAATTTACCAAAATGCCCCTCAATTTCAAATTTATCCCAAAACTGCCCCTTTTCCTGCAGTTTTTTCCTGTAGCGAACTTAATCGGATAGCCCTCTTTCACCTCGTTTTCCCGTCAATTGAGAAATCAAAATTGTAATTTCTCTTCGCCCCTTTAATCTACAAATTTTTCTTAAACTTCCCACGATTTTGTTTAAACTTTTGGACTATTCTAAGCCCTCGAAAGAGAGCTCCGAAAATGCTTCGCGATTGACTTGGGCTGTCAAAACTGCAGTTTCAGCAATCACGAAGCATTTTTCTTCGCTTCGTTCTCCGATTTTTCCTTAATAACATACCTAGGTTTTTCGCCCCTTTTAATAAGAAAACTTTTGTGAGACACCCCACGATTTCTTTTAAAATTTTGGGGCACTCTAAGCCTCCGAAACAGGGCTCCGAAAACGCTTCGCGATTAACTTGCACTGTCAAAACTGCAGTTTTCAGAATTCACGAAGCATTTTTCTTCGCTTCGTTCTCCGATTTTTCCTTAATAACATACCTAGGTTTTTCGCCCCTTTTAATAAGAAAACTTTTGTGAGACACCCCACGATTTCTTTTAAAATTTTTGGGCACTCTAAGCCCTCGAAACAGGGCTCCGAAAACGCTTCGCGATTAAAAATTTCAGAATTCCAGATTTTGGCTAAGTCCTCGGGTTCAAGTCACTTTTCGACCCGATGCCCTTCGCGTCAGCCCGAAATGCACCGAACTCGACTGTAATCATGTTTAAAACACGTTACAAGTCATCTCGCCGAATTTTGCCATTTTGCGAACTCGGCGAACACGAGTCCCAATTTTGCAATTTGAGGCTTCGTTTCTCAACCACAACTCACTTTTCGACCCAACGGCTTTTGCGTTGATTCAAAACGCTTCAAACCCACTTGTAATCATATTTGAAACGCGTTACAAGCATTTTTACCGAATTTTGCTATTTCGCAGAAATCGGTGCACTACAGCGCGCATCGGCGACTTCGCCGGAGGCTTTTCGCGCTGCGTTTTGATGACCGGAGTTGGGTTTTGACGGCGGGTTGCTTGTGGGCTGAGCTTTCTCTACTTATACTTTAATTTTTCCTTCCTCCCTTTTCCTGGCAGGTTTGTGGGGGCAGCTTGTACTTCGTGGCCGCGTGTGCGGGGACTTGGTTCTGTGCGAAGCCGGATTCAATTGCGTGGCTCTCGTTTCTTCTTAAGCAGGATGTTTTTGGGAATATGTTTGAGAGTGTGGCTGTGTTTTTGGATGTGCATTTGTGCATGCAGGTGTGAAGTGAGTGTGTTTGGGTTTTTTTTGGAAATGCAGCAGAGCATGATAATGAGCGGTGTTTAACTGAGCATTTTATTTGATGTTCAAATGGAGCTTTTAGTGTGTGCTATGGAGTTGTGATTTGTGGTGGGTTTGTTGAATGTGGTAATGGTTGCATGTGGTGTATTCAGGTGATGAAGCTTGAGAGTGTGGTGGAATGGAACATGTGTCGGTTGATTTAAGAAAACAGTGTTTGGGAGAACATGTAATTTTACTCTGAGTTGTTATTAAGAGCTTAAAGAGTTTATGTGTTTTAAGTGAGCAATTGGAGCTCCTTGTGTGTTGAGGGAGTTTTGTAGGGTGTAAGTGGATTGTGTATTTTGGTTAAATGAGCATTTGTTTTATGAGCATGCAGATGTTGTGGTGTGGCTTTTGGATTAAGATGGATATAAAATGTACTGCGAGCACCTAGTAGTGGCTGATGGATTTATGAGTGCTACGAAAGTGTACTTGAATACTGTGAGTGTGTAATTGTGGTTGGATGAACATCGTTATTAGTGTGCTGCTTGTTGCTTGAGATTATTGTGAGTGTGTAGAGAATACATGGGTGTGCTGTGGGTGGAACCTTTAGTATGCTGTGAGAAGATATGGGCTCAATAGAATTTATTTGGTGCATTCTTAGTAGCTTATAAAAGATCTTGTGGGTTCTTCCTTGCCGTCAGCTGACAGTGTGAGCCTGAGCGTGCGCAGTTTTGTATGGCCTTGAGGGGAAATTATTTTGGCTTCCGAGGATTGTCCGTGTTTCGCGGCAGGGTGCGCGCGCGTGTAGCGGTTTTCGGTTTTTCTTCCGTTTGGGGGGACGGCCCTTCACCGACTTCAGCGTTGCCTGCAGAAAGCTTTCCAGGTGGGTTGGAATTTCTTCCAAAATTTGCGAAATGCCCTTTAATGCTTCTGAATGCAGTTTGTTCATGTTTAGAGTGCTATTTTTCACTATTACTAAATCTGATAGTTGCCTGGAATTTTCTGTAAAATTCATTGGAACCCCGGATCATTTTTAGAATACTCCTGATACTATATGACACTAGATTTCATATTTTGTTGGCATCATATTTGCACCTGGATCGTTTTAAAAATCGAGAAAGCCCGTTTTAAGAAAAATCAGCATTTTCAAAGTGGTTTTTAAATTATGAGTTTCGCCATGTAGAGTTATTTAGGATCCACATGGATCTAAATAGGTACTATCAAACACCTAGAGGGGGGTGAATAGGTGTAATATTATAAAAACCAATCTCAGTGCAAAAATAAAAAAACAATGCGGAAAATAAAAATCAACACACCGAGATTTACGTGGAAACTCCAATCCAGGAGAAAAACCACGGGACCAACACGCAATAACAATCCACTAAGAATAGAAGAATAACAAGGTGATTACCGACTCCACGGACTCAAACCCCTCCTTCAGCTTCTTCGGACCTTGCGCTGACCGGTTGGATGTCCACGCAATAACAATCCACTAAGAAAAGAAGAATAACAAGGTGATTACCGTCTCCACGGATTTAACCCCTCCTTCAACTTCTTCGGACCTTGCGCTCCACCGCTTGCACGTCCACTGCACACGTTCGAATCCACGAACGCCACTCGAATCCACGAGCACACGTTTCGAATCCACGAAACGCCTTCAACACACCGAATCCACGGTGCCACGTCGAATCCACGACGCAAACTCAGCCGGTAAGAATATTGGCTTCGATGGTGATCCTTTGCTTAGATTATCAATGAAGATCCATGGAGAAATCTCTAAGCAAAGATTAGATCAATTCGACAAAAGATATGTTCTTGAAAGAACCATCGAATTGACCTAAAAGAGGCTATAAAGAAGAACGATAAAAACCTAGCCTCTAGGGTTGCTCTCAAGTGTTTTATCAATTGATCGGCCGTGCTCCACCTTTTTGAGAAACCCTAAGTGTCTATTTATAGTTTAGAAACCTTTGGAAAGAGATAAGAATCAAAAACATACCTTATCTGGAATTTTTCAGGACGGCGATCCGGATCGGGATTACTGCGATCCGGATCGTCGTAACGAGATTGACGATTCCAGAAATCCAAGGGTTCGGGATCCGGATCGCAAGGCCCGATCCGGATCGTTCATGAATTTCAGCAACATCCAATGTTCGGGATCCGGATCAGAATAGGCTTGGATCCGGATTGGATTTGCACATGAACTAATACCCTTCGGGATCCGGATTGGATCATCTGATCCGGATCCTGAACATGTCCCATGTCCAGTTTTTGATTTTTATGCAATTAAAAATTCATCCAAGTGTTTCTACACTATAAGAAAGTATTCGGATCACCAAAATTATTTAGTTAAACATACCTGATCCTTTTGAATACTTTCTTCTTGAGATTGATGTAACTGATCCACAATTCTTCATCTTCAATCTTCAAGACTCAAGACACTGAGTGTCAACTTGAGCTCTTGTTGAATCTTCTCTAAGTCTTTGATTGCTGATTGACAATTTGATCCCTTTAAGACTCCGACTCAACTCACTGACTTGACTCACGAAATATGCCAACACCAAAATGCCGTAACAATCTCCCCCTTTGGCAATTTCGTGACAAAACCCAAAAATACATAAAAACGCTCAAGTCACTCATCTTAAACCAAAAAATCGAAATTCAATGTCATCACCAAAACATTGATTTTCTTTGCGTGAAAGATCCAATAAATACAAAATTACATTTGAACCAAACAGTCCTAGAACATACTCTATGACTTAGGACTTGGAGTCTTAAAGTGATGTAATTCCTGCAAAACAAAACTCCAAACAAAATCAAACGTTAGTCGTTAGAAATTAAAATCCTACATTTGATTCGTCCTTTTGGTTCTTTTGTTTTTCGGCTCTTTCAATTTTTTCTTTATCTCCCCCTATCTTGAGCATCTCTAACATGTTCTCCATGTTCTCCATGTTCTTGAGCATCTATGTTCTCCCAAAGCATCTATGTTCTCCCCCTTTGTGATACGATCATCATTTTCCGTTCTCATTTCTCTTCTCCCCCTTTTTGTCACAAATTGTCAAACAGTGAACATACTAGACAAAAGGAAATCACTAACAACATTAGTTCATAGAGAAAGAGAGATAAAAGCTCAGTTCCGGTATATAACAAAAATGCAGATTGCGTACCGGTACCAGAACAAAAATCAAATAATTTCTTGAAACAAATCCAGATTTTGAAATCTTTGAATTACCGATTTGTATTCCATCAAGAAAACAAAATAAGTGCTTTAACCAATGAATTAATAAGATGTCATTCAATCCAATTTTCTTTCATTAGAATAATTTAGAAAAATAAAAACCAGAAAGAGTATGTAAGCACTTTAGCGCATCAACTTTAAACAAAAGTCATCGTTTCATGCAACAAGAAATAGATTATACCAAATCTATCAAAAATACTCAAAAATGAAACGAAAATTTATGAAAATTAAAACTCTTAAAGTTGAACAACTTCAATTACATCTATCCTGATCTTATGCGTAATGCCTTTATCAAATCATCAATTTTGGTAAAGAAAATGAAATACAAAGATCAATAGATGTTTGAAATCCCAGATAAGTTAGATAATATATCTAGACAATCTGTTGAAGGAGTGGCTCTTTGAGCATCTTTTATCAAAAATCCCACCTTATACCAACCATGAAATATGACTGAGTCAAGTATTTCAATATGCATTTCATCAACATTTTTGAAACAAAAATTTGCTTTGCATTCATGGAGTATCTTTTTCTTTTTCTTTTCCTCCATGTGGTGGTAGTTTTCACACTCCTCATTGGGATGTAACTCTTTCCACATCTTTTGAGCATTTTACTTTTCTTTGACTCCCCCTCAATTGGCTATCAATTATTTAATATATAAGGTATTCAACCAAAAATTGATCTCGCATTCATACTCGACTAAGCAATCAAATATGATAATGACTATACCAAGAGATCATTGAGAGAGAAATTGACTTTGATCACTTAAAAGATGAATTAATTAACATAAATGATCATTGCAACATTGAAATATTATGATATCAAAAGCATAATAAATTTCTAAATGCGTGAAAGGATGCAATTAAAGTCAATTTAGCCAATGCTCAATTAAACAACTCCTTTAAATGAAGTGTCTTCAAGATTATGAATATGGAGTCAAGTTGATAATCCAAGAAAAATTTAATTTGGAGTGAATGAACGTGAAGCCCTTTTTATTCAATGCACTTGTTCGTTAAAAACCCTTTTGTTCAAAAACAAAGTATAAAAACAAAGAGCATTGAAAAACATGTAATGCAGAGATTAAGAAAAATATGAAGGGAAAACCAATCAAAGCATTACACACAGTCATAAGCTATTTAGAACTTAAGACAAGGAAAGATATCACCTTTCCGAATCCAAAATCGCTGGATTTTGGGTTGTCTTGATTCGTTGTGCCCGGGGGTTGGTAGCTTTGACTGTTGATCCACCTTGGGTCTTTGCCTCGCAATAATCCACTTGAATGATTGATGTTGTGGCTCGGACCTTTGGTGGGTTGAGTGAACTCCATTGACTTGATGTGTCTTTTGAATCCTTTGAGTCCGCTCCGTAGATGAAGTTGCCGAAGATTTTTCTTTCTCTTTTTCGGGCAATTCTTCACCAAATGTCCTTCAAGTCCACAAAGGTGACAAGTTCTTCCTTTCAATTTCATTGTGGAACTTGAAGCATGCACAGTTTGGTCCTTTTTAAATCCCAAACCAACCTTGCTTGCTTGACCTAATCCGGACATACAATTAAGTTTCTTGGAACCGGTTGAAAGCCTTTGTATGTCGGATTTAAGTTCATGAACTTGCTTGGTCAAAGCTTGGTTGGTGACATGAATCTCCTCAAACTGCTTTTCAAGAAAACCAATCTTGTCCATATATGATTTTGCGTTGTCTCCGATTGGTTTAGCTTTTCTTGGAGGATTTTATTGTTATCCAATAACCGTCCATGTTCCTCCTCGAGATCATGAAGTTTGATCTTTAAAGCTTGATTCTCGTCTTGAACTTCAAGTCGTTGCTTCCTCAACTTCTTGTTAAGTTTGGCCATCTTCTTTGATTCCGCAAGAAGTTGTTGGTATGCCTCAACGAGTTCTTCTTCGTCCGACTCCCCCTCACTTGATGACTCTCCTCCGGATGTTGATGTTTCATGCAAAATCAAAGGAATAGAGTCAGTGACTAAAGATGATAAGCACAAATTAGAAGAGGGAATTTGAGAGGCATGAAAAGCAACAAATTTTTCTTTTTCCTCTTCACTTGAGGTCGATTCATCGAAACTAGAATCGTCCCAAGTTTTTGCTTGCAAAGCCTTCTTTTTGTATGATTTCTTAGAAGGACAATCCGTTGAAATATGGCCGTAGCCTTTGCATCGATAGCATCGGATTTCCCCTTCGAAATCATCTTTTTCTTTTTCTTTAGAAGGTTTTGCAACGCCTTTGAGTTTAGAGGATTTAGAACCCGATGATCCTTTAGATGGTTTCGTGGATGAAGATCCATCGGTTCGATTCTTCCAAAATTTCCGACGAAATTTCTTTGTGATCCGCGCCAATTGTTCTTCAAAATCGGCAAAAGAGATTTCATCGTCGGAACTCGATTCGCTATCTTCTTCCTTTGTTGATTTGAATGCAATACCTGTAAGCTTAGAAGAAGACTTGGAAGAATTTTGATTAGTAGGAAAAGTCATCTCATAAGTTTGTAAAGCACCTACTAATTCCTCTACACTCATCTCATCCGGATGACTAACGGTTTCAATGGCGGTAACCTTTGCCCTAAACCGTTCCGGAAGAGTCCGAAGAATCTTTCTTACAATTTTCGACTCCGGGATCTTTTCTCCTAAATTAGCACATGTATTAATTACATCTTGAAGTCTAGTGTAATAATCTGTAAACAATTCATGCTCTTCCATATGAATAGAGTCAAATTGACTTGTAAGCATCTGGAGCTTTTGAATTTTTACAAGATTAGTACCCTCATGTGTAATTTTGAGAATATCCCAAATTTCCTTCGCGGTTTCACACGCGGAAATTCTTGTAAACTCAGTCGAGGAAAGAGAATTAAATAAAGCGTTCATACCTTTCCCATTGTAAGAAGATCTTTCGATTTCCTCTTTAGACCATCTAGAGCGAGGTTTTGGGGTAGTAGAATTTCCTACTTCCTCAACCGGATGCACCCAACCGTATTCAACGGTTTGCCATACCCGCTCATCAATAGAGATGAGAAAAGCTCTCATCCGCACTTTCCAATATGCATAATTGGTCCCATCAAAAAGAGGAGGTCTAAAAATATTACCACTTTCACCCATCATGATAGATAAACCTAAAACCCGCTCTGATACCAATTGTAGAGTTATTTAGGATCCACAAGGATCTAAATAGGTACTATCAAACACCTAGAGGGGGGTGAATAGGTGTAATATTATAAAAACCAATCTCAGTGCAAAAATAAAAAACAATGCGGAAAATAAAAATCAACACACCGAGATTTACGTGGAAACTCCAATCCAGGAGAAAAACCACGGGACCAACACGCAATAACAATCCACTAAGAATAGAAGAATAACAAGGTGATTACCGACTCCACGGACTCAACCCCTCCTTCAGCTTCTTCGGACCTTGCGCTGACCGGTTGGATGTCCACGCAATAACAATCCACTAAGAAAAGAAGAATAACAAGGTGATTACCGTCTCCACGGATTTAACCCCTCCTTCAACTTCTTCGGACCTTGCGCTCCACCGTTTGCACGTCCACTGCACACGTTCGAATCCACGAACGCCACTCGAATCCACGAGCACACGTTTCGAATCCACGAAACGCCTTCAACACACCGAATCCACGGTGCCACGTCGAATCCACGACGCAAACTCAGCCGGTAAGAATATTGGCTTCGATGGTGATCCTTTGCTTAGATTATCAATGAAGATCCATGGGAGAAATCTCTAAGCAAAGATTAGATCAATTCGACAAAAGATATGTTCTTGAAAGAACCATCGAATTGACCTAAAAGAGGCTATAAAAAAGAACGATAAAAACCTAGCCTCTAGGGTTGCTCTCAAGTGTTTTATAAATTGATCGGCCGTGCTCCACTTTTTGAGAAACCCTAAATGTCTATTTATAGTTTAGAAACCTTTGGAAAGAGATAAGAATCAAAAACATACCTTATCTGGAATTTTTCAGGACGGCGATCCGGATCGGGATTACTGCGATCCGGATCGTCGTAACGAGATTGACGATTCCAGAAATCCAAGGGTTCGGGATCCGGATCGCAAGGCCCGATCCGGATCGTTCATGAATTTCAGCAACATCCAATGTTCGGGATCCGGATCAGAATAGGCTTGGATCCGGATTGGATTTGCACATGAACTAATACCCTTCGGGATCCGAATTGGATCATCTGATCCGGATCCTGAACATGTCCCATGTCCAGTTTTTGATTTTTATGCAATTAAAAATTCATCCAAGTGTTTCTACACTATAAGAAAGTATTCGGATCACCAAAATTATTTAGTTAAACATACCTGATCCTTTTGAATACTTTCTTCTTGAGATTGATGTAACTGATCCACAATTCTTCATCTTCAATCTTCAAGACTCAAGACACTGAGTGTCAACTTGAGCTCTTGTTGAATCTTCTCTAAGTCTTTGATTGCTGATTGACAATTTGATCCCTTTAAGACTCCGACTCAACTCACTGACTTGACTCACGAAATATGCCAACACCAAAATGCCGTAACACGCCAGGGGTATGACATTGGTCCAGGTGGCCCGTTATGCTTGTATACTCGTGCCAGGGGGCCTAGTGGATTTTTAGAGATTTGTGAGATGAGTTTCTAGTGTCATGTGAGTGTGAGCTTTTTGTTGGGATCGATGAGGTTTTCTAGATTATGGGTCGTGCATATCAGATTTAGTCGGGGAGGTGGTTCTCCGACATAGCTGTGAGAGTGTTGGGCACTTCCTGATCGAGTCGTGGAGGGTTTTCCTGACTGAGTTGTGTCGTTTGAGCATTTGAGTTTCCGATCTATTTGATCGTGGATCTTAGCCTGCTATATCGAGATACTTGACAGAGATACTTGTTACTGAGACACTTTACTCGTGCGGGTCGCTCCTCTCGAGTGCCACTCCGGAGGTAGGCTTGACCGAGCCGTGTGCCGGTCTGTTACTTATATTTTGACCGAGCCGTGTGCTGGTCCGTTACTTACTTTGAGATCGAGCCGTGTGCCGATCAGTTACTGAGTTCGACAGTAGAGCAGGCAGTACCGGTTTTTACTGGTGGATTGATTGGGTTATCTTTGGTCAGGTACTTTTATTGTTGCAATCATGCCTGGGGTCTGAGGGGTGTCTTATAGCTGTGTTAGACCAGTGCTAGTGTTGTTGGGAACCGTGGGGTTGACGGTGGTCCCGGATCATTGAGAGTACTTTGACCGTTGTGCGAGATGTGAGGAGCTTGAGTCCATTCCGTTTTGAGAGAGAGCGTGGATTTCGACTATAGCCTGCATGTGCCACTTTTCGATAGCGAGTTAGTCCGATTGGACACCCTATGTTGATATACTAGGGAGGCGCAGGCTTGACTGGACCCGATGTGGCAGTCAGCTCGATTGGGTCGATTGAGCACCTCGTGTGCGAGTGGTGTATACATAGTATGTTTCTTAGATGAGTTTTCCTTTGAGCATGGTACTTGAGGCATATTAGCAGTAGCGTGTGTATGCATATCATATTATTGGTAGAGTTTCTTGAGCTTTATGATTGAGACATGTTAGTTGTAGTTTTCTTTCAGCTTACCCATTATCTATCTATCTGCATACCTATCTGTTTTGCCTCCAGTAGACTTAGTGGGCATACCGTGGATATTGGTGACGGTACCCACTGGGATCTACCTTCTGCAGTAGATCTCACACCCGCTGCGGTGACAGGTGTACCGAGGTTGCTGTTCCGGCTTAGCTCGCGCGGAGACAGCTGATCGAGGTGAGGACGTGGCCGATTAGTTCCTTACCAACATTGAGAGTCAGAGGTAGATGTACCCGAGATTTTTATGTTTCCATTTTTGTACTGGACATTCTGAGAGACCAGTGAGGGTTTCATTTATTTTTTATAGCTGAGAGACTTTGTATTGAGATTTTACTTATATCAGATGTTCAGTGTTTGATGACATAGCTATTAGTTTCTTTTTCAGCTCTGATACATGTTTAGCTATAGATCTTTTGCAGGATAGACACTTCGTCTGTACGACAGTTTTCGTACAGATGGCGAATCTGTTGGCCAGCCCGGGTCGCAGTTTCGACCCCGGGGCGTGACAGATTAGGGTGGTATCAGAGCCTAGGTATGTAGGTCGTTGAGGACTTAGTGACCCTAGGCTTTTGGTTGGACAGTAGGATGACTGTCGTGAGAGAGGAGACTTTAGCGAGAGTCCTGATTGAGTTTGTACCTCCCCCAGAGGATTGGGGTGAGTGATTTTACATGTTATTTCTCTAAAGATAATTATGTTGGCTGCAGACAACATAATACTTTAGTATGGGTAACATGTTTTAGACTTTCGCTTGATTGGGTCGAGAGAGTTCTTGGTCCTAATGTTTGTTCTGTTGCAGTGGTTTTGATGCTTCCGAGACGCCGTGCAGCGGCAAGGGCGTGTTTGACCTTGGATGAGAAGTCAAACAGCGGGAGGCTAAATGGATAGAGTAGAGTGAGGTCTGAGAGTTATAGGCCCAAGTAGCCCAGACATTTGAGGCGATGTGGCGCCAGGAAGAGAACATGGAGCGCGTGATGCGCATGCTTGAGCTGAGGGCATCTCCCGGGGCATCGCCAGTAGTACTTTCGGCCGCGACATCGTCGATTTCGACCCTGATCGCACCACGGATGGTGCAGAAGCAGCGAGATGTTGCTGACCGGTTGTTTACTTCATCCAGTTCCATCCCCTGCAGTTTTCGGGATAGAGTTTGGAGCCTGGGGAGGCCGAGAACTGGATAGCTGCTATGGAAAAGTTATTGGAAGAATTGTTCATCCAGGAGAAGCATCTGGTGCACTTGGTTGTGCACTTTTGGATAAGGACGCCGAGAGATGGTAGCGTCGAGTTCGTCCTGTTGGACCACCGGGAGCGCAATTGATGACTTGGAGCGAGTTTCTACGATTGTTGAGCAGAGTACCCCATGTCACCTAGGATGAGGCCCAGAAAGTTGATTATGTTTGAGAGGGGACTGCATCAGGATATCTATCTCTTTGTGTATTTTCGACGAGCGCCGACTTTTGATGCAGCAAGGATGCATACTCGATGGATTAACCGAGGTCAGTGATCAGCTCTGGAGAGAGGTGTCCTGTATCGCCTGATTTTGGGATGGTCGAGTGCATCGAGGTTGCCATGATTCCAGCCTCTGGGTCATGAGTCTTAGAGGAGACAGAGACCAGGAGGTTCTCGATGCTAGAGGCACCAGAAGCAGTGTCAGGATGAGTATGTCGTTTGCGATGGGCCGCATTCATCGCCATAGTGTGACCTCAGGCAGGGGCGATGCTTTTCATGTGGATAGTCAGGACATTTTAGGCAGAGTGTCCCCGAGTAGCGCTCATGGAATTGCCGCTTGCGACGGCACCCCCACTACCCCTTCCGGATGAAGATGTTCATCCGACTTGCTGATAGGCTGATAGAGCCATGACGCCGGGGCAGATTGAGCGATGGTCGCCAGCATTTAGTGGGTGAGTTTGTGCAATCGGTTAGAGGACGCTAGAATAGTGGATCGCGTCTCACCAGGTATGGTTTTCCTTGTAGTCATCGGAGTTAGAGCATGTTGATGCCGTCACCGCTTGTGCACGTGAGGGTCAGGTTATAGATCACGTATAGCACATGGATGAGTGTGCCAGTCCTGCACAGTGCAGTTGGACCTTTGATTGGATCCATCGAGTTGTTAGTCCTACCTCAGCTTCGAGATGTTGATATGAGGTTGGAAAGGGATTGGTTATCCCATTGTCGTGCTATCATGGATTGTCGAGAGAGGATAATGACCCTCCGTGGACCTGGTCAGGAGGAGTGTGTTTATGGAAGAGACTAGACCACGACGGGGTTGAGTTGTGGTCGTATCGCCTTGCTAGCGACATTTAAAGGAGGTGCCTATAGCGGCACCGGGATTAAAGAATGTTCTTATCGCTGTGTGATCCGGTGTGAGCCCACCTGATCTGTTATTGAAGCCACCGTTTAGTGGGATTGAGATTGAGATAGTGTTTGACGTGGATTTAGAAGCTGCGCCGACTTCGACAGCACCCCTTGAAGTATCGCCCGTGAGACAGAGAGCCGATAGCGCAGTTGCGGGATCTGATGGATCGATAGGTTGTGTGACCCTGTGCCACATTGTGGATACAACGGTGAGGATGCGTGAGATTGATAGCTTATGGAACCTTACAGCCGAGGGCTGTGCCCGGTTAGTATTCAGGACCCGGTAGGAACACTTGAGGATAGCGCTGCAACTTCTAAGAGAGAAGAAGTGGTTGCCAAGTTGGGAGAGAGTGTGCTTTCGACTTTGAAAGGTTCTGTGGTTAGACCTTATGATTTCGGCTGCAAGAGCGACTTTGGACCCAACGAAGAGTGATGCCGTTGGGAATTAGCCTAAGCCTATGATTGTGACTGAGGCCAAAAGTTTTGGACTAGGCAAGGCCTGTATAGCTTCGAGGAGTTAGAGCTGCATCGATTTGCAGGATTGCTAGTGTTAGAGTTATTCGTAGATCCTCAAACCTGAAAGGCTTGGATACTCAGGAAGAGCTTGGTTGAAGCCACGTCAGTGGACAGAGTTATTGGAATTATGGGTTGGTCTTATATCATATAATTATCCCAGCGAGGACCTTATGGTCGGTACGCCTTGGTTAGGCGAGCTTGCAACCTTGGAATGAGGTCTTCGATCCGTGGTTGCCACTTTTGGAACTTGGGATTGAGAGTTGGAATTTGAGCATTGTTTTCCGATGTTGAACTACTTCCCCTGTAAATTGATATGAGAGATGCATCTGCGGAACTTGAGTGTGATGGTTGCTAAGGGGCAACGAAGGAGTTATACCTATTGGAGGCTTAGTGTTTGGATTTAGGGAACCGTAATTGTGAAAGCCACTATCCGCAAGAATACGATCAGTCGAGATTTACGCGGGGAGTTGATCCGCGAGTGTTTTTCTGGTTGGAAGAAGTGTATTTGACCCCCCTTACATATTTTGGATTTCACTTCTTTGGAGATGGACGAGGAATTGAGCTATCTGAAGCGACTGATGCAGGTCTTTCTTGTGTGACAAGGGAATTTTGCAGTCGAAATCCATCTTTGGTAAAGGTTCAGTGTAGCCATCCTGGTGAGTGAGAATGACCACCTGAGAGCTATCGATGAGTTGGGGGTCTCCTATCCCCATTTGTTCTAGACACCCTCCTGAGTTATGAATTTTGTTCAGGTTTCGAGGACGAAACCTTTTTAAGGGAGGGAGAGTGTAGAGTACCGGGATTTCGGATAGCGCACCGACCTCGCATGATGGCGTGGTGCGGAGAAATCGCCTCGAGCGTGTCTCATATGTGCCTTCAGTTGAGTTCGGGTTGATTTGGATCAACACGGAAGCCCCAGCTTGATTTGGAATTTTTCAGGCTTTGTGCGCTGATAGAGGACTGGATTGGGAAGCACCGACTCCACCGTGGTGTGCAGAAAATTTGGGGAACACTTGGAACAGGTGTAATTTATGATTACAGCGGAGTTCGAGAGGTTCCGGACTGACGCGGAGGACCCGAGGGCAAAAAGTGAGTTGGAACTGGCAGTTTTGGAGCCGGTTTTTGGATTGAGCACATCGACTCCACGGTTGAGCTTTTTGAAGGGAAAAAGCTATGGACATGTGTAATTTCAGATTACAGCGGAGCTCGGGAGGTTCCGGACGGAGGCGGAAGCCCCGAAGGCAAAAAGTGAGTTATTAGGGGCTTTATGGATTATTTAATTAATTTTGTTAATTAATTAGTGGGTTTTGGGGCTTTGGTCTGGGAGGTTTGAAAGAAAAGAAATGAATTAGTGATGTGAATTGGATAAGGGAGTGGATTAGTGTGATTTGGGTTAAAGTGTGAGTTGGATATTTTTGGGTGAAATTAATGCTCCCAACGACCCCCCTCCTCCTCCTCTTAATTAGCCCGTAGCTAATTAAATAGGCCACCTCACCACCACTTCTTCTCCTGCTAGCACAGAAAGCAAATGAAATAGAGGAAAAGAAAGAAAGGGAGAAAGAGAGAAAGGAAGTAAGAAGAAGATGAGCATGGTGATTTTTGAGGGTGGTATTGATGTTGGATCTTCTCCTTGGATCCGTATGGAGCTAGCGGATCGTTCGCGTCGACCCTCCTATAAGGTAAGTGCAGTTTTTGCCTTTTTAGAGTGAGTAAGAAGCTTGGGTTTTCTCTTTTGGATTTTGGTTTTCAGAGGGAGCTCCTGGTGGTGTTGGTGGTGGACTGTAGTCCACGCTTGTTTGGAGGGCCGCAGGTAGGGCGTGCGCGAAGCGCGCTGGCAAGGCGCGCACAGGGCGCGCGTGCAGCCGCACGCTGGCGACCGCGCGTAGGGCGCGCGCTGGTAGGCGCGCAGGGTGCTGGCGGGCGCCGCGCAGCGCCTGGTGCGCGCAGCGCGCAGCGGTTGCGTGCTGCGGGCCAGGGCGCCGCGCGGCGGGCCCTGGCGCCGCGCGCCAGCCGCAGCGCAGCGGCCAGCGCCAGCAGCAGCCGCGCGGCAACATCAGCCGCGCGGCCGGCGACTGCGGCACGGGCGACTACGGCTAGTAGTCGGCAGCGCGCGCATCGGCGACTTCGCCGGAGGCTTTTCGCGCGGCGTTTTGATGACCGGAGTTGGGTTTTGACGGCGGGTTGCTTGTGGGCTGAGCTTTCTCTACTTATACTTTAATTTTTCCTTCCTCCCTTTTCCTGGCAGGTTTGTGGGGGCAGCTTGTACTTCGTGGCCGCGTGTGCGGGGACTTGGTTCTGTGCGGAGCCGGATTCAATTGCGTGGCTCTCGTTTCTTCTTAAGCAGGAATTTTTTGGGAATATGTTTGAGAGTGTGGCTTTGTTTTTGGATGTTCATTTGTGCATGCAGGTGTGAAGTGAGTGTGTTTGGGTTTTTTTTGGAAATGCAGCAGAGCATGATAATGAGCGGTGTTTAACTGAGCATTTTATTTGATGTTCAAATGGAGCTTTTAGTGTGTGCTATGGAGTTGTGATTTGTGGTGGGTTTGTTGAATGTGGTAATGGTTGCATGTGGTGTATTCAGGTGATGAAGCTGAGAGTGTGGTGGAATGGAACATGTGTGGGTTGATTTAAGAAAACAGTGTTTGGGAGAACATGTAATTTTATTCTGAGTTGTTATTAAGAGCTTAAAGAGTTTATGTGTTTTAAGTGAGCAATTGGAGCTCCTTGTGTGTTGAGGGAGTTTTGTAGGGTGTAAGTGGATTGTGTATTTTGGTTAAATGAGCATTTGTTTTATGAGCATGCAGATGTTGTGGTGTGGCTTTTGGATTAAGATGGATATAAAATGTACTGCGAGAACCTAGTAGTGGCTGATGGATTTATGAGTGCTACGAAAGTGTACTTGAATACTGTGAGTGTGTAATTGTGGTTGGATGAACATCGTTATTAGTGTGCTGCTTGTTGCTTGAGATTATTGTGAGTGTGTAGAGAATACATGGGTGTGCTGTGGGTGGAACCTTTAGTATGCTGTGAGAAGATATGGGCTCAATAGAATTTATTTGGTGCGTTCTTAGTAGCTTATAAAAGATCTTGTGGGTTCTTCCTTGCCGTCAGCTGACAGTGTGAGCCTGAGCGTGCGCAGTTTTGTATGGCCTTGAGGGGAAATTATTTTGGCTTCCGAGGATTGTCCGTGTTTCGCGGCAGGGTGCGCGCGCGTGTAGCGGTTTTCGATTTTTCTTCCGTTTGGGGGGACGGCGCTTCACCGACTTCAGCGTTGCCTGCGGAAAGCTTTCCAGGTGGGTTGGAATTTCTTCCAAAATTTGCAAAATGCCCTTTAATGCTTCTGAATGCAGTTTGTTCATGTTTAGAGCGCTATTTTTCACTATTACTAAATCTGATAGTTGCCTGGAATTTTCTGTAAAATTCATTGGAACCCCGGATCATTTTTAGCATACTCCTGATACTATATGACACTAGATTTCATATTTTGTTGGCATCATATTTGCACCTGGATCGTTTTAAAAATCGAGAAAGCCCGTTTTAAGAAAAATCAGCATTTTCAAAGTGGTTTTTAAATTATGAGTTTCGCCAGGGGTATGACATAGGTCCAGGTGGCCCGTTATGCTTGTATACTCGTGCCAGGGGGCCGAGTGGATTTTTAGAGATTTGTGAGATGAGTTTCTAGTGTCATGTGAGTGTGAGCTTTTTGTTGGGATCGATGAGGTTTTCTAGATTATGGGTCGTGCATATCAGATTTAGTCGGGGAGGTGGTTCTCCGACATAGCTGTGAGAGTGTTGGGCACTTTCTGATCGAGTCGTGGAGGGTTTTCCCGACTGAGTTGTGTCGTTTGAGCATTAGAGTTTCCGATCTATTTGATCGTGGATCTTAGCCTGCTATATCGAGATACTTGACAGAGATACTTGTTACTGAGACACTTTACTCGTGCGGGCCACTCCCCTCGAGTGCCACTCCGGAGGTAGGTGTCACGCCCCCGGGGGTTTTTGAGTCAATTAAAGCGGAAAGACGTGTCTATTTTTTTTTTTCTTTTAATAAGGTAACATAGACCTTCAACCCCGGTGCGTGCCAGACCGCCACATACACAAATTCACTCTGTCCACGGACAGAGTCTCCTTTGTATATGCACGGCGTCTCATTTACACATATCATTCAATCACAAATATCATACATCAATCACCAACCAACAACCATACAGTAGACATACACCAAGTTCAGAGTTTAAATCATTTAACTAAAGCATGTCATTTAAGCGGCGTCAATATTTGGAAAGGATAAAACCCAGAGTTGTAAAACCCGTGCCCACACGGCACTTCCTTTTGAGAAAACATTTTCGCAACCCTTTATCTTATCATGAAAACATGCCGCGGATGAAAACATAAGAACACGCACTACTAGTAATATGAAACATAAAGGGTCACCTCATCCACAGTGCTAGCTAATACATGTCCACAAATAAAGTAATCCACAAGCAACTAAAAATAGCATAAAGAGGAAATGAGTCATAAATACGATAACCAAGAGTCCGACTACGACCCTCACGACGCAGTCCCACCGCCATCCCGGCTAACGCACCTAGGAATACCTGTCACGGAGTGGGTAAAGTCAGTGACAAACAAAGTAGATGTGTAACAATATCAAGAGGGGAAAATCATACGAACACACCGAATACACCGTAACCTTTCGTTAGACACCTGCACATTAATTTAATTTAACCTGGGCACCAATCCCCAGATCACCTGTCGGGGAGACGGAAATCTCCCCTCGTGCACAAACACCTACTTTGATGCTCTTACCCCTTTCGCGGTGCTGGTGCAACACCTCAGCTGGCGCGAAGAGGTCCCCGCTTGCACCGTTACCTTTGCGGGGCACACGGGTCATAAAGACCACTCTTCCGGAAAAGTACACCCATGCGGAGGCCAATCCGCCTGTGTACGTGCAGCATCCGAAACCGGATTGCCAAGATTGGCGTGTAGTGGGCACCGCGACCGCAGCCGCACAATTATTAGATAAACAACATTAATCGAAAGGTTAAACTATCCATCTACTTTGTTAGGTAAATTAACGAGTACTTTTAATGACGATAGATGCACTTACAGCACCGGTTGCACTCATCGCAACCGTACCCACCTTGTTGGAGAGCAAACGGAACACCTATATCCTTCGCGCTCCCCCGCTGCGCACCTGGACCTTAAAAAGTCCGCACGGACAATAATAGTCACAAACGTGTACTAACATCCCAAAACAAAAGACCCAATTTACCCCTTTTTGACGAAAAAGTCCAACACCGTCCGGTTTGCCGAAACCGGAACCCAAAACCGCTAACGGAATCTAACAAAATCCAATCTCTCAGCTAGTCGCCAACTCGGGGCGTCAACGGTCCAGCCGAGAAGCCCCGACGACGAAAACGATGAGAGAAAGACCCGACGGCGCGCCCCCGACAATTTTGTCGAGGCGCGGAGTGTCGGCGAAATCGGCACCCAACATTATAATTTAGTGACCAAGACGGTCCCATGTGGCCATGCCATGAAAGCCACGGAAATAACGATCCCAACGGCGAAAACCGCGCTCAAAACGGTGGAAAAACGGACCCAAACGGAGCAAATGAACTCCGGGCTGTCGGATGGTGCACGGGGGCACCATAGACCGGGTTTACAGCATTGGCGACCGTGCGGCATGCGCCGGGTGCACGCAAGAAGCGTGCACCGCGCGGTTTGGGCCGGGCCGGTGCACGCTTCAAGCGTGCACCGGGTCCACACTTCGTCGGCCGCGCGCGTACGCCGGGTGCACGCCTAAGGCGTGCACCGCGCACACTGTGCAGCCCGGCGCACGGTTTCGTGCGCCGGGTCTGCGCCTTTGGGACAGCGGGGCGTGCACCGGGTGCACGCCCGGGGTCCGTGGACCGCGGCCGTACGGATGCTACAGTAACCCTACCTTCGCCGTTTTTCGCGCCGTTTTCGCTCCCGTTTCGCGATTTCTTCTCCGTTTTCGCTCCCATGGGATCCCGGTGACGACCCCGCGAACATGGTAACGACGGCGGCGGCCTCCCGTCTAACAACGGCGGCGGCGGCCTCCCGTTAACCCACTATGTCCCGCCGGAGTCGCCCGAAAAATTCCCGAAAAATTCCCGGAAAATTCCCGGAAATTCCCGGCAATTCTAACGGCTAAACCGTCGATCGACGAACACCCAAAACGTCGATCGGAAGTTCGATAACAAGATACCCGTTAAAAATCATCAACTAATATCCGATAAAAATCCTCGATCACACCCGATCAAGAACGAGGATAAAATATGGATCAAAACCCGACGAAAATCCGCGAACGATATTCCGGTTAAAATAATCTAACAAGAACACGGAAAACCCCCGATTTGTTTATCAAACGAAACGATGATAACTCACCTTAAATTTATCGGAATAAAAGATCCGATCTTGTTTCTCGCGGTGCGGAGATCCGGATCCGCTCCCCGTAGACGATGGCGTCTCGTTCTCCGATCTCCGGCACGTGAATCGGGGCGATCGGGTTCCTCCGCTTCCCCCTTCTTTTCCTCTTTTCTCCTCCGGTTAGGGGTTCCGCCCCTTTTCTTTTTCTCTCCTCACCGGTTGGGGTTTTCGGTACGCACGAAAGAGGCGATTTGAGAGGCGGTATTTTACAATTAGGGTTTTGGGAATAAATAATCTGTTATTTATTTATCCCCTTTTTATCTAATTTCACACATACGCACCGTCAAAATCCCTTTCGGGTATTTTGACTCCGATTAATTAATTTCCCAATTAATTAATCCTTACCGTCCTCAATTAATTAATTTTTCCAATTAATTATCCTTACCGTCGGTCCTAATATTTGATTTCTTTATTTACGTACGTAGGAAACCCGATTTTTCCCGTTTCTATCTCTCACCTAAATATCCGACTGACGGGATATTTAATCACCTTTAAATCTGACCACCGGTTATTTAATCACCTTTAAATCCTGACCACCGATTATTTAATCACCTTTATTAAATAATCAAGGGAAATCAAATTCCCAATTGGATTCAAATTACCGGATATTTAAATCTTAATTTTAAATCCTGGTCACCGATTATTTAATCACCTTTATTAAATAATCCCGGGAAAACAAATCCCCGATTTAAATATCCGGATTTTATCTCTTATCCAATCCACGAGATAAAATCCCACCAATTTAAATCCCTTAATTAAATATCCGAATTTTATCCCTTATCCTATCCACGAGATAAAATCCCACCAATTTAAATCCCTTAATTAATTCGTACGTAGGAGGATTTAAATTTCCGTTACCGGATAATTAATTAATTAATTAATTAATTAATTATCCCTCCGAGATAACCCACCTTATCCCTAGGGTGCAAGATATTTTGCACGGTTACCGATGCGTGACTAATTACCGCATCGCTAAAGATCCCGTTCCGGGAGATCCCGATATCGGATTTCGAATCCGATCGCACCGTCGGTCATCGTTTTTCGCGCTCTATCGCAGAAAAATACACCCACCTCGTCCCGGCCGACTTAAGAAAATTAAATAAATTTTATTCCGCTTAAGGCCTAAGCGATTACATGTGAGTTCGAAAATACCCCAAAGGGTCGGGTCACTACACCACTCACACTTTATAAAAAGTTTCGTCCCGAAACTTAAACTCAAACCTCACTTAAACAACTCGGGAAAACATTCCCTCATCTTTGATTCCAGTTCCCACGTCGCCTCGCGCTCTTCGTGGTTGCTCCACTGGACTTTCACATAGGGGATCGTTCGGTTGCGTAGCTTCTTGTCCTCTCTTGCCAAAATCCGCACCGGCGTCTCCTCGACGCTCAAGTCCTCTCGCAACTCAATGGTGGAGGCATCCAAGGCATGAGAGGGGTCTGCCAGGTACTTCCGGAGCATCGAAACGTGGAACACGTTGTGGACTCGTTCGAGGTTCGGGGGCAGGGCCAACCGGTACGCCACCGGTCCCACGCGCTCCAGGATCTCGAACGGTCCCACGTATCTGGGGCTCAACTTCCCCTTTATGCCGAAACGTCGGTTTCCCTTGGAGGGTGAAACCCGGAGCAGAACGTGCTCGCCCACCATGAACTCTAAGTCTCGGCGTCTGTTATCTGCATAGCTTTTCTGTCTGCTTTGGGCGGTCAGCAGCCTTTGTTTAATCAAACGCACCTTTGCTTCGGTCTCCTCCACCAGATCTGGGCCCAGAAACTTTCGCTCACCTAAGTCATCCCAGCATATCGGAGACCGACAGCGGCGCCCGTACAGGGCCTCGTACGGCGCCATCTGAATGCTGGCCTGGTAACTGTTATTGTAGGCAAATTCCACCAGGGGCAAACACCGTGCCCACCCTTCGCCCAAGTCCAGAACGCATGCTCGAAGCATGTCCTCCACGATCTGTATCACCCGCTCCGATTGCCCATCGGTTTGCGGATGAAAAGCTGTGCTGAAGTGCAACTTGGTCCCCATCGCTTGTTGCAAACTTCGCCAAAAGTTCGACACAAAACGTGTGTCTCTGTCCGACGTGATGGATGTCGGTACACCGTGCAACCTTACTATCTCATCGAGGTACGTTTGCGCCAGTCGTTCCCGGGTCCACGTCGTGTGTATGGGCAAAAAGTGGGCCGATTTCGTCAAACGGTCCACGATCACCCATATCGCATCGTGTCCCTGTGGCGATCTCGGGAAACCGGTCACAAAATCCATGGTAATCATGTCCCATTTCCACTCGGGCACCGGTAAAGGTTGCAATTTTCCCGCCGGCCGTTGATGTTCGGCCTTCACCCGTTGGCACACTAAGCAGTGAGCCACGAATCGGGTCACGTCCTCCTTCATTTTGGGCCACCAGAAGGTCTGCTTGACGTCCTTGTACATCTTCGTTCCCCGGGATGCGCCGCATACGGGGCAGTATGCGCCTCCCGCAGGATCTCCTCCTTGAGTTCCGGTAGATCCGGCACGCAGATTCGTCCGCGAAATCGTATTGTGCCGTCGGAGCTCACTGCAAAATCACCTTCCTTGTCGGCGGTTATTCTACTCCGCACCAGCTGGAGTTGATCATCAGTCGATTGGCCTTCGAGAATCCTGTCCAGCAGAGTAGGTCTGACCACCAGCGTCAGAAGTTGGGCGACTGTCCCTGCAGGTACCACCTCTAGTCTCAATCGCGAGAACTCCGCAATTAGACTATCCTGCTGCGTAATGGCGCTTACATCCGCTCCCGCGGCCTGTCCTTTGCGACTCAGGGCGTCGGCCACCACGTTGGCCTTTCCCGGGTGGTAGTGGATCGTTAGATCGTAATCCTTTAATAGCTCAAGCCACCGCCTTTGTCGAAGATTTAGCTCCCTTTGGGTGAAAAGGTACTTGAGGCTCTTATGATCTGAGTACACATTACAGTGTGCCCCATACAGGTAGTGCCTCCAAAGCTTGAGCACAAACACCACCGCTGCGAGTTCCAAATCATGCACGGGGTAATTCCGCTCGTACTCCTTGAGCTGCCTTGACGCATAGGCGATCACCTTCCCCCGTTGCATGAGTACTCCACCCAATCCATTTCGCGACGCGTCGCAATATACTTCATAATCCTCCCCAGGCTCTGGCAGGGCGAGGATCGGAGCTCGCGTCAACCTGTCCTTGAGCTCCTCGAAGCTTCTTTGACACTTGTCCGTCCAGACAAACTTTTCCCCCTTTTTCGTCAAACGGGTTAAGGGGGTGGCTATCTTGGAGAAACCCTCCACAAAGCGCCGGTAATACCCGGCTAATCCTAGGAAGCTTCGAATCTCCGTCACCGTCGTCGGTTGGGGCCAGTCCGTCACCGAATCTATCTTCTTCGGGTCCACCGCGACTCCAGCCGCCGAGATCACGTGCCCCAAGAAACCGACCTCTCGGAGCCAAAACTCACACTTTTTGAGTTTGGCGTAGAGTTTCTGTTCCCGTAGGGTCTGGAGGACTGTGCGCAGGTGTTCTTCGTGTTCCTCGTCTGTACGGGAGTAGATGAGGATATCGTCGATGAAGACCACCACGAATAAGTCCAAGAAGGGTTTGAATACCCTGTTCATCATATCCATAAACACCGCCGGGGCATTAGTGAGCCCGAATGGCATTACCGTAAACTCGTAATGGCCATAGCGAGTACGGAAAGCCGTTTTGGGGATGTCCTCCCCCTTGACTCGGACCTGATGATAGCCCGACTGCAGGTCGATCTTTGAGAACACCGTCGCCCCCCGTAACTGGTCGAAGAGGTCGTCGATCCTTGGCAGGGGGTACTTATTCTTGATCGTGACCTTATTTATCTCCCGGTAGTCGATGCACAACCGGAGACTTCCGTCCTTCTTCCTCACAAACAGGACGGGCGCGCCCCAAGGTGACGCGCTTGGTCTGATGAAACCTTTGTCCAGAAGGTCCTCCAACTGTGCCTTGAGTTCCTTCAGCTCCGCGAAGGCCATCCTGTACGGTGCCTTGGTGATGGGCTTGGTGCCGGGAGCAGTTCAATTGGGAAGTCAACCTCTCGTTCCGGCGGCATTCCGGGGAGCTCCGCCGGAAATACATCCGGAAATTCCCTTACCACTAAGTCTCAAATGTCGGATCGTCGGCGCTAACCATTAACCCCAAAAGCCTGAGCTTTTAGAGGTGCGCATCCGATTCACTTGAAGCGGCATACACCGCACCACAGATCTCGACCAGACCCAACCCACCTGGATGTTGGGTCTATTGTTGGGCCTCTTGCCGTTAGGTCTATTGCGGACCGCAGCCTGCTCAACCTTTCGGGCTCACCCAACCCAACTCACTAGTCCCTTGGGCCTATTGTCTCAATGCAGGAAGTTGGACCTATTTGACCCATAATAAAGGGCCAACACCAAAGACAACTAAGTCTTCGCATCCTTATTGGGCAGAAAGGTACAGAGTATTTTCTCCTGGGGTCAAGACCAACATTACTCTTCGTAAGGGGTCTTTCCTGCTACTACTTCCCTCGGGTAGTGCGTCCTTTGTCGTGTCGTCGCATAAGACCCCTCATCCGTGTCGCGACTCCAAAGAATCATTCCCGGGTTCGGGGCAGTAAAAACGGAACTGTCCCAGTTTGTCACGATAGAAGCAAAGGTCGTGCTTCCGGAATGAATCATTTCCCTCGAGGTGCTCCTCTTGGCATGCCCTCTTCCGAAGTTTGGCCGGGTTCGTTTCTTATCCCTGCTGTGTCCTGAGCTCTCCCGTCGGGCTTGAGACATCGTAAATCCGCGCTCCACCGCGGTGGCTCTATCGTCCACCTCCTGGAAGGTGTGCAAACCCGCCGTTTGCACCACCTTTAAGATGTCGCTCCATAAGCCATTCACAAAAGGACGGGCCTTGTGAGATCCATCTCTTATAGTCGTTGTCGGAGAAGCTGATACTCCGCCGCTGTTCGCACCATACTCTTTGCCTTTGCGTTCTCCGCTGATAACCCATTTCGGGCCTTTAGTCGCTGTATACAAAAAAACCAAATCACCCCTAGACCTAACTGGTCTAGCACCATGACCTACAGACACACCGGAACTAAATTCCCTTTTCCCCGTACTCTCACGTACTACGCACCTACACCTTGGTTATCTCATTTCCATTTGCTTGTGGCACCTTGCACTGTGGATGTAAATCACGTCTACTATGGTTGTGGTTGTATTTTCTCTGATACCATTTAATCTGTCACGCCCCCGGGGGTTTTTGAGTCAATTGAGCGGAAAGACGTGTCTATTTTTTTTTTTCTTTTAATAAGGTAACATAAACCTTCAACCCCGGTGCGTGCCAGACCGCCACATACACAAATTCACTCTGTCCACGGACAGAGTCTCCTTTGTATATGCACGGCGTCTCATTTACACATATCATTCAATCACAAATATCATACATCAATCACCAACCAACAACCATACAGTAGACATACACCATATTCAGAGTTTAATCATTTAACTAAAGCATGTCATTTAAGCGGCGTCAATATTTGGAAAGGATAAAACCCAGAGTTGTAAAACCCGTGCCCACACGGCACTTCCTTTTGAGAAAACATTTTCGCAAACCTTTATCTTATCATGAAAACATGCCGCGGATGAAAACATAAGAAAACGCACTACTAGTAATATGAAACATAAAGGTCACCTCATCCACAGTGCTAGCTAATACATGTCCACAAATAAAGTAATCCACAAGCAACTAAAAATAGCATAAAGAGGAAATGAGTCATAAATACGATAACCAAGAGTCCGACTACGATCCTCACGACGCAGTCCCACCGCCATCCCGGCTAACGCACCTAGGAATACCTGTCACGGAGTGGGTAAAGTCAGTGACAAACAAAGTAGATGTGTAACAATATCAAGAGGGGAAAACATACGAACACACCGAATACACCGTAACCTTTCGTTAGACACCTGCACATTAATTTAATTTAACCTGGGCACCAATCCCCAGATCACCTGTCGGGGAGACGGAAATCTCCCCTCGTGCACAAACACCTACTTTGATGCTCTTACCCCTTTCGCGGTGCTGGTGCAACACCTCAGCTGGCGCGAAGAGGTCCCCGCTTGCACCGTTACCTTTGCGGGGCACACGGGTCATAAAGACCACTCTTCCGGAAAAGTACACCCATGCGGAGGCCAATCCGCCTGTGTACGTGCAGCATCCGAAACCGGATTGCCAAGATTGGCGTGTAATGGGCACCGCGACCGCAGCCGCACAATTATTAGATAAACAACATTAATCGAAAGGTTAAACTATCCATCTACTTTGTTAGGTAAATTAACGAGTACTTTTAATGACGATAGATGCACTTACAGCACCGGTTGCACTCATCGCAACCGTACCCACCTTGTTGGAGAGCAAACGGAACACCTATATCCTTCGCGCTCCCCCGCTGCGCACCTGGACCTAAGAAAAGTCCGCACGGACAATAATAGTCACAAACGTGTACTAACATCCCAAAACAAAAGACCCAATTTACCCCTTTTTGACGGAAAAGTCCAACACCGTCCGGTTTGCCGAAACCGGAACCCAAAACCGCTAACGGAATCTAACAAAACCCAATCTCTCAGCTAGTCGCCAACTCGGGGCGTCAACGGTCCAGCCGAGAAGCCCCGACGACGAAAACGATGAGAGAAAGACCCGACGGCGCGCCCCCGACAATTTCGTCGAGGCGCGGAGCGTCGGCGAAATCGGCACCCAACATTATAATTTAGTGACCAAGACGGTCCCAAGTGGCCATGCCATGAAAGCCACGGAAATAACGATCCCAACGGCGAAAACCGCGCTCAAAACGGTGGAAAAACGGACCCAAACGGAGCAAATGAACTGGGCTGTCGGATGGTGCACGGGGGCACCATGGACCGGGTTTACAGCATTGGCGACCGTGCGGCATGCGCCGGGTGCACGCAAGAAGCGTGCACCGCGCGGTTTGGGCCGGGCCGGTGCACGCTTCAAGCGTGCACCGGGTCCACACTTCGTCGGCCGCCGCGCGTACGCCGGGTGCACGCCTAAGGCGTGCACCGCGCACACGTGCAGCCCGGCGCACGGTTTCGTGCGCCGGGTCTGCGCCTTTGGGACAGCGGGGCGTGCACCGGGTGCACGCCCGGGGTCGTGGACCGCGGCCGTACGGATGCTACAGTAAACCCTACCTTCGCCGTTTTTCGCGCCGTTTTCGCTCCCGTTTCGCGATTTCTTCTCCGTTTTCGCTCCCTGGGATCCCGGTGACGACCCCGCGAACATGGTAACGACGGCGGCGGCCTCCCGTCTAACAACGGCGGCGGCGGCCTCCCGTTAACCCACTATGTCCCGCCGGAGTCGCCCGAAAAATTCCCGAAAAATTCCCGGAAAATTCCCGGAAAATCCCGGCAATTCTAACGGCTAAACCGTCGATCGACGAACACCAAAACGTCGATCGGAAGTTCGATAACAAGAAACCCGTTAAAAATCATCAACTAAAATCCGATAAAAATCCTCGATCACACCCGATCAAGAACGAGGATAAAAATGGATCAAAACCCGACGAAAATCCGCGAACGATGTTCCGGTTAAAATAATCTAACAAGAACACGGAAAACCCCCGATTGTTTATCAAACGAAACGATGATAACTCACCTTAAATTTATCGGAATAAAAGATCCGATCTTGTTTCTCGCGGCGTCGGAAATCCGGATCCGCTCCCCGTAGACGATGGCGTCTCGTTCTCCGATCTCCGGCACGTGAATCGGGGCGATCGGGTTCCTCCGCTTCCCCTTCTTTTCCTCTTTTCTCCTCCGGTTAGGGGTTCCGCCTTTTCTTTTTCTTTCTCTCCTCACCGGTTGGGGTTTTCGGTACGCACGAAAGAGGCGATTTGAGAGGCGGTATTTTACAATTAGGGTTTCGTTGGTAACGGGGGAATAAATAATCTGTTATTTATTTATCCCCTTTTTATCTAATTTCACACATACGCACCGTCAAAATCCCTTTCGGGTATTTTGACTCCGATTAATTAATTTCCCAATTAATTAATCCTTACCGATCCCAATTAATTAATTTTTTAATTAATTATCCTTACCGTCGGTCCTAATATTGATTTCTTTATCTTACGTACGTAGGTAAACCCGATTTCCCCGTTTCTATTTCTCTCACAAAATATCCGACTGACGGGATATTTAATCACCTTTAAATCTGACCACCGGTATTTAATCACCTTTAAATCCTGACCACCGATTATTTAATCACCTTTATTAAATAATCAAGGGAAATCAAATTCCCAATTGGATTCAAATTACCGGATATTTAAATCTTAATTTTAAATCCTGGTCACCGATTATTTAATCACCTTTATTAAATAATCCCGGGAAAAACAAATCCCCGATTTAAATATCCGGATTTTATCTCTTATCCAATCCACGAGATAAAATCCCACCAATTTAAATCCCTTAATTAAATATCCGAATTTTATCTCTTATCCAATCCACGAGATAAAATCCCACCAATTTAAATCCCTTAATTAATTCGTACGTAGGAGGATTTAAATTTCCGTCACCGGATAATTAATTAATTAATAATTATTAATTATCCCTCCGAGATAACCCACCTTATCCCTAGGGTGCAAGATATTTTGCACGGTTACCGATGCGTGACTAATTACCGCATCGCTAAGGATCCCGTTCCGGGAGATCCCGATATCGGATTTCGAATCCGATCGCACCGTCGGTCATCGTTTTTCGCGCTCTATCGCAGAAAAATACACACACCTTGTCCCGGCCGACTTAAGAAAATTAAATAAATTTTATTCCGCTTAAGGCCTAAGCGATTACATGTGAGTTCGAAAATACCCCAAAGGGTCGGGTCACTACAGTAGGCGGACCGAGCCGGTGTGCCGGTCTGTTACTTAAATTTTGAACGAGCCGTGTGCTGGTCCGTACTTACTTGAGATCGAGCCGTTTTCTTTTTGTTTGCGATCCAGTTATGCGTTCGACAGTAGAGCAGGCAGTATACCGGTTTTTACTGGTGGATGATTGGGTTATCTTTGGTCAGGTACTTTTATTGTTGCAATATGCCTGGGGGTGAGGGGTGTTCTTTAGCTGTGGTTAGACCCGGATAGTGGTGTGGGAACGTGGGGGTTTGACGGTGGTCCCGGATCATGAGTAGTACTTGACCGTTTGTGCGAGAGTGAGGAGCTTGAGTCCATTCCGTTTTGAGAGAGAGAGCGTGGATTTCGACTATAGCCTGCATGTGCCACTTTTCGATAGCGAGTTAGTCCGATTGGACACCCTCTGTTGATATACTAGGGGGCGCAGGCTTGACTGGACCCGATTGTGGCAGTCAGCGATTGGGCGATGAGCACTCGTGTGCGAGTGGTGTAGACAATAGTATGTTCTTAGATGGTTTTACTTTGAGATGGTGCTTGAGGCATATAGCAGTAGGCGTGTGTATGCATATCATATATTGGTAGAGTTTCTTGAGCTTTATGATTGAGACATGTTAGTTTGTAGTTTTCTTTCAGCTTACCCATATCTATCTATCTGCATACCTATCTGTTTTGCCTCCAGTAGACTTAGTGGGCATACCGTGGATATTGGTGACGGTACCCACTGCGATCTACCTTCTGCAGTAGATCTCACACCCGCTGCGGTGATAGGTGTACCAGGTTGGCTGTTCCGGCTTAGCTCGCGCGGGAGACAGCTGATCGAGGTGAGGACGTGCCGATTAGGTCTTACCAGCATTGAGAGTCAGAGGTAGATGTACCCGAGATTTTTATGTTTCCTTTTTGTACTGGACATTTCTGAATGCGGCCAGTGAGGGTTTCATTATTTTTATAGCTGAGGAGGACTTTGTAGTGAGATTTTACTTATATCAGATGTTCAGTGTTT
>JAQOTM010000716.1:72590-107407 GCA_029168755.2 Tillandsia fasciculata
GATGTATGATCAAACTATCACTACCAGAATCCACTCTGCTCCCCAAAGCACGAGTGTGAAGGAAAGATACCACTAAGAAACCCGACCCTCGGCCAACTACCCGGGCGAGTAAGTAAGTAAAACCTATGTCCAGAAAAGAAGGGGGCTGTTCTAAACAAAATAAAACCTAGCCCAAGTTGAAGGTTTTCTAAAGCTGGCTCTAAACATGATACCTTATGACGGGGGTTGCTAGATCAAGTTTCCAAGATAAAACCCATTAATTTAAAACAGATAATAGGCAACTAGATTTGCATGAAATATTCAAGTAACACTAGAATTATCAGCTATCACTTTCTAGCATACTACACAAAAATGAAACTATTATGCATGGTTTCCAATAGCAGATTTAATGAACGTTCCATAAGTCTTGGAGAAAGGCCACCCACATGAAGGTGCACAACTGTCCCGGGGTCGCACAGATAAGAAAGTCCAAAAAAACAGCCACCAAATCACAGGGTATACTCCAAGTGAGGCAAACCTTGTAGTAGTGCTCACTGTGACAACCCCGGAAATTGGATTAGGTCCTTATATATCAAAGATATAATAGGACTAAAATCTCTAACCCGGCTATAGCATTTGGATGGTAGCAAGATCCAAGGGAACATGAGAGGTAAAGCGTGCTAGAGCTAGAGTAGTTCTAGGTGGGTGACCCCATGGGAAGTGGGGCGTCACAGTGGAAGAATGTGACACCCCCGGAATTTGGATTAGTCCTCTATATAAATGATATAATAGGACTAAATCTCTAACCCGGCTATAGCCATTTTGGATGGTAGCAAGATCCAAGAGGAACATGAGAGTTAAGCGTGCTAGAGCTAGAGTAGTTCTAGGATGGGTGACCCCCTGGGAAGTGGGGCGTCACAGTTGGTATCAGAGCCATTCACCAGCCGGAAATGTGAGATGAGTCTCGGCTGAGCCAGGGTTATATAGCGGGTAGAGCGAGGCTCCCCGGCTAATGACCGTTGTGAGTGGAGTGCAGCTCCTCATAAGGTCGGCTAAGGCTAGCAAGACGAGTCTCACATCGCCTGGTGCTTGTGAGTCTGCTTGAGCCTGACGTGGACGTCAGGGCTTAAAGGGGGGAAGAATGTGACACCCCCGGAATTTGGATTAGTCCTCTATATAAATGATATAATAGGACTAAATCTCTAAACCCAGCTATAGCATTTTGGATGGTAGCAAGATCCAAAGGAACATGAGAGTTAAGCGTGCTAGAGCTAGAGTAGTTCTAGGATGGGTGGTGACCCCTGTGGAAGTGGGGCGTCACACTCACAATGTCTGGATACAAAAGCTAATACAAAGTTAACATACTTGTCACGCCCCCGGGGGTTTTTGAGTCTTTTGAAGCGGAAAACGTGTCTATATTTTTTTTTTTTCTTTTAATAAGGTAACATAACTTCACCCCGGTGCGTGCCAGACCGCCACATACACAAATTCACTCTGTCCACGGACAGAGTCTCCTTTGTATATGCACGGCGTCTCATTTACAACATATAAATCATTCATAAACAACACACACCAACCAACAACCATACAGTAGACATACAACATATTCAGAGTTTAACCATTTAATTAAAGCATGTCATTTAAGCGGCGTCAATGTTTGGAAAGGATAAAACCCAGAGTTGTAAAACCCGTGCCCACACGGCACTTCCTTTTGAGAAAACATTTTCGCAAACCTTTATCTTATCATAAAACATGCCGCAATGAAACATAAGAAAAACACTACTAGTAACATGAAACATAACACCTCATCCACAGAGCTAACTAAAACATGTCCACAAATAAAGTAATCCACAAGCAAAACTGAAAGTATCATAAATAGGAAATGAGTCATAAGTACGATAACCAAGAGTCCGACTACGATCCTCACGACGCAGTCCCACCGCCATCCCGGCTAACGCACCTAGAATACCTGTCACGGAGTGGGTAAAGTCAGTGACAAACAAAGTAGATGTGTAACAATATCAAGGGGAATGAAACATACCGAATGCACCGATTACACCATAACCTTTCGTTAAACACTTGCAAATTAATTTACCCTGGGCACCATTCCCAGACTGTCGGGGAGACTAAAGTCCCCCCTCGTGCACAAACACCTACTTGATGCTTTTACTCTCACTCGCGGTGCTGGTGTGACATTCAGCTGGCGCGAAGAGGTCCCCGCTTGCACCGTTACCTTTGCGGGGCACACGGGTCATAAAGACCACTTTTCCGGAAAAGTACACCCATGCGGAGGCCAATCCGCCTGTGTACGTGCAGCATCCGAAACCGGATTGCCAAGATTGGCGTGTACTGGGCACCGCGACCGCAGCCGCACATTTATTAGATAATTAACAACAATCGAAAGGTTAAACTATCCATCTACTTTGTTAGGTAAATTAAGGAGTACTTTTAATGATGATAGATGCACTTACAGCACCGGTTGCACTCATCGCAACCGTACCCACCTTATTGGAGAGAAATCGGAACACCAATATCCTTCGCGCTCTCCCGCTGTGTACCCGGACCTAAGAAAAGTCCGCACGGATAAACTATGGTCAAAACACATACTAACACCTTGAAAACGGAAAACCCCACACTTACATTTTGACGAAAAAGTCCGGCACCGTCCGGTCGCAAAACCGGACTTTCGCCCGCACCGCCGTCGCCGCCCGTCGGAGCCCCGCGCGGCTCGGACCCGCGCGGCGGGCTCCGCGGGCGGTGCCCGAGCGCGGCGGCCCCCGCGCGGCGGCCCCGCGCGGCGCCCGGGGGGCCCCGCGCGCCCGCGCCGCCGCGCGGGTGCAAGCCCGCGCGGCGCCGCGCGGTGGAGCCCCGCGCGGCGCCGCGCGGATGCGGGCCGCGCGGGTGCCCGCGCGGGCGGGGCCCGCGCGGCGCCCGCGCGCGCGGCCCCGCGCGGGCGGGGCCGCGCGGCGCCGCGCGGGCCCGCGCGGTAGCCCGCGCGGCGGGGCCCGCGCGGCGCACCGCGCGGCCCGCGCCGCGGGCCCGCGCGGCCCCGCGGGGCCCGCGCGGGCAAGCCCGCGCGGCGCCCGCGCGGGTCGCCCACGCGGCGCCCCGCGCGGCGGGGCCGCCCCCCGCGCGACGCCCGCACGGGTCGCCCGTGCGGCGCCGCGCGCGGGTTCGCCCGTGCGTCGCGCGATCCGTGCGCCTTCCCCGTGCACGATTAATTTTATTTTATTTTATTTTATTTATCTACTCCGCAAAACTAACAACAACAAAGATAGTTGGAAAAGCCCCAAATAATTTTCTAAAAATTATTTGCTCACCGAGGATTGTTGGGAGGGTCGCCCGGTCTCGTTCTTGCCTTCGAGTCGACGTTTGGGGCGATCGGCTCCTTCCCTTTTCCTTTTCCTTTCTCCGGTTAAGGTTCTTTTCTTTCTTTGGGGTCTCGGTACGTACGAAAGAGGAGGGTTTGGGGAGGCGGAGAAATAAAAATAGGGTTTGCTCGGTAAGCGGGGAAATAAATACCCTATTTATTTATCCTTGCATTCCCTTTCCGCATACGCACCGTCAAAATCCCTTTCGGGTATTTTGACCCGATTAATTAATTTACCAATTAATTAATCCCTACCGATCCGATTAATTAATTTACCAATTAATTAATCCCTACCGATCCGATTAATTAATTTACCAATTAATTAATCCCCACCGATAACCCTATTTAATTAATCGTTTAATTATTATCCTCACCGTCAATTCCCCAAATTGATCGTTAATTTCTTTATTTACGTATGTAGGAACCTATAATCCCCCGATTCTGTTTCTCAAGAGAATATCCAACTGACGAGATATTTCTCAACTTTAAATCCTGACCACCGATTAATTAATCACCTTTATTAATTAATCTTGGGAAATCAAATTCCCAGTTGGATTCCAATTACCCGGATATTTAAATCTCAAATATCCGATTCCCGGTCACCGATTATTTAACCACCTTTATTAAATAATCAAGGGAAAAAAACCAACTCCCAACTTAAATATCCGGATTTTATCTCTTATTCAATCCGTGAGATAAAATCCCTTAATTCAAATCCCTTAACTAAAAATATCCTGATTTTATCCCTTCCCAATCCATGAGATAAAATCCCATACTTTTCAATTAAATATCCTGATTTTTATCCCTCTCTTATCCATGAGATAAAATCCCACCGATTTAAATCCTACAATTAATTCGTACGTAGGAGGATTTAAATTTCGTCACCGGATAATTAATTAATTAATTAATTAATTATCCTTACGAGATGACCCACCTTATCTATTTCGGGTGCAAGATATTTTGCACGGTTTCCGATGCGCGACTAATAACCGCATCGCTAAGGACCCCGTTCCGGGAGATCCCGATATCGGATTTCGAATCCGATCGCACCGTCGGTCATCGTTTTTCGCGCCCTATCGCAGAAAAATACACACACCTCGCCCGGCCGACTTTCAAAATTAAATAATTTTATTCCGCTTAAGGCCTAAGCGATTACATGTGAGTTCGAAAATGCCCCAAAGGGTCGGGTCACTACACCACTCACACTTTATAAAAAGTTTCGTCCCGAAACTTAAACTCAAACCTCACTTAAACAACTCGGGAAAACATTCCCTCATCTTTGATTCCAGTTCCCACGTCGCCTCGCGCTCTTCGTGGTTGCTCCACTGGACTTTCACATAGGGGATCGTTCGGTTGCGTAGCTTCTTGTCCTCTCTTGCCAAAATCCGCACCGGCGTCTCCTCGACGCTCAAGTCCTCCCGCAGCTCAATGGTGGAGGCATCCAAGGCATGAGAGGGGTCTGCCAGGTACTTTCGGAGCATCGAAACGTGGAACACGTTGTGGACTCGTTCGAGGTTCGGGGGCAGGGCCAACCGGTACGCCACCGGTCCTACGCGCTCCAGGATTTCGAACGGTCCCACGTATCGGGGGCTCAACTTCCCCTTTATGCCGAAGCGTCGGTTCCCCTTGGAGGGTGAAACCCTGAGCAGCACGTGCTCGCCCACCATGAATTCTAAGTCTCGGCGTCTGTTATCTGCATAGCTTTTCTGTCTGCTTTGGGCGGTCAGCAGCCTTTGTTTAATCAAACGCACCTTTGCTTCGGTCTCCTCCACCAGATCTGGGCCCAGAAACTTTCGCTCACCTAAGTCATCCCAGCATATCGGAGACCGACAGCGGCGCCCGTACAGGGCCTCGTACGGCGCCATCTGAATACTGGCCTGGTAACTGTTGTTGTAGGCAAATTCCACCAGGGGCAGACACCGTGCCCACCCTTCGCCCAAGTCCAGAACGCATGCTCGAAGCATGTCTTCCACGATCTGTATCACCCGCTCCGATTGCCCATCGGTTTGCGGATGAAAAGCTGTGCTGAAGTGCAACTTGGTCCCCATCGCTTGTTGCAAACTTCGCCAAAAGTTCGACACAAAACGTGTGTCTCTGTCCGACGTGATGGATGTCGGTACACCGTGCAACCTTACTATCTCATCGAGGTACGTTTGCGCCAGTCGTTCCCGGGTCCACGTCGTGTGTATGGGCAAAAAGTGGGCCGATTTCGTCAAACGGTCCACGATCACCCATATCGCATCGTGTCCCTGTGGCGATCTCGGGAAACCGGTCACAAAATCCATGGTAATCATGTCCCATTTCCACTCGGGCACCGGTAAAGGTTGCAATTTTCCCGCCGGCCGTTGATGTTCGGCCTTTACCCGTTGGCACACTAAGCAGTGAGCCACGAATCGGGTCACGTCTTCCTTCATTTTGGGCCACCAGAAGGTTTGCTTGACGTCCTTGTACATCTTGGTTCCTCCGGGATGCGCCGCATACGGGGCAGTATGCGCCTCCCGTAGGATTTCTTCCTTGAGTTCCGGTAGATCCGGTACGCAGATTCGTCCGCGAAATCGTATCGCACCGTCGGAGCTCACCACGAAGTCGCCCTCCTTGTCGGCGGTTATTCTACTTCGCACCAGCTGGAGTTGATTATCAGTCGATTGGCCTTCGAGAATCCTGTCCAGCAGAGTAGGTCTGACCACCAGCGTCAGAAGTTGGGCGACTGTCCCTGCAGGTACCACCTCTAGTCTCAATCGCGAGAACTCCGCAATTAGACTATCCTGCTGCGTAATGGCGCTTACATCCGCTTCCGCGGCCTGTCCTTTGCGACTCAGGGCGTCGGCCACCACGTTGGCCTTTCCCGGGTGGTAGTGGATCGTCAGATCGTAATCCTTTAACAGCTCAAGCCACCGCCTTTGTCGCAAATTTAGCTCCCTTTGGGTGAAAAGGTACTTGAGGCTCTTATGATCTGAGTACACATTACAGTGTGCCCCGTACAGGTAGTGCCTCCAGAGCTTGAGCACAAACACCACCGCTGCGAGTTCCAAATCATGCACGGGGTAGTTCCGCTCGTACTCCTTGAGCTGCCTTGATGCATAGGCGATTACCTTCCCCCGTTGCATGAGTACTCCACCCAATCCATTTCGCGACGCGTCGCAATACACTTCGTAATCCTCCCCAGGTTCTGGCAGGGCGAGGATCGGAGCTCGCGTCAACCTGTCCTTGAGCTCCTCGAAGCTTCTTTGACACTTGTCCGTCCAGACAAACTTTTCCCCCTTTTTCGTCAACGGGTTAAGGGGGTGGCTATCTTGGAGAAACCCTCCACAAAGCGCCGGTAGTACCCGGCTAATCCCAGGAAGCTTCGAATTTCCGTCACCGTGGTCGGTCGGGGCCAGTCCGTCACCGAATCTATCTTCTTTGGGTCCACCGCGACTCCAGCCGCCGAGATTACGTGCCCCAAGAAACCGACCTCACGGA
Organism: Tillandsia fasciculata; assembly: GCA_029168755.2. Lineage (NCBI taxonomy): Eukaryota > Viridiplantae > Streptophyta > Magnoliopsida > Poales > Bromeliaceae > Tillandsia > Tillandsia fasciculata. The sequence goes on from JAQOTM010000716.1 coordinate 79,402, forward strand.
GCCAAAACTCACACTTTTTGAGTTTGGCGTAGAGTTTCTGTTCCCGAAGGGTCTGGAGGACTGTGCGCAGGTGTTCTTCGTGTTCCTCATCGGTACGCGAGTAGATGAGGATATCGTCAATGAAGACCACCACGAACAAATCCAGGAAGGGTTTGAATACCCTGTTCATCATGTCCATGAACACCGCCGGGGCATTTGTGAGCCCGAACGGCATCACCGTAAACTCGTAATGGCCATAACGAGTACGGAAAGCTGTCTTGGGGATGTCCTCCCCCTTGACCCGGACCTGATGATAGCCCGACTGCAGGTCGATTTTTGAGAACACCGTCGCCCCCCGTAACTGGTCAAAGAGGTCATCGATCCTTGGAAGGGGGTACTTGTTCTTGATCGTCACCTTATTTATCTCCCGGTAATCGATACACAACCGGAGACTTCCGTCCTTCTTCCTCACAAACAGGACGGGCGCGCCCCAAGGTGACGCGCTTGGTCTGATGAATCCCTTGTCCAGAAGGTCCTCCAACTGTGCCTTGAGTTCCTTCAGCTCCGCGAAGGCCATCCTGTACGGTGCCTTGGTGATGGGCTTGGTGCCGGGGAGCAGTTCAATTGGAAGTCAACCTCTCGTTCCGGCGGCATTCCCGGTAGCTCCGCCGGAAATACGTCCGGGAATTCCCCTACTACGGGAATTTCTGTGGGTGAGGGGACGGGTCGGGTAGTTAGATCTACCGAGGCCAGATAGGCTACGCACCCGCCCTCCATCAATTTCTCACCACGGGACCGCTGAACCTGATCTGGGAAGCGGCCCCGTGCTACATGACAGCCCATCGGGTTTCCGGTTGCAAGGCATAGGGCGACGCCTATTTATTCCCTGCATAGTCCTCTATGGGCCCCGGACCCACCGGATTTCCTAGACTTCGAAACCGCCCACGTGTTTTGGCCGGGGGAGGTTTCGCCTAACGCCTACTGATCCTAATGGGGGGGGGAGAAAGAGAGAAAGTCTAACAAATGTATCTGGCTAAGGTGTAGTCGGCTGTAGAAAGGAAAAAGAATAAAAGATCGAACGGTAATCACCTGCTGTCACTAAGTCTGGGACGCCGCATCCCCTGCCGCAGTGTCCCGGGGAGTCCGCCCGCAGTCCCTGGGCCAGCGTCGTACTGCGTGCTGGGGAGGAATTTTGACGTCCGAAGAATCTGAGGGGTCCGAGGGGTCTGATGGATCTGCGGTTCCCGGTTGTCGGGCGGATCCCTTGGCTGAACGGGAACCGCAGCGCTGTCTGGTTCCTTCTGTGGTGGTGGCGTAGGGGCGGCGGCGGCGGCCCTCTGGGGGGCAAGCGTCACGAGTGTGATCCGGCAACCCGCAATGGTTGCAATAATGATGCCTCCATGTGCACTCCGCTACGGGTGAGCACCCTGGCAGATCACGCATGGTCCCTGGGATGGTCTCGCGTCCTCCGCTGGAGCCTGTCCTTCCTTTCGCGCCCCCTTTGGCGGTCCCCTTCCTCGGTTTCCTGGGCGGGGTCCCCTTGGGGAGCGGGTGTAGCAGTCCTCTCCGTCCTTCTTGCCCGCGGCGCCGGGGGCCTGGTGACCCCCGGTTTCCAAGGGCAGTCGTATCGGTTATGGCCCGGCCTGCCACACCGATAGCATGATCATATCTCCACGGACATTCTGTCACCTGGTGCGTTCCTACGCAAATTGGACAAGGTCTCCCAAGCGATCTGGGTCCGCCCCGCCTCTCGCGCCCTCGCCCTCTTTACGAAATCGCTTTCCGTCCTCGGCGCTTGGGTACCGGGCCCTCCGTCGGACCCGATAGGCAACCCTTTCTCGCGCGCGCACCTCGGCTAGTTCCTGCTCTGCTCGCAGGGCATCATAACTGCCTCGTTGAAGGTGGGAACTCTGCTGGCGGCCTTCCCCACCGGATGTCGGTCCTGGCGCCCCGCTCTCCCTAACGGCGGCATCATCATCAGCTCCGGTGGAATCACACCGGGATCTCACGATAACAGGGATATCCTCGCGTCCCGGTGCCGCCGTTGGCACCTCTCGCATTGTCGCTACAACTTGTGTGCTCTGACTGTCTCAAAGAACAAGTCTCTAATGTCTGCTTGCAGAAGATCATAATCTTCTCTCTCCGCAGTCATACACCATGTGGCACTGTGCCAACCAATCCCACGCACTGGGTCAAACACTGACCAGGTACAAATACCAATAAGTCCGCCGATACCACTCGGGGTCTCAACTGCACTGGGCATGATCCACAAGCCTCCCCCACATGCACCATCCCAACAGGAACCTGTACCTCCAGTGCATGTGGTAACAAATCTGCCTCTAGTCCATGCAGGAATGCAACATGCTCTAACTCCGACTGCTGTGATGAAATCACACCTGCGACGACCCGATCCACTGCCTTGGTGCCCTCCACTCAGGCAGCACAGTCTCAACCGCTCAATGTAGGTGGTCGTCACTTAATCTGCCTGAAATTCAAGGCTATCCCCAAAAGAAGCACAATTCTCCGCCTTTGCTCCACACTGAGGCGATTGAATACGTCTTCCGCAGACAGTAATCCACGCTACGCTGCGCCACTCTGATAACGATGCTGATGCTGTACACCGGGGTCCACCTGACCTCTGCATCTCAGAAAATCCATTATTGCAATCGTCATATGACAAAACACAATTGATTCCGCAATTCCTCATTCAATCATCCTTACTCAGCTAACCCTCAAACACATCCACCTTGTACCCCAAACACAAACGTATCAATCACAAAGGGTAACCTTCCTGGGTAAGTTTTACATAATCCATCCACAAGGATGTCCACCATCTAGGAAAGGAAAACGAAAGTGCCCTTACCAGCCGATCTGTCTCCAACACTTAGCGCCAGGCGCCTCTATCCAGAACTCGCCTCTGGCGACAGATCCCTATCCAAAGAACTGCAACAGTACGCTCCATACACAATGCCTACTCCATCGAGGCATGCAAAATCCAAAATCCAAAACAGAGGGGATCAGATAAACTAAAAGGGTATCCTGGCGCAATCCACTCCCAGTCGCACACATCCTATGCGCTTCGTCCCTCGAAACCTGGAGCGCACAGTTCAACAATGCATAAACTCCTAGCACAGGGAGACTCTTAATTGATCACTCCATCACCACCAACCACGATTCTGCCTCCAAAGGCTCCAACTCAAATCCATGAATCGGGGTGGTTCATCTGCCAAAACTGGCTCCATCCATCAATGATGTCCCACAACTCATCAACTGTCAGCTATCCACCCCGCCTCGGTGCCGCAACACAAAACATAGCACGGAGGGGGCCACTCGCTCCATACGGCGCCTCAGAAATCACTGCCGCTGAGGATACTGTAACCAGGTGGTCTCAGGGGAAAAACACTGTCGGGCTGCCCATGCTCCGACAACTGTGTCACCCAGACCAGCGGCTCACTCTGCTGCTGATATCCTCAGACAATCCTGCCATCGGGTCCGGAGCTCTCTAACCTCAATCCGGATATCCGGCCCCAAAACAATCCGCTCAAGCTCCACTGCTGCGACGAGTGCACACCAATCCGCACAACGCGTCGGGAGACACGGCTCACCACGACCAACTGCACCACAGCACAAAACAAACTCGACCTAATCCGGCGAGAGTCTAGAGCATGTCAACCGTTCCGCCGCATTATGTTGTCTGCAGCCAACATAATTGCTTAGGAGAATAAACATGCCAATCACCCATCCCATCACTTGGGAGAGGTATAAAACTCAATCAGGACTCTCGCAAAACTCACGACTCTCACGAAGTCATCCTAGGGTCCAACCATAAGCCTAGGGTTTCTACAGTCCCAACTGACCTATCCCTAAGCTCTGATATCAAACTAATCTGTCACGCCCCGGGGTCGAAACTGCGACCCGGGCTCGCCAACAGATCCGCCCCCTATGCCAAACCCGCATAGGCGAAGCGTCTAACCTGCAAAAGATAGTACTATAGCTACACAAATATCAGAGCTGAAATAAAATGCTGTAAAATAAAATCCAATCACTGAACTGTCACGCCCCCGGGGGTTTTTGAGTCTTTTGATGCGGAAAACGTGTCTATTTTTTTTTTTTTTTTTAATAAGGTAGCTTACACTTCACCCCGGTGCGTGCCAGACCGCCACATACACGAATTCACTCCGTCCACGGACAGAGTCTCCTTCGTATATGCACGGCGTCTCTTTACAACATATAAATCATTCATAAACAACACACATCAACCAACAACCATACAGTAGACATTCAACATAATCAGAGTTTAACCATTTAATCCAAAGCATGTTATTTAAGCGGCGTCAATGTTTGGAAAAGATAAAACCCAGAGTTGTAAAACCCGTGCCCACACGGCACTTCCCTTTTAGAAAACATTTTCGCAAACCTTTATCTTCTCATAAAACATGCCGCGAATGAAGCATAAGGAAAAACACTACTAGTAACATGAAACATAAGGGGTCACCTCATCCACAATGCTAACTAAAACATGTCCACAAATAAAGTAATCCACAAGCAAAACTGAAAGTATCATAAATAGGAAATGAGTCATAAGTACGATAACCAAGATTCCGACTACGATCCTCACGTCGCAGTCCCACCGCCACCCCGGCTAACGCACCTAGAAATACCTGTCACGGAGTGGGTAAAGTCAGTGACAAACAAAGTAGATGTGTAACAGTATCAAGGGGATGAATCATACAAAATGCACCGACTACACCATAACCTTTCGTTAAACAATTGCAAATTAGTTTACCCTGGGCACCTTTCCCAGACTGTCGGGGAGACTAAAGTCCCCCCTCGTGCACAAACACCTACTTGATGCTTTTACCTCTCACTCGCGGTGCTGGTGTGACATTCAGCTGGCGCGAAGAGGTCCCCGCTTGCACCGTTACCTTTGCGGGGCACACGGGTCATTAAAGACCACTTTTCCGGAAAAGTACACCCATGCGGAGGCCAATCCGCCTGTGTACGTGCAGCATCCGAAACCGGATTGCCAAGATTGGCGTGTACTGGGCACCGCGACCGCAGCCGCACATTTATTAGATAATTAACAACAATCGAAAGGTTAAACTATCCATCTACTTTGTTAGGTAAATTAAGGAGTACTTTTAATGATGATAGATGCACTTACAGCACCGGTTGCACTCATCGCAACCGTACCCACCTTATTGGAGAGAAATCGGAACACCAATATCCTTCGCGCTCTCCCGCTGTGTACCCGGACCTAAGAAAAGTCCGCACGGATAAACTATGGTCAAAACACATACTAACACCTTGAAAACGGAAAACCCCACACCTTACATTTTAACGAAAAAGAACCCGGCACCGTCCGGTCGCAAAACCGGACTTTCGCCCGCACCGCCGTCGCCGCCCGTCGGAGCCCCGCGCGGCTCGGACCCGCGCGGCGGGCTCCGCGGGCGGTGCCCGAGCGGCGCCCGCGCGGCCCCCGCGCGGGCGGAGCCCCGCGCGGCGCCCGCGCGGGTGCGGGCCCGCGCGGCGCCCGTGCGGCGCCCGCGCGGGTGCAAGCCCGCGCGGCGCCGCGCGGGTGGAGCCCCGCGCGGCGCCCGCGCGGATGCGGGCCCGCGCGGGTGCCCGCGCGGGCGGGGCCCCGCGCGGAGCCCCGCGCGGCGCGGGCCGCGCGGGCGGGGGCCGCGCGCGGGCGCGCGGGCCCGCGCGGCGCCCCGCGGGCGCCCGCGCGGGCACAGCCCGCGCGGCGCCCGCGCGGGTCGCCCACGCGGCGCCCCGCGCGGCGGGGCCGCCCCCCGCGCGACGCCCGCACGGGTCGCCCGTGCGGCGCCGCGCGCGGGTTCGCCCGTGCGTCGCGCGATCCGTGCGCCTTCCCCGTGCACGATTAATTTTATTTTATTTTATTTATCTACTCCGCAAAACTAACAACAAAGATAGTTGGAAAAGCCCCAAATAATTTTCTAAAAATTATTTGCTCACCGAGGATTGTTGGGAGGGTCGCCCGGTCTCGTTCTTGCCTTCGAGTCGACGTTTGGGGCGATCGGCTCCTTCCCTTTTCCTTTCCTTTCTCCGGTTAAGGTTCTTTTCTTTCTTTGGGGTCTCGGTACGTACGAAAGAGGAGGGTTTGGGGAGGCGGAGAAATAAAAATAGGGTTTGCTCGGTAAGCGGGGAAATAAATACCCTATTTATTTATCCTTGCATTCCCTTTCCGCATACGCACCGTCAAAATCCCTTTCGGGTATTTTGACCCGATTAATTAATTTACCAATTAATTAATCCCTACCGATCCGATTAATTAATTTACCAATTAATTAATCCCTACCGATCCGATTAATTAATTTACCAATTAATTAATCCCCACCGATAACCCTATTTAATTAATCGTTTAATTATTATCCTCACCGTCAATTCCCCAAATTGATCGTTAATTTCTTTATTTACGTATGTAGGAACCTATAATCCCCCGATTCTGTTTCTCAAGAGAATATCCAACTGACGAGATATTTCTAACTTTAAATCCTGACCACCGATTAATTAATCACCTTTATTAATTAATCTTGGGAAATCAAATTCCCAGTTGGATTCCAATTACCCGGATATTTAAATCTCAAATATCCGATTCCCGGTCACCGATTATTTAACCACCTTTATTAAATAATCAAGGGAAAAAACCAACTCCCAACTTAAATATCCGGATTTTATCTCTTATTCAATCCGTGAGATAAAATCCCTTAATTCAAATCCCTTAACTAAAAATATCCTGATTTTATCCCTTCCCAATCCATGAGATAAAATCCCATACTTTTCAATTAAATATCCTGATTTTATCCCTCTCTTATCCATGAGATAAAATCCCACCGATTTAAATCCTACAATTAATTCGTACGTAGGAGGATTTAAATTTCGTCACCGGATAATTAATTAATTAATTAATTAATTATCCTTACGAGATGACCCACCTTATCTATTTCGGGTGCAAGATATTTTGCACGGTTTCCGATGCGCGACTAATAACCGCATCGCTAAGGACCCCGTTCCGGGAGATCCCGATATCGGATTTCGAATCCGATCGCACCGTCGGTCATCGTTTTTCGCGCCTATCGCAGAAAAATACACACACCTCGCCCGGCCGACTTTCAAAAATTAAATAATTTTATTCCGCTTAAGGCCTAAGCGATTACATGTGAGTTCGAAAATACCCCAAAGGGTCGGGTCACTACACCACTCACACTTTATAAAAAGTTTCGTCCCGAAACTTAAACTCAAACCTCACTTAAACAACTCGGGAAAACATTCCCTCATCTTTGATTCCAGTTCCCACGTCGCCTCGCGCTCTTCGTGGTTGCTCCACTGGACTTTCACATAGGGGATCGTTCGGTTGCGTAGCTTCTTGTCCTCTCTTGCCAAAATCCGCACCGGCGTCTCCTCGACGCTCAAGTCCTCCCGCAGCTCAATGGTGGAGGCATCCAAGGCATGAGAGGGGTCTGCCAGGTACTTTCGGAGCATCGAAACGTGGAACACGTTGTGGACTCGTTCGAGGTTCGGGGGCAGGGCCAACCGGTACGCCACCGGTCCTACGCGCTCCAGGATTTCGAACGGTCCCACGTATCGGGGGCTCAACTTCCCCTTTATGCCGAAGCGTCGGTTCCCCTTGGAGGGTGAAACCCTGAGCAGCACGTGCTCGCCCACCATGAATTCTAAGTCTCGGCGTCTGTTATCTGCATAGCTTTTCTGTCTGCTTTGGGCGGTCAGCAGCCTTTGTTTAATCAAACGCACCTTTGCTTCGGTCTCCTCCACCAGATCTGGGCCCAGAAACTTTCGCTCACCTAAGTCATCCCAGCATATCGGAGACCGACAGCGGCGCCCGTACAGGGCCTCGTACGGCGCCATCTGAATACTGGCCTGGTAACTGTTGTTGTAGGCAAATTCTACCAGGGGCAGACACCGTGCCCACCCTTCGCCCAAGTCCAGAACGCATGCTCGAAGCATGTCTTCCACGATCTGTATCACCCGCTCCGATTGCCCATCGGTTTGCGGATGAAAAGCTGTGCTGAAGTGCAACTTGGTCCCCATCGCTTGTTGCAAACTTCGCCAAAAGTTCGACACAAAACGTGTGTCTCTGTCCGACGTGATGGATGTCGGTACACCGTGCAACCTTACTATCTCATCGAGGTACGTTTGCGCCAGTCGTTCCCGGGTCCATGTCGTGTGTATGGGCAAAAAGTGGGCCGATTTCGTCAAACGGTCCACGATCACCCATATCGCATCGTGTCCCTGTGGCGATCTCGGGAAACCGGTCACAAAATCCATGGTAATCATGTCCCATTTCCACTCGGGCACCGGTAAAGGTTGCAATTTTCCCGCCGGCCGTTGATGTTCGGCCTTTACCCGTTGGCACACTAAGCAGTGAGCCACGAATCGGGTCACGTCTTCCTTCATTTTGGGCCACCAGAAGGTTTGCTTGACGTCCTTGTACATCTTGGTTCCCCCGGGATGCGCCGCATACGGGGCGGTATGCGCCTCCCGTAGGATCTTCTCCTTGAGTTCCGGTAGGTCCGGCACGCAAATTCGTCCGCGAAATCGTATCGCACCGTCGGAGCTCACCACGAAGTCGCCCTCCTTGTCGGCAGTTATTCTACTTCGCACCAGCTGGAGTTGATTATCAGTCGATTGGCCTTCGAGAATCCTGTCCAGCAGAGTAGGTCTGACCACCAGCGTCAGAAGTTGGGCGACCGTCCCTGCAGGTACCACCTCTAGTCTCAATCGCGAGAACTCCGCGATTAGACTATCCTGCTGCGTAATGGCGCTTACATCCGCTTCCGCGGCCTGTCCTTTGCGACTCAGGGCGTCGGCCACCACGTTGGCCTTTCCCGGGTGGTAGTGGATCGTCAGATCGTAATCCTTTAACAGCTCAAGCCACCGCCTTTGTCGCAAATTTAGCTCCCTTTGGGTGAAAAGGTACTTGAGGCTCTTATGATCTGAGTACACATTACAGTGTGCCCCGTACAGGTAGTGCCTCCAGAGCTTGAGCACAAACACCACCGCTGCGAGTTCCAAATCATGCACGGGGTAGTTCCGCTCGTACTCCTTGAGCTGCCTTGATGCATAGGCGATTACCTTCCCCCGTTGCATGAGTACTCCACCCAATCCATTTCTCGACGCGTCGCAATACACTTCGTAATCCTCCCCAGGTTCTGGCAGGGCGAGGATCGGAGCCCGCGTCAACCTGTCCTTGAGCTCCTCGAAGCTTCTTTGACACTTGTCCGTCCAGACAAACTTTTCCCCCTTTTTCGTCAAACGGGTTAAGGGGGTGGCTATCTTGGAGAAACCCTCCACAAAGCGCCGGTAGTACCCGGCTAATCCCAGGAAGCTTCGAATTTCCGTCACCGTGGTCGGTCGGGGCCAGTCCGTCACCGAATCTATCTTCTTTGGGTCCACCGCGACTCCAGCCGCCGAGATTACATGCCCCAAGAAACCGACCTCACGGAGCCAAAACTCACACTTTTTGAGTTTGGCGTAGAGTTTCTGTTCCCGAAGGGTCTGGAGGACTGTGCGCAGGTGTTCTTCGTGTTCCTCATCGGTACGCGAGTAGATGAGGATATCGTCAATGAAGACCACCACGAACAAATCCAGGAAGGGCTTGAATACCCTGTTCATCATGTCCATGAACACCGCCGGGGCATTTGTGAGCCCGAACGGCATCACCGTAAACTCGTAATGGCCATAACGAGTACGGAAAGCTGTCTTGGGGATGTCCTCCCCCTTGACCCGGACCTGATGATAGCCCGACTGCAGGTCGATTTTTGAGAACACCGTCGCCCCCCGCAACTGGTCAAATAGATCATCGATCCTTGGAAGGGGGTACTTGTTCTTGATCGTCACCTTATTTATCTCCCGGTAATCGATACACAACCGGAGACTTCCGTCCTTCTTCCTCACAAACAGGACGGGCGCGCCCCAAGGTGACGCGCTTGGTCTGATGAATCCCTTGTCCAGAAGGTCCTCCAACTGTGCCTTGAGTTCCTTCAGCTCCGCGAAGGCCATCCTGTACGGTGCCTTGGTGATGGGCTTGGTGCCGGGGAGTAGTTCAATTGGAAAGTCAACCTCTCGTTCCGGCGGCATTCCCGGAAGCTCTGCCGGAAATACGTCCGGGAATTCCCTTACTACGGGAATTTCTGTGGGTGAGGGGACGGGTCGGGTAGTTAGATCTACCGAGGCCAGATAGGCTACGCACCCGCCCTCCATCAATTTCCTCACCACGGGACCGCTGAACCTGATCTGGGAAGCGGCCCCGTGCTACATGACAGCCCATCGGGTTTCCGGTTGCAAGGCATAGGGCGACGCCTATTTATTCCCTGCATAGTCCTCTATGGGCCCCGGACCCACCGGATTTCCTAGACTTCGAAACCGCCCACGTGTTTTGGCCGGGGGAGGTTTCGCCTAACGCCTACTGATCCTAATGGGGGGGGGAGAAAGAGAGAAAGTCTAACAAATGTATCTGGCTAAGGTGTAGTCGGCTGTAGAAAGGAAAAAGAATAAAAGATCGAACGGTAATCACCTGCTGTCACTAAGTCTGGGACGCCGCATCCCCTGCCGCAGTGTCCCGGGGAGTCCGCCCGCAGTCCCTGGGCCAGCGTCGTACTGCGTGCTGGGGAGGAATTTTGACGTCCGAAGAATCTGAGGGGTCCGAGGGGTCTGATGGATCTGCGGGTTCCCGGTTGTCGGGCGGATCCCTTGGCTGAACGGGAACCGCAGCGCTGTCTGGTTCCTTCTGTGGTGGTGGCGTAGGGGCGGCGGCGGCGGCCCTCTGGGGGCAAGCGTCACGAGTGTGATCCGGCAACCCGCAATGGTTGCAATAATGATGCCTCCATGTGCACTCCGCTACCGGGTGAGCACCCTGGCAGATCACGCATGGTCCCTGGGATGGTCTCGCGTCCTCCGCTGGAGCCTGTCCTTCCTTTCGCGCCCCCTTTGGCGGTCCCCTTCCTCGGTTTTCCTGGGCGGGGTCCCCTTGGGGAGCGGGTGTAGCAGTCCTCTCCGTCCTTCTTGCCCGCGGCGCCGGGGGCCTGGTGACCCCCGGTTTCCAAGGGCAGTCGTATCGGTTATGGCCCGGCCTGCCACACCGATAGCAGTGATCATATCTCCACGGACATTCTGTCACCTGGTGCGTTCCTACGCAAATTGGACAAGGTCTCCCAAGCGATCTGGGTTCCGCCCTCGCCATTCCATTCTCGTTCAAATCGCTTTCCGTCCTCGGGCGCTTGGGTACCGGGCCCTCCGTCGGACCCGGATAGGCAACCCTTTCTCGCGCGCGCACCTCGGCTAGTTCCTGCTCTGCTCGCAGGGCCATCATAACTGCCTCGTTGAAGGTGGGGAACTCTGCTGGCGGCCTTCCCCACCGGATGTCGGTCCTGGCGCCCCGCTGGGCGTGGTCAGCGCCCTCAAAATCTCGGATCATAGACCCAGTCGCTCCGTGAGGGTCAGCATGTGTCCTGCGATATCACGCAGCTGGTTCAGGAGTAAACGGTTGGCTGCCGCTGCGGGATCCATCTGCTTGTCACGAAACGATTAGTACTGGATGGCCGAACCCTGGCCGTCGGCTGCTGTAGACAAAGAAACCATGTCAACCCTATGGTTACAACCCTAGCACACCGTTTCACGATTTCACCTATGTTACGTCCCCATTCCCCGTACTCTCACGTACTACACCTACACCTTGGTTATCTCATTTCCAATTTGCTTGTGGCACCTAGCACTGTGGATGTAAAACACGTCTACTATGGTTGTGGTTGTATTTCTCTGATACCATTTAATCTGTCACGCCCCCGGGGGTTTTTGAGTCTTTTGAAGCGGAAAACGTGTCTATTTTTTTTTTTTCTTTTAATAAGGTAGCTTACACTTCACCCCGGTGCGTGCCAGACCGCCACATACACGAATTCACTCCGTCCACGGACAGAGTCTCCTTCGTATATGCACGGCGTCTCTTTACAACTTATAAATCATTCATAAACAACACACATCAACCAACAACCATACAGTAGACATTCAACATAATCAGAGTTTAATCATTTAATCCAAAGCATGTTATTTAAGCGGCGTCAATGTTTGGAAAAGATAAAACCCAGAGTTGTAAAACCCGTGCCCACACGGCACTTCCTTTTTAGAAAACATTTTCGCAAACCTTTATCTTCTCATAAAAACATGCCGCGAATGAAACATAAGGAAAAACACTACTAGTAACATGAAACATAAGGGGTCACCTCATCCACAATGCTAACTAAAACATGTCCTGAAATAAAGTAATCCACAAGCAACTGAAAGTATCATAAATAGGAAATGAGTCATAAATACGATAACCAAGAGTCCGACTACGATCCTCACGACGCAGTCCCACCGCCATCCCGGCTAACGCACCTAGAAATACCTGTCACGGAGTGGGTAAAGTCAGTGACAAACAAAGTAGATGTGTAACAATATCAAGGGGAATGAATCATACAAAATGCACCGACTACACCATAACCTTTCGTTAAACAATTGCAAATTAATTTACCCTGGGCACCTTTCCCAGACTGTCGGGGAGACTAAAGTCCCCCCTCGTGCACAAACACCTACTTGATGCTTTTACCTCTCACTCGCGGTGCTGGTGTGACATTCAGCTGGCGCGAAGAGGTCCCCGCTTGCACCGTTACCTTTGCGGGGCACACGGGTCATAGAGACCACTTTTCCGGAAAAGTACACCCATGCGGAGGCCAATCCGCCTGTGTACGTGCAGCATCCGAAACCGGATTGCCAAGATTGGCGTGTACTGGGCACCGCGACCGCAGCCGCACATTTATTAGATAATTAACAACAATCGAAAGGTTAAACTATCCATCTACTTTGTTAGGTAATTTAAGGAGTACTTTTAATGATGATAGATGCACTTACAGCACCGGTTGCACTCATCGCAACCGTACCCACCTTATTGGAGAGAAATCGGAACACCAATATCCTTCGCGCTCTCCCGCTGTGTACCCGGACCTAAGAAAAGTCCGCACGGATAAACTATGGTCAAAACACATACTAACACCTTGAAAACGGAAAACCCCACACCTTACATTTTAACGAAAAAGAACCCGGCACCGTCCGGTCGCAAAACCGGACTTTCGCCCGCACCGCCGTCGCCGCCCGTCGGAGCCCCGCGCGGCTCGGACCCGCGCGGCGGGCTCCGCGGGCGGTGCCCGAGCGGCGCCCGCGCGGCCCCCGCGCGGGCGGAGCCCCGCGCGGCGCCCGCGCGGGTGCGGGCCCGCGCGGCGCCCGTGCGGCGCCCGCGCGGGTGCAAGCCCGCGCGGCGCCGCGCGGGTGGAGCCCCGCGCGGCGCCCGCGCGGATGCGGGCCCGCGCGGGTGCCCGCGCGGGCGGGGCCCCGCGCGGCGCCCGCGCGGCGCGGGCCCGCGCGGGCGCGGGCCCCGCGCGGGCGCGGGCCCGCGCGGCGCCCCGCGGGCGCCCGCGCGGGCACAGCCCGCGCGGCGCCCGCGCGGGTCGCCCACGCGGCGCCCCGCGCGGCGGGGCCGCCCCCCGCGCGACGCCCGCACGGGTCGCCCGTGCGGCGCCGCGCGCGGGTTCGCCCGTGCGTCGCGCGATCCGTGCGCCTTCCCCGTGCACGATTAATTTTATTTTATTTTATTTATCTACTCCGCAAAACTAACAACAAAGATAGTTGGAAAAGCCCCAAATAATTTTCTAAAAATTATTTGCTCACCGAGGATTGTTGGGAGGGTCGCCCGGTCTCGTTCTTGCCTTCGAGTCGACGTTTGGGGCGATCGGCTCCTTCCCTTTTCCTTTTCCTTTCTCCGGTTAAGGTTCTTTTCTTTCTTTGGGGTCTCGGTACGTACGAAAGAGGAGGGTTTGGGGAGGCGGAGAAATAAAAATAGGGTTTGCTCGGTAAGCGGGGAAATAAATACCCTATTTATTTATCCTTGCATTCCCTTTCCGCATACGCACCGTCAAAATCCCTTTCGGGTATTTTGACCCGATTAATTAATTTACCAATTAATTAATCCCTACCGATCCGATTAATTAATTTACCAATTAATTAATCCCTACCGATCCGATTAATTAATTTACCAATTAATTAATCCCCACCGATAACCCTATTTAATTAATCGTTTAATTATTATCCTCACCGTCAATTCCCCAAATTGATCGTTAATTTCTTTATTTACGTATGTAGGAACCTATAATCCCCCGATTCTGTTTCTCAAGAGAATATCCAACTGACGAGATATTTCTCAACTTTAAATCCTGACCACCGATTAATTAATCACCTTTATTAATTAATCTTGGGAAATCAAATTCCCAGTTGGATTCCAATTACCCGGATATTTAAATCTCAAATATCCGATTCCCGGTCACCGATTATTTAACCACCTTTATTAAATAATCAAGGGAAAAAACCAACTCCCAACTTAAATATCCGGATTTTATCTCTTATTCAATCCGTGAGATAAAATCCCTTAATTCAAATCCCTTAACTAAAAATATCCTGATTTTATCCCTTCCCAATCCATGAGATAAAATCCCATACTTTTCAATTAAATATCCTGATTTTTATCCCTCTCTTATCCATGAGATAAAAGTCCCACCGATTTAAATCCTACAATTAGTTCGTACGTAGGAGGATTTAAATTTCGTCACCGGATAATTAATTAATTAATTAATTAATTATCCTTACGAGATGACCCACCTTATCTATTTCGGGTGCAAGTTATTTTGCACGGTTTCCGATGCGCGACTAATAACCGCATCGCTAAGGACCCCGTTCCGGGAGATCCCGATATCGGATTTCGAATCCGATCGCACCGTCGGTCATCGTTTTTCGCGCCCTATCGCAGAAAAATACACACACCTCGCCCGGCCGACTTTCAAAAATTAAATAATTTTATTCCGCTTAAGGCCTAAGCGATTACATGTGAGTTCGAAAATGCCCCAAAGGGTCGGGTCACTACATGAACAATATGAAATAAAGTACAATATCCATTTCCTCAAATACAGATAATCATCATACCATGTCCTCAGTACAGCATCTCTCAACTATAAAAGGAGATAAACTAAAACTATAGTACATCAGTCTCTCCAAATACAAAAGATCTCTCTCCTCCAGATAAACAGTAAAAACCAGCCAACAGCTACGAGGAATCTCCAACCAGGGGAATACAGCTACACTCCTCGGGTGGTAAGATCTAGCTCGTGACTCCCTCGCCTCGGACAACGACCGAAGATCAGCAACTCCCAAAGAGGACTCTGCAAAACAGGGGAAAGAAAAGAGAAGGAAACAACAATGGGGGTGAGAACCACTAGTAAACCAGTAGCCTCCCCCTGTGGGTAAAGCCTCAAGCTCCGGCGTACCCACTAAGTCTACTAGAGGCAAGAAAAGGGCAAGTAGTAAAGCTGTAAACAGAACTACTGAATAAAAGGGGAAACCACAACAAGTATGCCTCTAAATGCAATACCGAAGGAAATGACGGTATGAATGCATCAGGAAACAGTATCTGACCAAATAGACCCAATCTAGTGCCACCAGTAAAACTGGTACTGCCTGCTCTGCTGTCGAACTCAAGAACTCAGTATCTCCACTGTCCAAATGACCGGAACCCAACACGGTCTGACCGGAACCCAACACGGTCTAACGCCTACTCCGGAGTGGCACTCGAGGGGAGCGACCCACACGAGTAAAGTATCTCTGTAACCAATGTATCACAATAGCAGGACTGGATCAAGACTATGATCAAAGTGGGAAACTCCGTCCACTAATGAAACCCCGATCTGATGCAATAATACTCAAAAGGTGGGAAATACCATCCACTAGAAAAATCTGATACCCAATCTGATGCAACAGTAAATATCCGGTCAACCGCCCAAAATTCGCGGTCACCGCAATAACCCACAACCCACAATTGGGTAAAATAATCAAGATCCGGTCAACCGCCTACTGTCCGCGGTTGCCGCAATAACCCACAATCCAACATCTAATACACCCTGTCACTGACCCTCAGGTCCCGGCTACACTATTCCAAACCTCTGCTCGAACTCGAGCAACATGACTCAAAAGTCTAAATAAAAAGGAGAAAGAAAGCAATCATGGTTTCTCCTAAGTCAAATCCCAATATGATAGTGTAGCAATAAAATAGTGGCCTATCTAGATGTCCAAATAAGCATGCAAAAGTCCTCATGCAATGTGGAAGAGAGAGAATGTCAGATAACAGTTCTGCATGTGTAATATTTAATAATATCCACATAAATATAACCATCATGCTAAAATCATCAGTCAACTACACATGTAAATAATCCCTGATCCATAATAAATCCCCAGAGTGAAACCCGCACATTGATGTGTCATTATGTCCCGACAATTAATCATTTAATCCACTTTCATAAATCTAGGTGCTAATGTAGCATATTAATCATCACTAATAAATTATTCCAATGATCATGTTCCAACAGAAATATTATTCCAATAATATCCCCAACATGCTATATTCACAAAATTAATCTCAGATGATAGGCTCACATGTATATCAGTCAATCATGCATGATACTCAATCCATTTGCTCAATAGTGGGGTTTTCTAATAAACTTAGTGAGTAAGTCAGATATAGAGGCAAGCAACAACCACCCACCTGAAGCGCTAACTGTCCGGGTCCGTACAGCTGAAAATATCCAAAACTCCAATCCTTGCTCCAACAAGGTCAGCACACCCGAAACACTCCTGGCACAACACCAAGTCCACTAAATACACTTAGGCTCCCAAATAGAGCTCTTACAAATACATACAACAACACTCCCAGAACTGTTAAATTATCACCTGCAGAAAGTGCCCAGAAAATTCCCAGAAAAATATCACGGTGATCCTCGCGTCGATAGCTTCGCAACGGTACCTTGCACGCCCAAATCAGAGTTCGGTAAGCCAAGTTATAAATTCGTCAAGGCGGTAATCCAATCAACAAACTGTGAAGAAAAACTGTACACAGTACACTGAGAAAACAGTGATTATCACCTCCAAATAAATCTCTGAAAAATCCAAAAAAAATACGAGCGCGTTCCTTGCGATCCGTAGATGAAAAAGTTGTAGAGCTCGTCTCCGTCTGACGCTCGTGCGCGAAGATATGGCCGAAATACTCCGCTGCTGTCAAGGAAATCCACACAGCAAAAAGGGTCACTGTTTGCCTCGGAATCCGTGCCAAAACCTCGAATCGGAAAAGCGCGATCAAAATGAAAGTTGAAGCCTTATCTGTAAGGAGTCAGCCGGCGCAAGAATCACAGAAAAGGGACCTCGGGGTAGCCCAGGGGAGCCAAAACATCACTGCTGCGCCGAAGAAGGAAACAGGAAATGCATCGTCGCGCCGCGCCGTAAAATGGGGAACCTCGGGATTCGAGCCTCCTAAAATCCTAGAACTTGGCAGGAAGATCAAGCATCAAGAGGTGAACAAATCTCCTTAAGGTGGCTCGGGCAGAAGAGGCTCGAAAAGGGGAGAAAAACTCGAAAAGAAGGGGCTCGGGTTGGTATTTATAGGCCATTCCAAACAAATCCAAAAATGCCCACTGTGTCCTCACTTTCGGGCGCCCGAATTTTTTCGGGCGCAAACAGTGCGGCCCGGCCCAAACTTTCGGGCGCGCACAGCAACCCGGCCCACACGGCCCACGCCCGCACACCCGATCCGGTCGGACCGCGTGACCGTCCGACCCGCTCCACGCGCTGACACGTGTCCCCGAACACCGAACAGCCAACCCGGCCGCTCCCCTCGCGCCACGTGGCCACCCTTGGTCAACGGGGCCGTTGGCGCCCGCCAATGGCGGGCCGCCACGTGGCGCCCGCGTGCGCCACCTCACCGCCGTGCCCGCCACGCCAGCCGGCCGCCGCCTGCCACGCCTGCCACCGCCGCCTGCCACGCCACCTGCCCCGCCGCACGCGCACAGTAGCACAGCCAATCCTCGCGTGCCACGTGTCCAGGCCAGACGCTCGCTGCACCTGGTGCACCCACTCTGTGCACCCGACGAACCACGGCATGCCACGTGTCCACCGCTCAACCAATAGGTAACTGCCACGTGGCACACCACAACCCTGCACCTCCTGCGCCTGCCCGCGCACCTGCCCGGCCTGCCCGCCTGCCCGCGCACCCGCGTGCGCCGAGACCACTGCACCGAACCAATAGGAAGGCGCCACGTGTCCCCGCTCCGGTCCACCGTACACCCCGCTATGCTCCGTGGACCGCGACCCACGAACCAACCAATGGGAAACTGCCACGTGGCCCCCCCGTTCCGGTGCACGCCGGCCGCGTGGACCGCGCACCCTGCCCGCGCCCACGCGCCCTGCCCCCGCCGCTCTCCGCCTGCCCGAGGCCGCGCCGCCGCCCTCCGCCGCTGCCTGCCGCGCCGGCAGCCGCCGGCGATCGCCGAAGTTACTGTTCCGGCGGTGAACAGTAACCCGTGCCCAAAAAGTCAAGTAGGTAGTCCATTTTGACCGTTTTCGCGCGCTGAATCCGAATTTGACGTCCATTTTGCCAAATTCCAACTCTAAAAATTGCCGGAGGCTCCCGGAAGTGTATTCTTAGCCCGAATTTCGCGCGGAGCCCAAATTTAATATCCGATTCGCGCGAAACCACCTCTAAACCCTCCACGGGGGTCCTCCGATCACCCACGTGATCCAAATAAGCCCGTGCTCCAACACTTGTGCCCCAGACACCTCCGACACACCATGTAAGCCTCCAAAGCCACCCCCAATGCACTGCAGGAGCTCTGCGGGGATCCGGGTCATCACAGCTGCTATCCAGTTTTCAGCCTCTTACGGCTCCAAGCCCCATCCTGCCAATCGGGGTGGATCAGACTACCGGGACTGGTTCTATCGACCGATGATGTCCCAAAGCTCATGTACTATCTGCCATCCACCCTACCTCGGTGCCTCGGCACTACTCGTCGACACGGAGGAGGTTGCTCGCTCCATCGGTGCCACTAGTATAACTGAATATGTCACTGCATAGGAAAAGTGCTGGAAGACCCTCAAGCGATACTGCAACCAGCTGTGCTCTCTGCTCCAACAGGCGCATCAAACATTCTATGGCTTCCTCCTGGCATCGGACAGCCTCCGACATCGGTGCCATCTGGGTCCATAACTCTTGGGTCTCGCTCTGCTCTGATAGCTCTGCCTCCCGCTGCTCGGGTACTCATCAGATGCGGGGTGTGCCCTCTTCTCAACACGACGTCTCAGGGGCATCGCAATCCACTGCACAATAACAAACATCAGGACACAACAACCAAACGACCCAATCTAGCGAAAGTCTAAGACATGTCATCCATTCCATAGTATTATGTTGTCTGCAGCCAACATAATCGCTTAGGAGAATAAACATGCCAATCACTCATCCTGTCTCTTGGGAGAGGTAAACTCAATCAGGACTCTCGCTAAAAGTCACGACTCTCACGTAGTCATCCTAATGTCCAACCACAAGCCTAGGGTTTCTAAGTCCACAACGACCTACAACCTAGGCTCCGATTCCACTCTAATCTGTCACGCCCCGGGGTCGAAACTGCGACCCGGCCTCGCTAACAGATCCGCCGTCTGTACGAAAACTGCCGTACAGATGAAGCGTCTAACCTGCAAAAAGAATCAGCTACAGCTAAACAGATATCAGAGCAGTAAGTAAAACTACTGAAAAGCTGAAATCCAAACACTGTACACCTGAAAAAGAATACAGTATCCATCTCCCAAATACGATCGTATAAAAAGTCCTCTGATACCAAACTCAAAAGGGAGATATCTCCAATAAAAACATCAGTGTACAAGCTCTCAATACAAACATATCCTCACTACATCAGTCTCTCAAACTGAAAAATAAAATGCAACTCTATAGCTCACAACAAAGGTCTCTCAACAAGAAACTCTCAAAATATAAAAAGGGTACATCTACCACACTCTAAAGGAACTATGCTGGTAGGGAACTATCACGCGACTCCCTGTCCACGATCCGTCCAGCCAACTCGGGCAGGAACGGAAGAAAAGCCTCAGCAACCTGTCACCGACAGAGGGTGTGAGAACTACATCCTACAGTAGTTCTCAGTGGGTACGGTCTCCAAGACCCACGGTCTGCCTACTAAGTCTACTAGAGGCATAAGATAACAGAAAAAGACTGTGATAATGAAAAGTAAGCTGGAAAAGTATCTACAGCCATCATGCCTCTATCTACTATGCTCAATAGGAAAAAGAACACAGATGATGGTATGCATCCACTCACTGCTGACAATATGTCAAGTACAATGCTCAAAGGAAAACTCACTAAGACACATGATATGCATACTCTCTCACAGTAACCCAAATCTCAGTGACTGCCACATAGGGTCCAGTCAAGCCCGCGTCAAACCTACTGCCACTACGCCCAAACAGGACTTGGTCTTACGTAGGGTGTCCCACATGGACTAACTCAATCTCAAGCGAACTCTAGTGTATCAACTAGTCGCATCATCGCAGCCTCGTCAGGCTCGGTATCATCATCGCACCCGGGGCGTAGCTCGAGGGGAGCGACCCCACCGAACTGAAGTATCTCAAGTATCTCAAGTATCTCATAACTGGCATAAAATGCCAGGCTCAGCAGGCTATAATCCACGATCAAACAGATCGGTAACACGAGCTCAAAAGCACAACAAAGTCGGAAACGAACCTCGACTCAAATATGAGAAGCTCAACCACTCTCACAGCTATGTCGGAGAACCCTCTACGACTCAAGCTCACAATGCCAACTCACTAAAAGGAAGTACTACACAGTTGGGACCGCCGTCACTCCAAACGGCTCCCACAACAGCACCCCACTCATAGGCGAGAAGAACCGACTGACGCGGCAAAGATCCGAAAATCCCGATAGACCGGTGCCTAGAACCCCAATCAAACAAGAACAGACTCTAGGCTAAGCCTATCGAAGTTCTCGATCCTTTACCGTTCAGGGATTCGGCCCCTCTCGGTTAAAGTGGGAAACTATCTCAACACACAAACTCACGGCTGGAAATGCTCCACAGCCAGATCCGCGAAGGGTCCGAAAACCCCGGGGGACTAAAACCTATGGCCCTAAGAAAGAAATCAGCCCTTAGAACCCAGTTCACTCGAATCATCTCGAGTGAATAAGTTTATAAGAAACAGTGACGTTTATTACAGAAAACCATTTGATCTGAGAGAAATCCATCTTTTTAATGATTTTTAGTCTTTTTGGAAAACAATTTGAAAGCAAGTTTTATGTCCAAACCTCGATGAGCTAATGCCCTCGTCCTATCAAACAAGAACAGACTCAGGCGACCCTGCGAGGCTTGGAAGAAAACATTGGCTGACTAAAATCATGTGTTCGTCCAAAAAGGTTCTGGGTTCAAGGTCCTGCTAACACACGTGCACCACGATCACAACATGGTGGTGACGAGAAGAACAGCGAAAACTAAAAACTTGGGACCACCGTTTATCTGAAACGGTTCCCAAATCACCAACACTGGCGTAACCCAGCCACCAGACCCCACTCGGCTCCCAGGCCCGAGTGCAACACCCATCCCACAACACCCTGACCACTCGGCCCACTACCCGGCGAGGAACTCTAAGTCCAGAAAGAAATGCACTGTGTGGGATGTCTAAAGCATAAAAGAACCTAGCCCAGATTAAGGTTCTCTACTGGTCTGGTTACACAAGCAACATATGACGGGGGTGCTAGTCAAAGTTCCAATGAAACACTTAAACTAGCATGCAAAATCCTATCATAATAGAATTAGAGAGAAGTCCGCAGACTTGGAGAGAAAACCAACCCACCTCGGCAAGCCACCAATTGCTCGTAGACACTTGCAATTAGCCTCCACGCGATCCGCACGCAAAACGATGCTCGCTGCCGGAGTCCGCACGCAAAACGGTGCACGCCGACGGAGTCCGCACGCAAAACCGAGCACGGTGCCGAAACCCGTGCGCAAAACGGAGTCCGCACGCAAAACGGTGCACGCCGCCGGGGTCCGCACGCAAAACGGAGCACAGTGCCGAAACCCGTGCGCAAAACGATGTCCGCACGCAAAACAGTGCACGCCGCCGGAGTCCGCACGCAAAACGGAGCACGGTGCCGAAACCCGCGCGCAAAACGGAGTCCGCACGCAACACGGTGCACGCCGCCGGGGTCCGCACGCAAAACGGAGCACAGTGCCGAAACCCGCGCGCAAAACGGAGTCCGCACGCAACACGGTGCACGCCGTCGGGGTCCGCACGCAAAACGAAGCAGTAAAAAATACTGACCCTAACACAGATAAGAACAAGGGGGTTAATTCACTGTCCAAAAGAACGCCCCAAACTGTGCCAAAAATACCGTAAAATTAACACACGGGACCTACCCGACTGCGCCGCCGCCGCCGAAACGCTCCCACCGGAACCCTACGCACGCTCAACGAGGTCCCAGACGCGCCGCCGCACCTCCCACCATCTCCTCCCTCACTCTCCCTCTCGCTCGGTTGAAGAAGAAAGGAGAAGAAGAGGAGGAAATGCGTGCGGGGGAGAAAGAAGAAGAAGAAAAAGAGAAGGGGAGAAAGGGGTGGTCCACGGTGCACCGGTCCACGGTGCACCGACCAATGAGGCTCCACCAACCGCCGGTCCACGACACAAAAGCGGTGCACCAGGCGCAGCCGCGCGCTCGCGGCGCCACGTGGCCGCGCCCCTGCGCGCCACGCGGGCGCGCAGTCCACGCGCCACACGGGCGTGTGACACCGCGCCCGCGCAGGCGCGGGACACGGGAGCGCCACACGGGCGCGCCCACCTGCTCCCGCGCGGGCGCCAACGGGGGGCCGCCATGTGGCGGCCCCTGCGCTGACCCGCGCAGTCGCGCGTTCCCAACGCGCGCCAGCTGCGCGCATCGCACCCCGCGCCGCGCGTCTTGAGCCGCCTCGGGATCCGTGTCGTCGCCTCGCCTCTGGATGCGTGCCGCGATGCCTCGAAAAACGCGCAACTCATCCGGGCTCTGAACCAAACAAGTAAATAGTCCATTCTCAACGATTTCGCGCGCTGAATCCAAAAACGATGACCGTTTCTCCAAATTCTCATCCGAAAATTTGCCGAATGCCCCCGGATAGCCAACTTGATCCGATTTCCGCGCTGGGTCCAAATTTGACATCTGCGTCGCGCGAAACCACCTCTAAACACTCGACGGGTCCTCCAATTACCCACGGGATCTCCTTTTAAGCCCAAAGTCCACCACTTGTGTCCAAATTGCGCGCAAACACCACCGACGCACCACGCAGGCCACCAGTGATGCAAACAAAATCCCGAATTACACCGCAAATCCATTTCTGGGCCCCAACACGCGCACAAACACTCCCAACGGCCACTAAAAGCTGCCCAGCAACCAACAAACCTTACGCGGGGGATTTCGGGACCTCACAAAATTACTTCCTCTAATACATTCCCAAAGAAAACACAATACACTATAATTCTCCTCTGCACCCATAAAACACATCTCACCACATCAAGTCCCCCCAACTCAATAGCTTACAATTAAAATACAAACTTCAATTAAGCTGGTTACATAATTCCACCTTACACATAAGGATAAACACACACACTAATACATCCCAGCACTAACTGCTTCCCAGGAATCACCATCAACATCATAAAAGCTCCATTTGCACATCAAAAAAAATGCTCAGTTAAACACCATACTCACTACCAGGCTCTGCTGCATTTCCACAAACCCAACCACACCCACATCACCCCTACATGCTCAAATGCTCTTCCAAAAACACAGCCAGATTCTCAAATCACATTCACCAAAAACATCCAACTCTAGAGGAAACGCGAGCCACGCAATTGATCCGGCTCCGCACAGCACCATGTCGAAATCCGCCACAAAGGCGCCGTCCGGTGAGAGCAAAAGAAACAAAAGCCGCATAAAAAACGGTCAACAAAAAGGTCCACGCGACACCCGGGCAACCACGGCCTCGGCGTGCGCGCACGCGGCCCACTGGCAGTCGAAAACGCCACTCGCCCACGCAAGAAAATGCCCACGCTTGCGTCGTTGCGCGTGGCGCTGTCGCCGCAGCCTCTGCGCTGCTGTTGTTGCTGCTGCGCTGCCCGGGCCCACCGCGCGGCGCCTGGGCCCGCCGCGCGGCCTGCTGCGCGCGCCCGCCAGCCCGCGGCTAAAACATGTTGCTCCTCCCAAGGACAGCAAGTCCAAGCAACAAAAATCAAGAACACCATAAAATCAACCAAAAAATCAACCTAAAAACCAAGCTTAACCTCCAAGCCAAAAAAGAGAGCAACTCAACTCCAAAGAAAAAAAACTGCACTTACCTCTTTCTCAAATCCGTCGCGCACGCCGCTCGCCTCGCTCGGTGCTCGGCCCACACAGCTCAAGGAGGGAGTTCCATCATCAAAGCTCATCCAATCCTTCACTTTCTCCCTCTTTTCTTCTTCTTCTTCTCCTTCATTTCGCCCTTTCGCTCTTCCTCTGCTTCCTAGCTTTTCCTCTGTTTCAACAGGGAGGGAGATGATGAGGTGGAGCTCTTAATTAGGTGGCGCCTAATTAATAAGGGAGGGGAGGGAGTGGTGGCATTTAATGCACCCCAAAAAAAAATATCCCAATTCACACTTTTAAATCCACTTCTCATAAAACCACTCATTTCACACAAGCAAAACCCAATTAATTCAACTAATTAATTTAATTAATTAAATAATCCATCAAAAGCCCCCGTCAACTCACTTTTTGCCCTCGGGGCCTCCGCACGGGTCCGAAACCTCCCGAACCCCGCTGTAATCCAAAAATACACATGCTCAAAGCTTTTTCTCCTCAAAAAGCTCAATCGTGGAGTTGGTGTACTCAATCCAAAAATCGGCTCCAAAACTGCCAGTTCCAACTCACTTTTCGCCTTCGGGTTATCCGTGTCAGTCCGGAACCTCCCGAACACCGCTGTAATCACAAAGTACACCTGTTCCAAGTATTTCCAAATTTCCTGCTCACCACTGTAGAGTCGGGGCTTCCCAAACCAGTGCTCTATCGGCGCACAAAGCCCGGAAAACTCCGAATCAAGCTGGGGCTTCCGCGTAGATCCAATTCAACCCAAACTCGTCTGTAAACATAAATGGAACACGCTCGAGACAATTTCCTCTCCAACACGCCATCTTGCGAGGTTGGTGCGCCATCCGAAATCCCGGTATTCTACACTCTCCCCTCCTTAAAAAGGTTTCATCCTCGAAACCAAAATAAATCCATAACCCAGGAGGGTGTCTCAAACAAATGGGGATAGAAGATCCCGAACTCATCGACAGCTCTCAGGTGGTCGTTCTCACTCATCATGATGGCTACACTGAACCTTCACCAAAGATTGCTCTCGACTGCAAAATTCCTTTGTCACAAAAGAAAGATCTGCATCGGTCGCTTCAGATAGCTCAATTCCTCGTCCACCTCCAAAGAAGTGAAATCCAAAATATGCAGGGGGGGGGGGGGGGGGGGGGGGGGGGGGTCAGGGGGGCTTCTTCCAGCCAGGGGGGGGGGGGGATCAAACTCCCCGGGTAAATCTCGGGGGATCGGGGGGGGGGGGATAGGGGCTTTCACAATCAGGATCCCAAATCCAAACTCTAAGCCTCCAATAGGCATAACTCCTTTGTTGCCCTTAGCAACCAAAACGCTCAGTTCCGAAGATGCATCTCTCATATCAATTTACAGGGTAAGTAGTTCAACATCGGGAAACAAAGCTCAATTTCAAACTCTCAAATCCCAAGTTCTAAAAGTGGCAAACACGGATCGAACACCTCATTCCAAGGTTGCATGCTCGCCTAACCAAGGCGTACTGACCATAAAGTCCTCGCCGGGATAATACTACAAGATCAATCCTATATCTCGGGGGGGGGGGGACCACCGGCAAACATCCACATCAATGCTGGATCATCCTCAGCTGGAACACACAATCCCTCAACTCCTAAAGGCGGCAGGGCCTTAGTCAATCCACTTGACCGCACTGCAAGCTCATAATGCCCCTTCCGGGTTCTGATTACTCACTGGGCACAGCCCTCGGCCGTATGATTCCAAAAAGTACCTGCCTCACAAATGAGCATCTGCTGCAAACATTCCGAGGTTGTCTGGCACTCGAACCATCAAAGAACCTCACCGTTGTGTACCACAACGTGGCATCACTGCCGGTGCACCAACGGCGTGGCATCACCACCGTGTATCAACGGAGTGGCAACATACTCAAGTATCCATCTCTCGGATCCTCACTGTCGTATTCCTACGATGTGGCACTGGGTCATACAGACCTCTCGATCCATCAAATCCCGCAGCTGCACTATCAGCTCTCACTCTCTGTCTCGCAGGTGATACTCCAAGAGGTGCCATCGAGGTTGGCGCAGTTCCAAAACTATGACAATCGCTATCTCGATCTCAATCTCACTAAGCGGCGGCTTCAATATCAGATCAGGTAGTGTCACGCCCTGGGGTCGAAACTGCGACCCGGGCTCGCTAACAGATCCGCCATCTGTACGGAAACTACCGTACAGACGAAGCGTCTAACCTGCAAAAGATAGAACTACAGCTACACAGATATCAGAGCGGGTAAGAAAGCTGTAATATAAAATCTCACTACTAAAAGCTGAAAGTAAAACAAGCTCCATCTCCCAAGTACAAGGTGATACAAAAGAAATCCCCCTATACATCATCTACAAATCCAAAAGGGAGATAGCTAAACTAGGAATATAACAATACAAGATCAACTCCCACAATCCGGGATGGTACATCTACCTCACTCTAAAGAAACAATGCTGGTAGGGAACTATCTCGTGACTCCCTGTCCTCGGTCCGTCAAGCTGGCTCGGGCAGGAACGGAATAAGAAGCCTCAGCAACCTATCACCGACAGAGGGTGTGAGAACTACATCCTACAGTAGCTCTCAGTGGGTACCGTCTCCAAGAACCACGGTCTGCCCACTAAGTCTACTAGAGACATAAGATAACAGAAAAAGACTGTAATAATGAAAAATAAGCTGGAAAAGTATTTACAGCTATCATACCTCTAACTACTATGCTCAATAGGAGAAAGAATACAGATGATGGTATGCAGCCACTCACCACTGACCATAAGTCACAGGTACTCTGGCATCACTTGTCACGCCCCGGGTGTAAACCAGAACCCGGGCTCGTCTACAGATCCGCCGTATACACGGGATTTTCCGTGTATACGAAGCGCTGGTAACCTGCTCAAATATAAATGATATAATAAAAGAGCATAAACAGAGCTAAACTAGAACTAATACATCTCAGATAAAGCTGGAAAGTAAAAGTGCAGAAGTAAACTCTCAATAATACAAATATCTCTCCCAGCTCACTAATCAAATACAGCCAGCTGGCCGAAGCCAGACCCAAAAAGAAATGAAAAGTAGAGTATCTGAGAGTATCGGGGTACATCTAGTAACTGAATTGGTGCCTGGGTAGACCGCTATCTAGTCCGCGATCCTCTTACCTCGGTCCGCTGAGGAGGGGCCCGCAACTGCCGCAGACGACTCTGCAAAACAAAGGGAAAGAAAAAGAAAACAGTGGGGAGTGAGAACTACTATAGAACAGTAGCCTCCTCCTAGTGGGTAAACCTCAACTCAGACATGCCCACTAGGACTATAAGAGGCGAAGAATGTAACATAGGTGGTAAGCTGTAAATAAGACTGCGGATGATGGATAGAGCTACCACTACATGCCTCTAGGGTGCCAGCTGAATGTATAACTAAATGTATGCATCAGAATGTAAATGCCTGCCTGTCTAGACCCAATCGATACCCAGTAAGCACTGGTACTGCCTGCTCTGCCTGCCAAACCGGGTATGCCAGCCTACGCATAACACCGATAGGGATGAGAGTCTCAAAGACTCGAGGTCTGAAAACCGCACACTCCGGAGTGGCACTCGAGGGGAGCGACCCACACGAGTCAAGTGCCTCAGTAACAAGTATCAAAATCAGCAGGACTGGATCACGACACTGTGATGACCTGGATCTCCGCAGAGCTGTTGCGTGCGTTGG
>JAQOTM010000420.1:0-122687 GCA_029168755.2 Tillandsia fasciculata
GGGAAACGACTGGCGCAAACGTACATCGACGAGATAGTGAGGTTGCACGGTTGTACCAACATCCATCACGTCGGACAGAGACACACGTTTTGTGTCGAACTTTTGGCGAAGTCTACAACGAGCAATGGGAACCAAGTTACACTTCAGCACAGCCTTTCATCCGCAAACCGATGGACAATCAGAGCGGGTGATACAGATCGTGGAGGACATGCTTCGAGCATGCGTTCTGGACTTGGGCGAAGGGTGGGCACGGTGTTTGCCCCTGGTGGAATTTGCCTACAATAACAGTTACCAGGCCAGCATTCAGATGGCGCCGTACGAGGCACTGTACGGGCGCCGCTGTCGGTCTCCGATATGCTGGGATGACTTAGGCGAGCGAAAGTTCCTGGGCCCAGATTTGGTGGAGGAGACCGAAGCAAAGGTGCGATTAATTAAACAAAGGCTGCTGACCGCCCAAAGCAGACAGAAAAGCTATGCAGATAACAGACGCCGAGACTTAGAATTCATGGTAGGCGAGCACGTGCTGCTCCGGGTCTCACCCTCCAAGGGAAACCGACGTTTCGGCATAAAGGGGAAATTGAGCCCAAGATACGTAGGACCGTTCGAAATCCTAGAGCGCGTGGGACCGGTGGCGTACCGGTTAGCCCTGCCCCCGAACCTCGAACGAGTCCACAACGTGTTCCATGTCTCGATGCTCCGGAAGTACCTCGCTGACCCCTCTCATGCCTTGGATGCCTCCACCATTGAGTTGCGAGAGGACTTGAGCGTCGAGGAGACGCCAGTGCGGATTTTGGCAAGAGAGGACAAGAAGCTGCGCAACCGAACGATCCCCTACGTGAAGATCCAGTGGAGCAACCACGAGGAGCGCGAGGCGACGTGGGAACTGGAGTCGAAAATGAGGGAATGTTTTCCCGAACTGTTTAGTGAGGTTTGAGTTTAAGTTTCGGGACGAAACTTTTTATAAAGTGTGAGTGGTGTAGTGATCCGACCCTTCGGGTATTTTTGAACTCACATGTAATCGCTTAGGCCTTAAGCGAAATAAAATTTATTTAATTTTCTTAAGTCGGCCGGGACTAGGTGTGTGTATTTTTCTGCGATAGAGCGCGAAAAACGATGACCGACGGTGCGATCGGATTCGAAATCCGATATCGGGATCTCCCGGAACGGGATCCTTAGCGTTGCGGTAATTAGTCACGCATCGGGGACCGTGCAAAATATCTTGCACCCGTTAGAGATAAGGTGGGTTATCTCGTAGGGGTAATTAATTAATTAATTAACTAATTATCCGGTGAGGGAAATTTAAATCCTCCTACGTACGAATTAATTTAGGATTTAAATTGTGGGATTTTATCTCGTGCATTAGATAAGAGATAAAATCGGGATATTTAAATCGGGGATTTGTTTCCCACAAGATTACTTAATAAAGGTGATTAAATAATCGGTGACTAAAATAAAAAAAAAAAAAGGGTTGATTTAAATATCCGGTAATTTGAATCCAATTGGGATTTGATTATTTAATAAGGGTGGTTAAATAATCGGGTGGTCAGAATTTAAGGTGATTAAATAACCGGTGGTCAGATTTTAAGATTTAATATCCCGTCAGCCGATATTTATGTGAGAGATAGAAACGGGGAGATTCGGGTTTTCCTACGTACGTAAAATTAAGGAGGTATAAGATAGGGTTATCGGTAGGGATTAATTAATTAATAAATTAATTAATCGAACCGAAAATATCCGAAGGGATTTTTGGCGTGATTTTGGATAAGTAAATGGGAGAACTATTTATTCTCCTGTTTACCGAGCGCCGAGCGAAACCCTATTCTTATTTTACCGCCTCCTCAAACCCTCCTCTTTCGTGCTACCGAAACCCCCAACCGGTGAGGAAAAGTAAGAGAAAAGAGAGAACGGATCCATAACCGGAGAAAGGAGAAGGAACCAATCGTCCCAAACGCCGACCCGAGGGCAAGAAACGTGACCGGACACTTTCCCGAAGATCTCCGGTTAGTTTTATATTTTTTAATAATTTTTCCGAATTTTCCTAGTCGCCCGTTTTAGGTTTCTTGAATTTCTCCCCCGTCCCCGTTACCGTCGTCGTCATCGTAGTTATGTTAGACGAACGGAACGGACAAAGGAGGCGCGCGGTGCCACTAGGGCATCGCGCGGGGTGAAGGGGAGAAACACACGGACGACCGGGCGCCACCGCAAGCGGCGGCGGCGCCGCGCGGGTCACACCCGCGCGGGCGCCGCGCGGACACCGCGCGGCCGCCGCGCGGGCGGCCCCGCGCGGGGTGCCGCGCGGGCGCCGCGCGGGCACCCGCGCGGGGCGCCCCGCGCGCCGGGCGGGCCCCCGCGCGGGCGGCCCTGCGCGGGCGGCCCCGCGCGGGGTGCCGCGCGGGCACCCGCGCGGGTGCCCGCGCGGGCGGCCCTGCGCGGGCGGCCCCGCGCGGGGTGCCGCGCGGGCGGCCCCGCGCGGGTGCCGCGCGGGCACCCGTGTGGGTGCCGCGCGGGCGGGCCCGCGCGGGGTGCGCGCGGGGTGCCGCGCGGGCGGCCCCGCGCGGGGAGCCACGCGGGGTGCCGCCCGGGCACCCGCGCGGGTGCCGCACGGGCGCCGCGCGGGCGTTCGCGCGGGCGCCGCGCGGACCCGTGTCCGCACGAGCACCGCGCGAACGCCGCGCTGGGTGCTGTGAGGACGCCGTCCGCGGAGCCCCGCCATGCGCGGCTCCGACGGACGGTGACGGCCGTTCAAGGCATGGGTGCCCCGCCGGACAGCGGGACGGTGCCGGACTTTTGTAAATAATAATGTGGGGTATTTTTCTATTGCGATATGTTAGTATATTTTCTGACCTTAGTGTCCGTGCGGACTTTATATAGGTCCGGGTGCGCAGCGGGAGAGTGCAAAGGGCTCGGGTGACCCGTCTTCTCTCCAACCAGGTGGGTAGAGGTTGCCATAAGTGCAACAAGTGCAGTAAGTGCATTTATCGCCATTAAAGTATTCTTTAATTTACCTAACAAAGTAGATGGTAAGCTAACCTTTCGATTAAAGATATTTTATCTGACAATTTAAGCGGCTGCGGTCGCGGTGCTCACTACACGCCAATTTTGGCAATCCGGTGACGGATGCTGCACGTACACTGGCGGACCGGGCCACCGCATGGTGTACTTTTCCGGAAAAGTGGTCTTTTTGACCCGTGTGCCTCACAAAGGAGTGGGAGCCGTGAGGACCTCTTCACGGCTGCTATAGGGGCCGCACTAGCCCCGTGAAGTGGTTAAAGCATCAAAAGGTGTTTGTGCACGAGGGGGGACTTTAGTCACCCCGACAGGTACTCTGGGACTGGTGCCCAGCTTAAAATATGCACAGGGGGTTTAACGAAAGGTTACGGGGTACTCGGTGTATTCGGTTTGTTTTCCCTTCTTGTTACTATTAGACATCTACTTTGTTTGTCACTGACGTTACCCACTCCGTGACAGGTACTGCTATTAGGTGCGTCAGCCGGGGTGACGGTGGGACTGCGTAGTGAGGACCGTAGTCGGACACTTGGTTATCTTGATTCTTTTGACTCCAACTCATTTCCTTATGCATGAATCTTTATTTTGCTTGTGGATGGCTTAGTTGTGAACTTGTATTAGCTCTGTGGATGAGGTGTAGGTTATAGTATGATACTTTTAGTAGTGTTCTTATGTGCGGCATGTTTTCATGATGAGTTAAAGGATTGCGAAAATGTTTTCTCAAATGAAGTGCCGTGTGGGCACGGGTTTTCAACTCTGGGCTTTATCCTTTCCAAACAGTGATGCCGCTTAATTAACTTGCTATAATTGATGGTGAACGTATACGGTATGGTTGTTGGTTGGGAATTGATGCATAATATTTGTGATTGAATGACATGTTGTAAATAAGACGCCGTGCATATGCAAAGGAGACTCTGTCCGTGGACAGAGTGAATTTGCGTATGTGGCGGTCTGGCACGCACCGGGGTTGAAGATTATGTTTCCTTATTAAAAAGAAAAAAAAAATAGACACGTTTTTCCGCTTCACATGACTCAAAAACCCCCGGGGGCGTGACAGTCCAACATCAACTTGTTAGTCATATTACATGCCCAAATAGTTAGTCGAATAGTTAGTATAGAAGCATGTCACTAATCACAAGGAAAAAAAAGTTGAGTTGAGGTCATACTTACCTTACTTAGTCATTGATATTCACAATCATTGTTCAAAGTTCTTTGCAAACTGTGATGACCTGGATCTCCGCAGAGCTGTTGCGGTGCGTTGGGGTGGCTATTGGAGGCCTACGCGGTGTGCTGGAGGCCTTTGGGGCATGTCGGCGGTGTTCGGGCGCCAATTTGGACTCAAGTGATGAACTTCGGGCCTAAATAGATCACGCGGGTGATCGGGGGACCCCGTCGGATGTTTAGAGGGGTTTTCGCGCGAAACAGATTTTTAGATTGGGCTCGGCGCGAAATTTGGACTAAGAATACTTTTCCGGGGGCTTTCGGCAATTTTTAGAGTGAGAATTTGGCGAAACGGACGTCAAAATCGGATTCAGCGCGCGAAAACGCTTCAGACGGAGTATTTACTGCATTTTTGGGCTCGGGTTACTGTTCACCGCCGGAACAGTAACTCCGGCGATCGCCGGCGGCGGCCGGCGGCGGCGGAAGGCGGCGGAAGGCGGCGGAGGGCGCTCGGGCAGGCGGCGCGCGGCCGCGGGCAGCCGCTGAGGGCGCGGGCAGGCGCGGCGGGGGCGCGGGCAGGCGGCCGGTCCACGCGGCGGGCGTGCACCGAGGCGGTGCCACGTGGCATTACGGGGTTGGTTGGCTCACAGCACTCGGCGCAGGGAGCAGGATGGCTGGCTTGGGTCACGGTGCACCGCGGTGGACACGTGGCGGATTGTTACTGGTGCGGTTCATGGAGGTTCGTGCACTGGGTGCAGCGGTCAGAGGCTGGACGCGTGGCGCCTTCCGATAGGCTGGTCAACTGTGCGGGCAGGAGGGGCAGCGGCTACTGTGCGGGCAGGCGCGACGGTCGCTTGTCGGGACACGCGTCGGGCGGTGGCGCGCCCCGCACGGCTGTCCGCTGTGCGGGATGCGCGCCGATCCCCTGTGGGGCGCGTGTCGCCGCCTGATTGGCTCCGCCCGGTCGGACGGGGCGCGTCCGACCCGCCCTGGCGGATCCGGGCCCGAACAGTGGACCCCAATCCGCAAAGGGGGGGGGGGGCCCAACTCAGTTTTTAGTAGGGAATAGGGTTTTGGAAGCCGATTTTCTCCCTCTTCGGCTTGGTTTCACTCCGAGCTTCCTCTTAGACATTTGTTCCTCCCTCAATCCTCCATCTACTGTAGCTTTCCCGAGAATTTTAAAGGTTCGGATCCCGAGGTTTGCAATTTTTCCGGCGCGGCGCGACGATTGTTCTACGGCTACCAGATTCGTCGCTTTTCGGTGTTCAAGCTCCCCCGGCTCACCCCGACATCCTATTTTCGTGATTTTTGCGCCGTTGGATTCCTAACAGGTAGGGCTTCATTTTCTATTTTGTGAGTTCCTTCAGATTCAGAGGTTTTGTTGGTGTTTCTGTGGCTTCATTGTGACCCTTTTTCCGTCGCGGAGTTTTGGGACAGCACTGGCTTGTTTTGGCGATAACTTTGCGCCCGGACATCGGATTGAGGCGATTCAAAAGGGGATTTGCATCTACACATCGCGAGGAGTCTACTGGAATTTTCTTGGATTTTTGTGGAATTTCCCTGATGGTGAGAACTCCCTTTTTACAGTATCTTCAGATTCAGTTTTTGTGATCGATTTGCTTTGGGGTGTCCCTCTTGTCGATTTTCGTTCTCAGCACGGAAAAATCGTGGGAAAACGTGCAGGTACTCGTTTCGACCGGTTCGTCGCGTAGATCGTAATAGTATTTTTCTGGGAATTTATTGGGCACGTTTCGCAGGTAAAAATGGCTGAACAGTAAATCTGATTTTGGGGACAGATTTGGATTAAACTTGAGATAGTAATTTGTGTGTGTTCTTTGGGACTTTTGGCACAGTATTTCGGGGACCGTTGAAGATCGAGCGCGGACTTCGCTGTCGGGACTTGGATTTAGCGCTCGAGGTGGGTACCGTTGTTTAACCTCCTACTTGTGATGTCCCCACTAGGCCTATTTGAGTGCTAATATGTTATATGGCTAAATGAACCGGTAAAATGAACTTGGCATGCTAATTTGGGAATTGGGCTTATAACTAGGGTTTGTGACTTCAAAAGGACTAAGTGCTGATTAATGGTTAATTCTTGTAATTAATATGTCGCTTAAAACCATGGGAAGGGCTTTGTTAAATTGGATATGTGGCATATGCATGATGGGACCTCTTTTACATATACCTAAGCTATTTTGGGGCAACTTGTAAAATGGAAGGCTATTTAAACGGCATATCTCTACTTTGTGAGAACTAGAACACTTGAATCATGCTTAATAATGATAAAGGACTTTGCATGCGTGTATGGACACTTAGTTAGGCCACCTCTTTCTGCTACACTATCATGATGGCATTGACTTAGGAGAAACCATGCTTTTCTCTTCTTTTGTCTATATTTGGGGGATAGTGCGCTCGGGTTCGAGCAGGGGCTGGGATAGTGTAGTCAGACGGTTGTGGGTTTTGGGACAGGCAGGCTGTGAGGACAGGGCATTGCGGCAACCGCGGATCTTTGGCGGTTGACCGGACAGTGGTCATTGCATCAGATTGGGATAGAGGCTTTGGGCTTTCTTTTAGTGGATGGGTTTTCCACCTTGATCAGAGTCATGATCCAGTCCTGCTGATTTGGTACTTGTTACCCAGGCATTATACTCGTGTGGGTCGCTCCCCTCGAGTGCCACTCCGGAGTGTGCGTTTTACAGGCTTCGAGTCCTTGAGACTCCCTTTTCCCCCTATCGGTGTTATGCATTGGCCAGCATACCCGATTTGGCAGGCAGGCAGCAGGCAGCAGCAGGCAGTACCAGTGCTTACTGGTGTATCGATTGGGTCTAGGCAGGCAGGCATTTACATTCTGATGCACACATATAGCTATACTATCAGTTAGCTCATTAGAGGCATGTAGTGGTAGCTCTATTCATCATCGACAGTTTTATTTACAGCTTACCACCTTTGTTCATCTTTTTCGCCTCTTGTAGTCCTAGTGGGCACATTTGAGTTGAGGTCTACCCACTAGGGGGAGGCTGCTGTTTACAGTAGTTCTCACCCCCACTGCTTTCTCTTTTCTCTTCCCCTTTGTTTCTTTTGCAGTGTCTTCTGCGGGTGCTGCTGAGTTTTCAGCGACGGGTCGATGAGAGAGGACGGCTGAGTAGATAGACTTCGAGGCAGGTTGAGCGTGTTAGCTGGACTGTTGGTGTACCCGTGTTTCCTCAGACGGATGTACTTTTACTTTGGGACTGGCTTTTGCCAGCAGGTTGTATTTATTTTTGGTGAGCTGGGAGAGACAGATGTATCATTTATACAGATGTATTGTATTTTATTTCCAGCTTCAGTCTGAGATGTATTAGTTTTAGTTCAGCTCTGTTTTTATTGCTCTTTTATTATATCTCTTATATATTTGAGCAGGTTACCAGCGCTTCGTATACACGGGAAATTCCGTGTATACGGCGGATCTGTAGACGGGCCCGGGTTCTGGTTTACACCCGGGGCGTGACACAAACAGTTCAAGTCTTCTCTCCAACTCTCTCCCCCTTTTTGTCACAAAATACGCCAAATAATTACAGAACAGAGGGAGTTAAAAAAAAAAACTGCAGAAAACAAACGTCAAAGAGAAAAATCCTGCAAAGGTAGAACAAACATGGGTTAAAGCTCTACTCCTGAGAGTCGGAGTCAGCAGATGTCGTGCATCCCATTTTTGCGAACAGCTTCTTCACCAGCTTCTTCACGGATGAGACTGACTTAGCCAAAGTAACCTGAGAAGCTGTGAGGATTTCCATCTCATTTTTCATGACGTGAAGATCGCCTCTCATTTCAGTGAATTCAGCGGACATACGTTCCTGTTCATTCGAAAGCCGCTGTTGTTCTTTAAATATAGAGGTGACCGAGGCATCATCGTCAGAGGTGGATGGAGGTGCCTTCTGTGGAGGAGGAACTGGGGCTGTGGAAGAAGTTGCTTGTGGTCGAGCTCGTTGTCGAAGTGGAGGAGAAGGGGGATCATCCTGCTTTGTTGACAGAGACTTGACGATGGTTGTCTCATTGATTGTCCCCAAACTATACAAGTAAGAACTAGCACTTGTATCCACTTTAAACTTCTTAAGGATGCGCATGATGATCATCGGGTATGGTAGTCGCTCTGTAGGGTGAGAGTGTTCGACATACCGTGACATCCTATTCCAGATGAGATAGGGAATGTTCAAGTTCGCTCCCATCAGTGCAGTCGGGTTGTCAAGAAGATAGAGAAAAAGCATTCTATCCCATCGGAGGACTTTTGTGTTCATGTTGGGAAGAATGTTGTAGCAAACAATGAAGTTTAAGTACTTGTACTCCTTCTTGAGTTCCTTGGAGAAAACTGAATTTCCGGCAGACAGAGTATCTGGAATGCAGATTCCATCAACCACAACTCTCCACGAGTTTTCGTTGAAGCTTTGAGTCTTGAGGTAATGAAGACCATCAGATCTTGCTTTCATATTAAGTACCTCCCCAATCAGTTGAGGGGTGACTTTGATTTTGATGCCTTTAACCAAAGTGTGAAATTCTCGATGTCCGTCAGCATTGTCAGTGAGACTTGTAGCGTTCTGATAAAACATGCGAACTGAATGTGGACAATATCCAGTTTTTTCAGGAAAGTTGCAGATTGGACGAGACCCGCTTGATTGAATAACCTTCCAAACGCTGCAGAGCGTTCCATCATTGGTTTGACATTGACATGCCTCTCACCAATGCATTCTTTTTTCTCAAAATCCTTGATTCTAGTAGAGCTAACAAATTCCTGAGGAGGAGGCTGACTGGCTATAGGTTCGTTTATCGAAATGCCCTGAGCACTGCTTCTTTTCCTTGCACCGGTTTTCATCCTTTTTCCAGTAGGTTCCATTGGTGCTTTCCCTTTCTCAGCTGCTGTAGGAGGAGGCTTGGTCTTAGGGGCTTCAGCAAGAGCCTTCCCTTTTGAGACAGTAGGGACAGGTGCTTCAATTTCAATGTTGTCCCAATCGATCGACTCTGTTTCAGATTCAGAGTCGGAGTCAGCTTGAGCTCGTTTCGACCTCTTGGTCTTCTTTGGCTTTGCAGTATCCTTTTGTAGAGTACCAGAATTTCGGAGTGCGCACCGACCTCGCAAGATGGCGTGGTGCGGAGAGTTCGCCTCGAGCGTGTTCCGTTTGGATTACAGATGAGTTCGGTCGATTCGGATCTACACGGAAGCCCCAGCTTTATTCGGGGTTTTCCGGGCTTTGTGCGCCGATAGAGGACTGGCTTCGGGGAAGCCTCGACTTCACAGTAGAGTGCAGAAAATTTGGAACACTTGGAACAGGTGTATTTTATGATTACAGCGGAGTTCGGGAGGTTCCGGACTGACGCGGAGGATCCGAAGTCAAAAAGTGAGTTGGAACTGGCAGTTTTGGGAGCCGATTTTTGGATTGAGCACACCGACTCCACGGTTGAGCTTTTTGAGGAGAAAAAGCTTTGAGCATGTGTATTTTCAGATTACAGCGGGGTTCGGGAGGTTTCGGACCCGTGCGGAGGCCCCGAGGGCAAAAAGTGAGTTGACGGGGGGCTTTGATGGATTATTTAATTAGTAAATTTTAATTAGTCAGTTGGATTATTTAAATTAGCTTGTGTAGTAGAGATGGAAAGAAATGAGTGTGGATTATGAGACTTGGATTAAAGGGTTGAATTGAGATTTTTTTGAGGAGCAATTAATGCGGCCACCAACCGCATTTAATTAGGCGTCTCCTAATTAAGTGGCACCACCTCACCCTCTCCCTCTCTGGTTAAAGCAGAGTAAAAAGAAGGAAGCAGAGGAAGAGAAGAGGGAAAAGAAAGAAAGGGAGAAAGAGAGAAAAGAAGTAGTAGAAGATGGGAATGGTGATTTTTGAGGGTGGTTTTGGAGATTT
The DNA here is from genome assembly GCA_029168755.2 of Tillandsia fasciculata. Taxonomy (NCBI): domain Eukaryota; kingdom Viridiplantae; phylum Streptophyta; class Magnoliopsida; order Poales; family Bromeliaceae; genus Tillandsia; species Tillandsia fasciculata. The sequence goes on from JAQOTM010000420.1 coordinate 10,050, forward strand.
TGGATGTTGGACTTCCTCCTTGAAGCCGAGTCGTGCAAGCGGAGCGCGCGCGCGCGAGCGTCGACGACCACGCATGGTAAGTTTTGTTTGGGTTTTTCTTTTGTGTGCGGAGCTGGGTTTGGAGGGGTTGGCGGACGGCAAGCAGCCGGGGAGCAGCGAGCGGGCGACAACACGGCCTCGGGCGCTGCGCAGCGCAGTGCCGCGCAGCTGGTCGCGCGCTGCGCGCAGGGCGCGGCGGCGGCGCGCGCCGCGCGCGCAGGGCGCAGCGGCCGCGGGCGCTGCGGGCCTGGGGGGCCATGCGGCCGGCCCAGGCGCCGTGCGGGCACCTGCTGGCGGCAAGCAGCGGCTGCGGTGGCGGCGCGTTTGGTTGGGGCTGCGTCGGCGTGCGGCACATTTTTTTTTCGCGCTGGGTTTTCGTTGGCCGGACTAATGTGGATTCCTCCTTTCCTTTTTCTCTGTTCTTGGTTCAGCTAAGGTTGTGCACGTAGGATCTTGGTGCCGCGCAAGCTGTAGATCCCGGCGGAGCTCGGCACGTGGAAGCACCTTCAAAGGTGAGTTTTGTTATTATTTTTCCCAGGTTCGAGATTGTTGTGGTTTTTAAATTTGTGTGTGCTAATGGTGCTGGTATTTGTGTGCTGTGAGCAGGTGTGAGCCTAAGGTGGACGCTTGTGAAGTGTGAGAGCTGTGTGTGTACTGGGAATAATGTTTATGTCCTTGGAAGCTTGTAAAGGAATCAGATGAGTTTTATTTTGTTAGCTGTGGGTGTGCAGAGGAGATGATGTGTGTGTGCTGTGGTTTTGTATTTCTTAGAGGGTAACTAAGGATGCTGTGTGAAGTGTGAGCATGTGTTCATTGATGGTGGACTTCATGTGGGCAGATGTTAATGTTGGAGCTTCTATGTAATTGTGTATTTCGGTGTGAACCTGTAGAGTGCAAGCGGATTTATGGTTTATTGTGCATAGGTGATCATTAATTTAATTAATGGGTAAATTGGAACACTTAGTGTGCTGTGAGCCTTTGTGGGTTCTTGGAGCTTGAAAATTATATGTAAGTTATATGTTTAATTATGATGGATTTAATTATGCAAATTGGTACTGTAACGTGGAATTAAGGGATGGTGTATATGCGTCGATGGATTTAAAGTGTGCTAGAATCCTTGTTGTTGGCTGTGTGTATTTAGACTTAATGTTTGAAGCTGGTGGAGTTGTTTGATGCCTAAGTGGAGCTTATTTTATTTTTATGGATGTAACTTGGTTTTGTGAAATTGAGGTGTGCATTGGGAGTTTATTAGCGTGCAGATTTTTGGTGATTTATGTAATTTTTAGGTGTGAGTGTGTGGTGGTGGACTTGTGGGGGCTGATGCTTAGTGTTGAATGTAGTGGGCATCATGTGTGAAGTGGGTGTGGCTGTGAGTGTTGGTGTTTATGGGAATTTATTTTTAGAGTGCAGATTGCAATTTGATTTTAATGAGATCAATTATTTGGAGTTCAGATTTTGTGATTGGACTTGTAGGATGTTGTGGACTTATGTTTGTACTTATGTTTTTTCTGCTTAAGAGAGCAAGTGACCTTAATTGAGCTGTGGGGTGTTTGTGTGAGTGTGTGGGAATTTGTGTGCTGTGAGCATGGATTGTGCTGAGGGTAAGTGGTTGAATAATTTGTGGTTGTGTGAGCATATATTTATTAGTGTGGTCAGATGCTTAATTTTGGTTGGCTGTGGAGTGAGCCAGAGTGCGCCGGGGATTTTGAAGAAGACTCAAGAGTTTTGTTCGAGCCTCCAAGGATTTTTCCGGGTACGCGACAGTGTGCGGCGCGCGGCGCGTTTTTCGAAGTTTCGTCAGTTCGAGGTTCCGGCACTTCACCGACTTCAGCAATTGCATGCGGAATGCGTTCCAGGTGGGTTGGAATTTCTTCGAGATTTATGGAATGTCCTCTAATGCTTCTGTAAGCATATTGATCATGTTTAGCTTAATTATCATATATTGATCATGTTTAGCTTATTTCCTTATATTGATAAATCTGATAGTTGCCTAGAAAATTATAGAATGACATTCTTGAGCCCCAGACATTTTTAGTATGATCTAGAAGTTATTTGACACTAGACTGCATGTTCATTTGAGTTTCAGGCTGCATCTGGACCTTCATATATTTTTAGTACCCGTTTTAAATAAAACTTCATTTTTAAAAGGATTTATTTTAATTATTGAGAACATTATGAATGGTCCAGATTATTTGAGTTGCATGTGTACTTACGCCAGAGGGCCGAGTGTTTTTTTTAGCGCATTGACTGTCGAGTCCTAGTGTCATGAGAGTTCTTCTTCCTTGTTGGGATTGATGAGGTTATTCTAGATCATGGGTTGTGTTTCTGATTTAGAGGTGGAGATGGCTCTCCCGCTTAGCCTTGAGAGTTTTGGGGGTTCTGGCAGATCGAGTCGTGGAGGTTTCCCGACTCAGCCATGGGTCGTGCATTATCAGATTGAGTCGTTGAGGGTTCTCCGACATAGCTGTGAGAGTGTTTGGGTCTTCCTGTTTGAGTCGTGGAGTCTTTTTCCGACAGAGTTGCGCTTCTGGGCATCGTGTTGCCGATCTGTTTGATCGTGGACTATAGCCTGCATGTGCCGCTTATGAGACAGTGATACAGATGAGATACTTGAGTTCGGTGGGGTCGCTCCCCTCGAGCTACCACCCGTGTCACGCCCCGAGTCCGCCAATTTGTACGGTTCGGGCACGCCAACAGACCCGCCAATCGGGTAAAACCTTTTTCTACCCGAAAGGAACGGTAACATCCATAATAACACAACAAGTGTATGCGGAAGCTCAATATCAGAGTACTAAAAATCACTATAAATTTAAAACTTTCATTCAATAACTAATGCGGAAATGAAGGCATACAGGAGTGAACCATAAATTAAACTTATTACACTTTACAATTCTGAACTTGCAAATAAATTATTACATTTTCTTTACATAATTCCTCACCATACAAGGTTCACTCAAGAAATATAAAAATGGTACCTCTGCTAGACCCTCTAGGTCTCTATGCTGCTGGGCTCTTGCCCCTGTCGTATGCCTCGCTGTCGTCTGCATCTGATCTGTCTCGACCGCTGCACCCATTCCCGAACCTGTGGGGGGGGTCACCCAAGGGGTGTGAGAACTCCGACAGAGTTCCCAGTGGGTTCAACCACCGAGAGAGAGTGTCCTACACCACTTGGTCCAATGGAAGCAATAATAATAGTGTGCTAGGAAACTAAAATCCTCAACATCAATATGCAGCTATGCAATAATATATCACTACACTATCTGTGTACAACCATCGACCCAGCACTACTCTGTCTAGCCACACTAGGCTGCTAAGCACCAACTCGGCCACTATGCCGCTGTATACTGGGTTCAACTAACCCGGCCACCCTGGCCACTCTATTTTTCTTTATTCTTTAGATTCTGGTGCTTTAGTTCAAGTTAACCCTTGGAAATTCTTATCCAACGGGCCCGAGCCCGGTAGTCTTGCTACCATAAGATAAGATTTCTAAGGTTGCCGATAACACTCGCGAGTGTTACCCCGTCCTGCCGGGGGGACTTGTCATACGGGACACTGCCCGATAGGGTCACTGCCCAACTCTGACAAAAGTACTCTATCTACCAGTCATACGGGTCGCTGCCCGGGAGAGGGACCCTGTCCAACTCCTGACCGTTGTACGTTCGCCCCCGGAGGTACGCCCGTTTTATCTTTAATTTTTCTTTCTTTTCTTTTCTTTTTCTTTCTCTTTTATTTTAGTTCTTAGCCTCTTTGCTTTTGAACACTTGCTTTCCTTTCTTATTCGAGCTTATAGCTCCCATTTTGCCACTGGCAAATCTCTTTCTTTTTCCTTTGAGCGTTTGGCTCTTTGCTTTCACTTTATGCCTTTCGAAAGTACCTCGTCCGACGGGTCACTGCCCAGGGAGCCCTGCTCCACCTGACGAGTCTCAAATTCGAAGGCGCCATTTACATTTTCTTTATACTTTTTAGCCACTTTTAGCTTGCTTTTAACTTTGCCTTTTTACAACTTTTTACCTCTTATCCTAGGTCTCGCCATAAGGATAACTAGAGAGTCTCCTGGACTCTTAAACATTTCACCTTCATTTATTTAACTCAAATTGAAGTTAAAGTTATTGTTCATTTGCCAGACACCCTATGACTTCCTAGGGTTATATTTATTTAATTCTTTAACCTTGGGATCTTATCCCACTTTCCTGATTCCTCACTGAATCCTAGAGTTAACTTAACTCTATTTTTCCTGTTCCACTTTTAACTTAGAGTTACGCTGACTCTAATTCCATGTTTCACTATTATCTTAGAATTACATTGGCTCTACTTTTCTGTTTTCCCTTTCATATCTCCACACTGGACCCACCTTTTCCACCCTCCTGATTCCTTACTGAATCCTAGAGTCAACTTGACTCTATTTTTCTGTCTGTGAGTTTAAACTCTTCTAGCTCAACTTAGGTTCTCTTTACCTAAGTCCCATGTCATACTTGTTCTAGAGTTCCATGACTCTATGCTGACCTCTAGTTCACCTTAGGTTTCCTTAACCTAAGTTCCATGTCATACTCATCTTAGAGTTCCTTGACACTATGTTGAACACTAATTCTCCTTAGGTTCTCTTTACCTAAGTTCCGTGCCATATACACCCTAGAGTTCTCTGACTCTATGTTGATCACTCTATCCAGTGTCCTTAGGTTATCACCTAAGACCATGCCACTCGTCCTCCCTAGGATAACTCCTAAGTTTGATGTCACTCGTTAAACCCTAAATCTAGGTTTTCTCCTAGTCTTACTACCAACATGTCCTTTCCCTTAATGCACATGATTCCTAGGGTTATACCCTAACATGATCACACTTATAATCAACAAATCTTTCTCATACATGCAATTATTTCATTTCATTCATCAAATAGTAATTACTTCTACGCATGCATATTCATCAAATATCTTTGGCAACCAACAGTTGCACTTTATCTCTGTGTCAATTTGCACACACACATCTATTCCTCTATCTCTGGCAACCAACAGTTGCCCTTATTCCACCTGAATCCATCTACACAAGCAATCATAATCATGATCAACCTAACGCCTCTAACAGGCTACTATCATGCTTCGAATCGAAAAGCAAAGGAGTAAGGGGAGAGGTCACCCAATTTCGGCAGAATTCCCCACCTTGTAGTGTACCCAATTGCTTGTAGACACTTGCAATTGGTCTCCACGCGATTCCCCTCGTTTTCTTGAGCTTGCACGCAAAACGGCGCGCATTCGCCGAGTCCGAACGCAAAACGGTGCACGTCCCCTATACCTGCACGCAAAACGGTGCATGTCATAAAAAAACCCACACGTAAAACGTTGCGCGCCACATCAGCCGGCACGCAAAACGATGCGCGACAACACGATCTGCACGCGAAACGGTGCACGTACCTCAAATCTGCACGCAAAACAGTGCACATCTGACTGTAGGGTTGCACGCAAAACGGTGCATTTTTTCCTAGCCCTGCACGAAAAAATGATGCAACCATTAGAATCTACACGCAAAACGATGCGTATTGGTCCAACCCGCACGCAAAACGGAGCACTTACCCCGAATTGGCACGCAAAACGGTGCACATCTGACTGTAGGGTTGCACGCAAAACGGTGCACATTATTCCGACCCTGCACGTAAAACGAGACGTATTGTTAGAGTCTACACGAAAAACGGTGCCCGTTAGTCCAACCTGCGCGCAAAACGGAGCACATACCTCATATTGGCAGGCAAAACGGTGCACGTACCTCAAATCTGCACGCAAAACGGTGCACGTCTGACTGTAGGGTTGCACGCAAAACGATGCACATCTTTTTCCTAGCCTGCACGAAAAAACGATGCAAACTATTAGATTCTACACGCAAAACGGCGCGCATTGGTCCAACCCGCACGCAAAACGGAGCACGTACCCTTTATTGGCACGCAAAACGGTGCACACTCTAATATAGGGTTGCACGCAAAACGATGCCTACTTTTCTGACCCTGCGCGTAAAACGAGGCATATTGTTAGAGTCTACTCGACAAACGGTGTCCGCTAATTCAACCTGCGCGCAAAACGGAACACTTACCTCGTGTCGGCACGCAAAACGAGACGCGTTAAAAATGCCCGTAAAACTCGAGCAGTAAGACGGCGCATAAATTTTGGGTTCCTAGCATGTATGTGGCAAAGGGGTCAAACCCATAGTCCAAAAGGAAGTGTAGAAACTGTGCCGAAAATACCACAAAAATATGATAAACGGCCTACCTCGACGGCATCGCGTAGTCTATCTGGCTCTTCGGAGCAATTTTGCGCGCTCCACGAAGCCCTCGACGCCTCGCCGCACACTCCCCAACCTCCTCCCTCACTCTCTCTCGCTCTCGGTTGAAGAAGAAACCGAAGAAGGAGAAGAAGCGGGTTGCGGGGAGGAAGAAGAAGGAGGAGAAAAAAAAGAGAAAGGGGGAGAGGGTGGTCCACGGTGCACGGTGCACCGTGGACCGGCCGGTGCACCCCACTCACCCGGGTGCACCCGGCCCACCGCACTAAAGGGGCGGCCGCGTGGCCGCATCAACGCGCGCCACGCGGCCGCGCTTCCTGCGCAGAGGCGCGTGACACGCGCCCGTTACACGGGCGCGGTCACGCGCCTGCGCGTGAAGCGCCAACAGGGGTCCGCCACGTGGCGGCCCCCCTGTGGCCCGCGCGCAGGGCGCCCCTGCGCACCTGACGCGCGCTGCGCGTCAGGTCACATCGGCGCTGACCCGCCTGACGCGCCGCGGCCGCCTCGGGTTCCGTGCCACGCGCGACTCTGCCGCGATGCTCAGATTTGCGTGCCGCTTGCCTCGAAAAGCGCGCACGCCTACCGGACTCCAAATCCAACAAATAATTAGTCTATCCTTAGCGATTTCGCGCGCTGAGTCCAGAAACGAAGTCCGTTTCTCCAAATTCTCGTCCGATAATTTGTCGAATTCCCCGGATAGCCCACTGATCCGTTTTTCGCACCGGGTCCAATTCTAAAGCCCAATTTGCCGAATTGTAACTCTAAAATTCCCCGGAGGCGCCCAGAGAGGAATTATTCAATTCCGTTTCGCCCAGGGCCCAAATTTAATATCGACGACACGCGAAATCACTTCTAAACACGCGACGGGTCCTCCAATGACCCACGCGATCCCTTTTTAAGCCCGGTCTCCAACGCTTGTGCCCAAGTTGCACAGCAATTCCATTTCTTGGGCCCAACACGCATCCAACTACGGCCAAGGCCACCGAAAGTTACCGAACCACCAGCAAACCCTATGCTGGGAATTCCGGGACCCCTTTTGATTTAACAAAAGTCCCACTGTCCTTGAATTCGCTAGCGGAGCCCGCTCTCACAATCCGGGCATCCGATCAACGCGAAACTCTTACTGTGGCCCTAAAGCACATTCACGGAGCTCCCGTAATTTTCTCGGAGTCTTCCGAGGCTGTGAATTCTCCACCTTCCATCCGGGCCCACTTTCTCACGTAAGATTTGAGACATCTTATTTTAATCCCAATTTAGGCCCAATTCGTTTCCAGATCATTCCTACACTTTTTCTAACTCAATAAAATAGTATTTCATACCATTTTATTTATATTTATTTATATTCGAATTTCCGGTTCACTACATCCTACCCCCCTTAAAATAAGTTTCGTCCTCGAAACTTGAGTCACACCTCGACTCTTACTCCATCAAGAGGGGGGAAACTTTGCCCTTGCTATCAGGCCCACCGAACCTCGTGATTGGCATTACACTGCCAGCTCACCCACGCATGAGCGGGCAGCTCATTACAGGATCCCTATCCCGACTCCGGGACACTTAGGCTTGGTGTCTGGCCACTTTCACCAAATAGATGACAGACACAGCCGAGCACTTGCTCTCTCAGTTGTCACGAATGACCCAGTCTTTACTTGCGAAATTTTCACTTTAATTCCGCCATCATTTTTTTCACAACGAGGCTGCACCTGCAACCAATTACACTTACCGCATTTCCCGGTCGCTCCTCTGCCTAATGTGGAGGGCAAGGCCAATCCGCGAGCTCTCAGCTATTACACACGCTACTAGCGCTCTGAGTCTACGGGTATCAGCTAACCCGACATCTCGGACTACTAATAGGTCCACAGACCACGATCCAGTAGGGCCTATAGCCCAACAAGTCCAACACTATACAATGGCTCTCACTAGCACGCAGACCCAATCGTCATAACGGGTAGATCCTCACTTAGGATTACTACACCAATACTCCCACTAGGAGCTACAATACCTCAATCACCACTAGCTCCACAGCCTGGTCATATCTCACTCTCAGTGTACTAACCTCAGTGTACTACTAGCCTCAATGCTCCCACGTGGCATCCCACGTTCCCGGGTCATCGCTTGGACTACCGTCCCGACCAAATCTCTATCATGCCCCGCCATCAGGTCTCGGGCCGCTGTCTCTCACAGCTGACTGCGCCTGCCCACTGGGCTACAGGCCCACAGTCCACAAACATGGTCCAGGCACGGATCGTCCTAACGCGAACCCGCAAATCGTCGCCACGCGACCTCTATGCTCCACTGAGCAAACTCAACTAACAAGTCGTCAATCCACGACCCAAACTCTCTATATCAACTCTGGCCACACTGGTCAAAGGCTAATACGCCACCTAATCAGCTCTCTCTGGCTAAATGATACTTGTGCTCCTTGAGCACCCAAACAGTTGGGCGTCCTACGCCCCCTCACGCTAACTTGCGTAATCCAAATTCTAAGCAACTTGCTTAAACACGCGCATGACTCCTGTACACCTCTCCCAACTGGGTTGAGGCACCACCACGATCACTCACCAACTCTGGTGTTTAACACGCAAACCCAGTGGTGGCAATCATTGCCATTATGCTGATCCGTTCACTACAAGAAATTATAGCTATAACGACTAAGTTTTAACGACGGGCGCCATAAGTGGTCGTTAAAAGTAATCAATTAACGACGGGGGTAATTAACGGTCGTTAAAAATAAACAAATTAACGACGGGTGCAATACTTCGTCGCTAAAAGCAACAAAATTAACGACGGGTGCAATAAATGGTCGCTAAAAATAGGTAAATTAACGACGGATGCAATACATGGTCGCTACAAGCGTTGAATTCAACGACGGACACAATAAATCGTCGCTAATAGGAATCAAATTAACGACGGGCGCAATTAATGGTCGCTAAAAGTAACAAAATTAACGACGAGTGCAATAAATGGTCGCTAAAAGTAAGTAAATTAACGACGGGTGCAATACGTGGTCGTTACAAGTGTTTAATTTAACGACGGACAAAATAAGTCGTCGCTAATAGGAATCAAATTAACGACGGGTGCAATAAGTTGTCGCTAAATACAACAAAATTAACGAAGGGCGTAATAAGTTGTCGGTAAAAACAACCAAATTAATTAACTAAAATTTATTTTTTAAATTTGATTCGAACTCAAATTTAAAATTTTTATTTTAATAAAAATCGTGGTGCGAACGGCACCTCGGTGTCCCTCCTCCGACCCGTCCCTCGCGGATCCCCTTCCCCCTAGGGTTTCACCTCCTCCTCCTCCTCCTTCTCATCGTCGCCGCGTCGATTCCCACCTCCGCCGCCGAGTCGCCGACGTGCGTCGCGGTGTACAACGAGGGCGGCGCCCCCGCCGTGCTCCGCTCCGCCCAATGCCCCCGATGGACCCTCCTCCGCCGCCGCCCCTCGCCACCTCCGCCGCCGCAGTGGGGATGCCACGTCGCCGCTCACCAGGGGCGGCGCCGCTCCCAGGAGGATCGCACCTTCTGCGCCCTCGGCATCCGCATCCCTTTCATCGGTACCCTAATCCCCTTGTAAAATTTTAGGTTTGAATCCTTTGATGATGCATGGATAGTCCCTGTTGTTTTACCATTTAATTCACCAAAATCATTCAAATCCAAAAAAAAAAAAATATCAAAAGTTGGAGGAGGTCCTTAAGCACATGGAGTCAGGTATGCAATTGCAACTCGTAGGAAAGTTTAGGAAGTAAAATTTTTGAAGTGAAACGTTTGGGGACTAAGTTGCAGTATGCTTCTGGGGAGCTTTTGGGCTATATGTGTTTATAACTACGGTTAGTACATCAACTCTTTCTTACATCCTTTCAATCTGTCCTTTATCAATGTATGGAACTCATGTTAGCAACAAGGATCAAAGTATAAATCATATCACTATGTTGACAAGTGTCATCAAAGAGTGTGTTAATCATTATAAATGTTCATTTAAAGGTCCAAGAGAAACAACAAGATCTCTGACTTGTACAAAAAAAAATGTGGTCCATACCTTTTTTTCTCGCACTAGATGTTTCGAGTATTTTTTTAGATTCTTGAGCTCGTTATTGTCTAACTGCTGCAAGTTAATCTATATGGAAGATCCTGATACGTGTGATTTTCTTGTAGTTTGGGCTTGTTGTATCAATACTTGGCTTTCTCTTTCTCTTATTTTGGTTACAAATTTTTTTTTAATCTAAAATTTCAGTGCACTTGTAGTTTTTAATTCATTTGCCTAATTGAGCTACTATGTGAACATTTATCTCTAACAGGCCTTTCGTTTTTTGTGTAGCATACACTAATTAGGAAAGGTTGCAGACCACTAGCAGGATATGTGATCCCTCTAATACCATGTCTCACATATTCTGTGTACTATGGTGGGTTTCTTGTCCAATTTTTGATTGAAAAGATGGGGATGATGGGTTCTCTTCCACAGCCATATGGTTAGTTACTTCTTTCTCCCTCTTTAGCTAATGCCTATTTTGTTCTCAAATTTGGAATATATATATAGATCTATTATACCTTCATCAATTGTTCAGCATACTAGACATCACATACTTACCTGTTCCTAGTTAGGGACTTATGATATATATTGGTTGTCCTTCAAAACTTTTAACTCTGGAGTTTAGCTAAATACAATTCGTAGTTTGAGACTTACGATATATAGTGGCTATTCTTCGAAACTTTAAATCTGGAGTTTAGCTAAATTGTATTATATAAATGGTCTCTATTGCAGGATATTTTGTGCCTGATGTCACAGTTGCAGCAGTGGTTGGGCTCGTGACAGGGTGGTGTTTTGGTCCATTACTACCTGATCTATGACCTAGCAAAGAAGCACCTTGTTAATGAGGTTAGTTGACTATATTTAAGTTCTTTATTTTAGTATTTAAGTTGTGTTGTTGTTGCTGCTGCTGTATCTTTGATGAACTTGTGCCTGTGAATTGGTTGTTTTAGCTGAAGTATCCTGAGAGCTGCTTGCGATTTGAGTATGATCCCAAATTTCCAATCAGGGGTCTGTAGTATGATAAACTCAATGGATGCCTCCTGAAACTCGATTTCTTTGGATTCATAGAGCTAGATGGTTGCTTTTTCGGACGTCAAAAGGTAACAAATTTATTTTTGTGCCGTAGAAATGTACGGAATCTTGCACCTAGTGAAGTTGACTTGTTCTTTTAAATTTTTTTTAATGCCTTATAGATACTCAAAACTCAATAGCATAAACATTCTGTCTCTTTCTGCAGCTAAACTTTCAGTTGTTGCTGATCAGTCCTGTTGTGGGTCTTCTACATAGTGGTGTTTCTCGAAGCTCCTATATATATGTGTTTCCTTAAACCTTAACATCGTTCTGATGTCATTTCTTTTCTCAACATCATCGGTTTTCTATATAATGAAGATCAATATATTGAGATATATTAAAGAAATTTGGCTGATTTATCATTATCTTCTAATTAACTGTTCTGTTTCTGTTGGTGTAAAGAGCAAATGATTTGAGACCTTCTTATTCTTCGAGAGCGGAACTTCATACTAAACTTTGTGAAACTCAAAAGGAAAATGAGTCACTTAAAAGTCGCATTGACGGAATGAAGGTAGAACTTCGAGCAATTAAGGAAATGCTACAACAACAATTCAATGCTCCTCCACCACCGACTCGATCTGAAGAGTAAGAAACACAATCTTAATATTGTTAATAGTAATTATCCAAAAGCATATCTTCATTTAAATTTTCTAAAATATTATTTTTTATTACAAGAAGTTTCACATATGTCTTATATTATTTTAGTAATGTTGTAATAATATTTACTGTGGTCTTTTGCAGATAACTGAAGATGTACGTATTTGAGCAAAGAGGATCGTCTTGAAGCCAACAGACTAGATTTCCAATTATTTTTTTTCTGTTCTTCTTTCGAAGCACAATGGAACATATATGGCAACTTTTAATTTTCTTTTTCAGTCGTCATTTAAGTTTATTTTGGAGTGGTTACTTTTAATTTAGTAAATATTTTGGCAACTTTATATGTAGACTTGAAATGGTGTGTATGTGATGGTTGCATGTTTGATGACAATACTTTTGATAATTATTTTGACAAAATAATGTGTATGTGAATGTAGTTTTAATTGAATGTAATGTCTTCTCTATTGTATTTATTGATATTTGGTTTAATGGTAATATATATGCTGTATTATTATACATTTATTAGCGACCAAAATACTGGTCGTTATTATTATACCTTTTTCAAAATGTACATTTTTTAGCGACCAAAATTCTGGTCGTTATTATTATACATTTTTTCTAAAGGTTTACTTTTAGCGACGACAATTTTAGTCGTTATTGTCATATTATTTCGTAATAATTTAATTATTAGCGACGAAAATATTGGTCGTTAAATTTACAAACTTCTAAATCATAAGCTTATTAGCGACGACGAATAGGTCGCTATTGTTGCATTATATGGTCACTAATGAATACTGATTAACGACCGAAAATTTCTCCGTCGTTAAAAAGTTCCATCGTTAAAAAGCAATAACGACCGGTTTATACGGTCACTAATGAATACTGATTAACGACCGGAAATTTTTCCGTCGTAAAAAAGAAATAACGACCGGTTTTTCTAAACCGTCGTTAATTCTTTTAGTAAGGAAGGCAATAACGACGGGTGACGACGACATTTTATCCCGTCGTTAGTTGTTTTTAACGACGAAAAATAGAACAATAACGACGACTTTTCCTTTCGTTACAGGGCAATTTTCTTGTAGTGGTTGGATCGGCGCCACAAAACTCTCGCTCTCTTGCGGGTCTTACTAACCCCACAATGCGGCAATTTAGCCACAATGATAGGCCACACGGTCACTACCGTCATCAGGGCGAACTTTCGCCACTAGGTCCATAAATCTTTCTTGCCCTAACCTTTAGGACATACTTACTTGGTTCTCGCAACATAGCGATCACCATTTTCTTTGTGAGTCGGTCTCTCACTGGACCTTACTAACCATACTTTGCCAGCAACCTAGCTGACACAAGCGTAAAACACCTTATGCTGAAGGTGTTGGCTGTGCCGACAAAAGTTCGGCGGCCACGCCATTCTCTTTACTGTCGCCCCTACAGGCGGCGACGCCGTATACTCATACGTTGTTTGTGCAGCCTCAACTTGCTGCGCTATCAGCCACTGGAGTCTATCTATCTGCTCCAACTGTCATGCTGACGCTACTCTTAGGCGTCGAAACCTGTCTTCCTGTCGGCGGAAACTTTCCGCCGACGGCAAGAAGTCTGACCTACTGTTGGAACACTCCAACAAGTGCGGTCACCTACTATCGCAACTTGTATACCACGTTTGACCCCGAGCCCTCTCGGAACTCGAGTCAAACAGGTGCGTTTTCCTATGTGGTGTCATCGCTAATATGCACACCACACGAACGATTTGCCCAAATTCAACCATTTGGGCAATGCGCAGTCTACATACCGACAAGAGGCTCGTCGACCCAATCATGCGAAAGTATAAGAGAGTAATCCTTTTCATCTCCAACATTACGTTGTCGGCCGCCAACGTAATATCCGAAGAATGAAAGCTCGTCGCCCTCGATCAGTCCCAACATCCTTTTTGGGAACAACAAAACCCAATCAGGTACTTTCGCCACCGTCCACGCACTCTCTCGTGCTAATCCCTAGGGTCTCCCTAAGGTTGCTAACCACCTAGGACTATTCCTAGGCTCTGATACCACTCTAATCTGTCACGCCCCGAGTCCGCCAATTTGTACGGTTCGGGCACGCCAACAGACCCGCCAATCGGGTAAAACCTTTTTCTACCCGAAAGGAACGGTAACATCCATAATAACACAACAAGTGTATGCGGAAGCTCAATATCAGAGTACTAAAAATCACTATAAATTTAAAACTTTCATTCAATAACTAATGCGGAAATGAAAGCATACAGGAGTGAACCATAAATTAAACTTATTACACTTTACAATTCTGAACTTGCAAATAAATTATTACATTTTCTTTACATAATTCCTCACCATACAAGGTTCACTCAAGAAATATAAAAATGGTACCTCTGCTAGACCCTCTAGGTCTCTATGCTGCTGGGCTCTTGCCCCTGTCGTATGCCTCGCTGTCGTCTGCATCTGATCTGTCTCGACCGCTGCATCCATTCCCGAACCTGTGGGGGGGTCACCCAAGGGGTGTGAGAACTCCGACAGAGTTCCCAGTGGGTTCAACCACCGAGAGAGAGTGTCCTACACCACTTGGTCCAATGGAAGCAATAATAATAGTGTGCTAGGAAACTAAAATCCTCAACATCAATATGCAGCTATGCAATAATATATCACTACACTATCTGTGTACAACCATCGACCCAGCACTACTCTGTCTAGCCACACTAGGCTGCTAAGCACCAACTCGGCCACTATGCCGCTGTATACTGGGTTCAACTAACCCGGCCACCCTGGCCACTCTATTTTTCTTTATTCTTTAGATTCTGGTGCTTTAGTTCAAGTTAACCCTTGGAAATTCTTATCCAACGGGCCCGAGCCCGGTAGTCTTGCTACCATAAGATAAGATTTCTAAGGTTGCCGATAACACTCGCAAGTGTTACCCCGTCCTGCCGGGGGACTTGTCATACGGGACACTGCCCGATAGGGTCACTGCCCAACTCTGACAAGAGTACTCTATCTACCAGTCATACGGGTCGCTGCCCGGGAGAGGGACCCTGTCCAACTCCTGACCGTTGTACGTTCGCCCCCGGAGGTACGCCCGTTTTATCTTTAATTTTTCTTTCTTTTCTTTTCTTTTTCTTTCTCTTTTATTTTAGTTCTTAGCCTCTTTGCTTTTGAACACTTGCTTTCCTTTCTTATTCGAGCTTATAGCTCCCATTTTGCCACTGGCAAATCTCTTTCTTTTTCCTTTGAGCATTTAGCTCTTTGCTTTCACTTTATGCCTTTCGAAAGTACCTCGTCCGACGGGTCACTGCCCAGGGAGTCCTGCTCCACTTGACGAGTCTCAAATTCGAAGGCGCCATTTACATTTTCTTTATACTTTTTAGCCACTTTTAGCTTGCTTTTAACTTTGCCTTTTTACAACTTTTTACCTCTTATCCTAGGTCTCGCCATAAGGATAACTAGAGAGTCTCCTGGACTCTTAAAAATTTCTCTTTTATTTCTTTAACTCAAATTGAAGTTAAAGTTATTATCCATTTGCCCAGACACCCTATGACTTCCTAGGGTTATATTTATTTAATTCTTTAACCTTGGGATCTTATCCCACTTTCCTGATTCCTCACTGAATCCTAGAGTTAACTTAACTCTATTTTTCTGTTCCACTTTTAACTTAGAGTTACACTGACTCTAATTCCATGTTTCACTGTTATCTTAGAATTTCATTGACTCTACTTTTCTGTTTTCCCTTTCATATCTCCACACTTGATCCACCTTTTCCATCCTCCTGATTCCTTACTGAATCCTAGAGTCAACTTGACTCTATTTTCCTGTCTGTGAGTTTAAACTCTTCTAGCTCAACTTAGGTTCCCTTTACCTAAGTCCCATGTCATACTTGTCCTAGAGTTCCATGACTCTATGCTGACCTCTAGTTCACCTTAGGTTTCCTTAACCTAAGTTCCATGTCATACTCATCCTAGAGTTCCTTGACTCTATGTTGAACACTAATTCTCCTTAGGTTCTCTTTACCTAAGTTCCATGCCATATACACCCTAGAGTTCTCTGACTCTATGTTGATCACTCTATCCAGTGTCCTTAGGTTATCACCTAAGACCATGCCACTCGTCCTCCCTAGGATAACTCCTAAGTTTGATGTCACTCGTTAAACCCTAAATCTAGGTTTTCTCCTAGTCTTACTACCAACATGTCCTTTCCCTTAATGCACATGATTCCTAGGGTTATACCCTAACATGATCACACTTATAATCAACAAATCTTTCTCATACATGCAATTATTTCATTTCATTCATCAAATAATAATTACTTCTACGCATGCATATTCATCAAATATCTTTGGCAACCAACAGTTGCACTTTATCTCTGTGTCATTTGCACACACACATCTATTCCTCTATCTCTGGCAACCAACAGTTGCCCTTATTCCATCTGAATCCATCTACACAAGCAATCATAATCATGATCAACCTAACGCCTCTAACAGGCTACTATCATGCTTCGAATCGAAAAGCAAAGGAGCAAGGGGAGAGGTCACCCAATTTCGGCAGAATTCCCCACCTTGTAGTGTACCCAATTGCTTGTAGACACTTGCAATTGGTCTCCGCGCGATTCCACTTGTTTCCTCGAGCTTGCACGCAAAACGGCGCACATTCGCCGAGTCCGCACGCAAAACGGTGCACGTCCCCTATACCTGCACGCAAAACGGTGCACGTCATAAAAAAACCCACACGCAAAACGTTGCGCGCCACATCAGCCGGCACGCAAAACGATGCGCGACAACACGATCTGCACGCGAAACGGTGCACGTACCTCAAATCTGCACGCAAAACAGTGCACATCTGACTGTAGGGTTGCACGCAAAACGGTGCATATTTTTCCTAGCCCTGCACGAAAAATGATGCAACCATTAGAATCTACACGCAAAACGATGCGCGATTGGTCCAACCCGCACGCAAAACGGAGCACTTACCCCGAATTGGCACGCAAAACGGTGCACATCTGACTGTAGGGTTGCACGCAAAACGGTGCACATTATTCCGACCCTGCACGTAAAACGAGACGTATTGTTAGAGTCTACACGAAAAACGGTGCCCGTTAGTCCAACCTGCGCGCAAAACGGAGCACATACCTCATATTGGCACGCAAAACGGTGCACGTACCTCAAATCTGCACGCAAAACGGTGCACGTCTGACTGTAGGGTTGCACGCAAAACGGTGCACATCTTTTTCCTAGCCTGCACGAAAAACGATGCAAACTATTAGATTCTACACGCAAAACGGCGCGCATTGGTCCAACCCGCACGCAAAACGGAGCACGTACCCTTTATTGGCACGCAAAACGGTGCACACTCTAATATAGGGTTGCACGCAAAACGATGCCTACTTTTCTGACCCTGCGCGTAAAACGAGGCATATTGTTAGAGTCTACTCGACAAACGGTGTCCGCTAATTCAACCTGCGCGCAAAACGGAACACTTACCTCGTGTCGGCACGCAAAACGAGACGCGTTAAAAATGCCCGTAAAACTCGAGCAGTAAGACGGCGCATAAATTTTGGGTTCCTAGCATGTATGTGGCAAAGGGGTCAAACCCATAGTCCAAAAGGAAGTGTAGAAACTGTGCCGAAAATACCACAAAAATATGATAAACGGCCTACCTCGACGGCATCGCGTAGTCTATCTGGCTCTTCGGAGCAATTTTGCGCGCTCCACGAAGCCCTCGACGCCTCGCCGCACACTCCCCAACCTCCTCCCTCACTCTCTCTCGCTCTCGGTTGAAGAAGAAACCGAAGAAGGAGAAGAAGCGGGTTGCGGGGAGGAAGAAGAAGGAGAAAAAAAAGAGAAAGGGGGAGAGGGTGGTCCACGGTGCACGGTGCACCGTGGACCGGCCGGTGCACCCCACTCACCCGGGTGCACCCGGCCCACCGCACTAAAGGGGCGGCCGCGTGGCCGCATCAACGCGCGCCACGCGGCCGCGCTTCCTGCGCAGAGGCGCGTGACACGCGCCCGTTACACGGGCGCGGTCACGCGCCTGCGCGTGAAGCGCCAACAGGGGTCCGCCGCGTGGCGGCCCCCCTGTGGCCCGCGCGCAGGGCGCCCCTGCGCACCTGACGCGCGCTGCGCGTCAGGTCACATCGGCGCTGACCCGCCTGACGCGCCGCGGCCGCCTCGGGTTCCGTGCCACGCGCGACTCTGCCGCGATGCTCCGATTTGCGTGCCGCTTGCCTCGAAAAGCGCGCACGCCTACCGGACTCCAAATCCAACAAATAATTAGTCTATCCTTAGCGATTTCGCGCGCTGAGTCCAGAAACGAAGTCCGTTTCTCCAAATTCTCGTCCGATAATTTGTCGAATTCCCCGGATAGCCCACTGATCCGTTTTTCGCACCGGGTCCAATTCTAAAGCCCAATTTGCCGAATTGTAACTCTAAAATTCCCCGGAGGCGCCCAGAGAGGAATTATTCAATTCCGTTTCGCCCAGGGCCCAAATTTAATATCGACGACACGCGAAATCACTTCTAAACACGCGACGGGTCCTCCAATGACCCACGCGATCCCTTTTTAAGCCCGGTCTCCAACGCTTGTGCCCAAGTTGCACAGCAATTCCATTTCTTGGGCCCAACACGCATCCAACTACGGCCAAGGCCACCGAAAGTTACCGAACCACCAGCAAACCCTATGCTGGGAATTCCGGGACCCCTTTTGATTTAACAAAAGTCCCACTGTCCTTGAATTCGCTAGCGGAGCCCGCTCTCACAATCCGGGCATCCGATCAACGCGAAACTCTTACTGTGGCCCTAAAGCACATTCACGGAGCTCCCGTAATTTTCTCGGAGTCTTCCGAGGCTGTGAATTCTCCACCTTCCATCCGGGCCCACTTTCTCACGTAAGATTTGAGACATCTTATCTTAATCCCAATTTAGGCCCAATTCGTTTCCAGATCATTCCTATATTTTTTTCTAACTCAATAAAATAGTATTTCATACCATTTTATTTATATTTATTTATATTCGAATTTCCGGTTCACTACAACCCGGGTGTGTGTGATGATACCGAGCCTGACGAGGCTGCGATGATGCGACTAGTTGATACACTAGAGTTCGCTTGTTATAGTCCGTGTGGGACGCCCTACGTAAGTCCCGTCCCAGTGAGGATGAGGTGGCAGTAGGTTTGGCGCAGGCTTGACTGGACCCTATGAGGCAGTCATTGAGATTGGGTGATGTGAGAGAGTGATGGCATAGCATGTTCATAGATGGGCTTTCCTTTGAGCATGGTACTTGAGGCATATTATTGTAGTGAGAGTGTTTGCATAGCAGGATCAGAGTAGTGTTTTCTTGAGCATGATAATGGTTCATATTAGCTATAGTTCCTTTCCTGCTTTCCTATTATCTTTTTGCATACCTATTTGTTGTGCCTCCAGTGGACTTAGTGGGCATACCGTGGATGTTGATGACGGTACCCACTGAGATCTACCTTCTGTAGTAGATCTCACACCCGCTGCGGTGACAGGTTTTCTGAGGCTGCTGTTCCGGCTTAGCTCGCGCGGAGTCAGCTCATCGAGGTGAGGATGTGGCCAAGTAGTTTCTTACCAGCATTTGAGTCAGAGGTAGATGTACCCTATTGTTTTATGATTCCACTTTTGTACTGAGAGGGTGAGGCTTGTATTTTGTTTTTCATTTGAGAGAACTGTATTGAGGATTTTTGTATTAGTGGAGCTTTATTTATTTCAGTTTTCCTGTGTAGCTTTCTTCAGCTTTGATTTATAGTTCAGCTCTGATACATGTTTTTAGTTTTAGTTCTGACTTGCAGGGTAGACGCTTCGTCTGTACGGCAGTTTCCGTACAGATGGCGGATCTGTTGGCGAGCCCGGGTCGCAGTTTCGACCTCGGGGCGTGACAGATTTAGGTGGTATCAGAGCCTAGGTGTATAGGTCATTGAGGACTTAGAGACCCTAGGCTATTGGTTGGACAGTAGGACGACTGTCGTGAGAGACGTGACTTTAGCGAGAGTCCTGATTGAGTCTGCACCTCCCCTAGAGGATTGGGGCGAGTGATCTTACATGTTTATTCTCTAAAGTGGTTATGTTGGCTGCAGACAACATAATGCTTTAGAACGGGTAACATGTTATAGACTTTCGCTTGATTGGGTCGAGAGAGTTCTTGGTCCTAATGTTTGTTCTGTTGCAGTGATTTTCGATGCCTCCGAGACGCCGTGTAGCGGCGAGGGCGTGTTCGACCTTGGACGAGAAGCCCGAGCAGCGGGAGGCTGAATGGACAGAGCAAAGTAAGGTCTGTGAGTTACGGGCCTAGGTGGCCCAGATGGTTGAGGCGATGCGGCGCCAGGAGGAGAACATGGAGCGCGCGATGCGCATGCTTGGTCAGAGAGCATCTCCTATGGTATCACCAGTAGTACCTCCGGTCGCGACATCGTCGGTTTCGACCCAGATCGCCCTGTGCGTAGTGCTGGAGCAGCGAGAGTGGTTGACCAGTTGTGTACTTCATCTAGTTCCATCCCCTGTAGATTTCAGGACCGAGATTGGAGCCTTGGGAGGCCAAGAACTGGATCGCTGCTATGGAAAAGTTATTTGAAGATTTGTTCATCCAGGAGAAGCATTTGGTGCACTTGGTTATGCACTTTTGGATAGAGACGCCGAGAGTTGGTGGCGCCGAGTTCATCCTGCTGGACCCCCGGAAGCGTAGTTGATGACCTGGAGCGAGTTTCTACGATTGTTGATCGGTGTACCCCATGTTGCCCAGGATGAGGCCTAGAAGGTTGATTATGTTTGAGAGGGGACTGCATCGGGATATCTATCACCTTGTGCATGTTCGATGGATTGACGAGGATCACTGATCACGTCCAAGAGGGACGAAGAGCGAGGGACCAGCTCCAGAGACAGACGTCCAGCATCGTCGGATTTTAGGATAGTTGAGTGGATCGAGGTTGCCATGATTCCAGTCAGGATCATGGGTCTCAGAGGAGTTAGAGACCAGGAGGTTTTCGACATACGAGGTACCAACAGAGTGTCTCAGAGAAGTGCTTATGGTTTTGCCGCTTGCGACGGCACCCCCCCTACCCCTTCAGGATGAAGAGGTTCATCCGACTTACCGGCAGACTGATTGAGTTGTGACGCCGAGACAGATTGAGCGATGGCCACCAGCATCCAGAAGATGAGATTGTGCAGCCGGTTAGAGGACGCAAGGATAGTGGATCGCGTCTTACCTGGTGTGATTTTCCTTGTGGTCATTGGAGTTAGAGCATGTTAATGCCGACACCGCTTGTGTGTGCTTCAGTAGGGCAGGGGTAGCTTCGTGAGAGCCAGAGATGGGATCGTTGGCTGGTGCACGTGAGGATCAGGTTCCAGATCACGTGTAGCACATGGATGAGTGTTGCCAGTCCGGCCCAGTGCTGTTAGGACCTTGGATTTGATCATCGGGATGTTAGTCCTACATCAGTTCAGAAAGGTTGTTTGAGCATGATTTGAGATTAGTTATCCCAATGTTAGGCTACCATGGGATGTCAAGATTAGTCATGGCTCTCCGTGGACGTCGTCTGGATGAGTGTGTTTATGGAAGAGGCTAGGCCACGATAGAGGTTGAGTCGTGGTCGTATCGCCTTGCTTGCGACATGAAAAGGAGGTGCCTACGGCGGCACCGGGATTAAGGAATGTCCTTTTGCTGCCTGAACCGGTGTGGGTCTACTTGAGCTGTTTTTGAAGCCGCCGTTTTGTGAGGTTGAGATCGAGATAGTGGTTGACGTGGTTTTGGAAGCTGCGCCGACTTCGGCAGCACCCGTTGGGTATCACTCCTGAGACAGAGAGCCGATAGAGCAGCTGCGGGATTTGATGGATCGAGAGGTCTGTGTGACCCAGTGCCACACCGTGGATACACGGTGGTGATGCCACGCCGATTGGTGCACGGCAGTGATGCCACGTTGCGAATACACAACGGTGAGAGTTCTTTCATGGTTCGAGTACAGACAGACTCGGAATGTGTTACAGCAGATGCTCATTTGTGAGGCGGGTATCTTTTTGGAACCTTGCAGCCGAGGGCTGTGCCCCGTAAGTGATCAGAACCCGGTAGGGGCATTATGAGCTTGTAGCGCGGTCAAGTGGGTTGACTAAGGCCCTACCGCCTTTAGGACTTGGGGATTTGTGTGTTCCAGCTGAGGATGATGCCAGCAGTGATGTGGATGATTGTCGGTGGTCAGAGTTACACGAGATATAGGATTGATCTTGTAATATTATCCCGGCGAGGACATTATGATCAGGTACACCTTGATTAAGCAAGTAGTGCAACCTTGGATTGAGGTAACTGTTCAGTGGATGCCACCGTTGGAATCGTGGAATATGGAGTGTTAGTGAAGACAGGAACAACTCCAATGCCCTCTCTCATTTTCTCTTTATGCCGAGGCTTGACAAACTGATCGACGATTTCGAAAGGCTACTCCAGAAATGGAAAAGAGTGCCGGAGCCTGTTCTTGTTTGATTGGGGTGAAGGCACTCGCCATTCGGGATTTTCGAACTTTTTGCCATTGCCGGCTGGTTTTCAAAATAAAGAGTTAGGGGATTGGGGAATGTTCCTAATGTTGGGTTCTTTCTTAGTGATGGATACGAGAGCGTATTCTGAGTTTAAGCCGTGGGTGGCTGTTTGTGTAGCAAAAGAGTTATCAGTATTCTGCGGAATGTATGGATTTGATCCCCCGCATGTTTTGGGTTTCACTTCTTTGGAGATGGACGAGGACTGGAGCTTTTAGTAGCCACCGATGCAATTCTTGCTCGTGAAGCTAAGGAAATTTTGCAGTCAAGATCTATCTTTGGTGAGGGTTCAGTGTAGCCATCCTGGTGAGTGAGAATGACCACCTGAGAGCCGTCAATGAGTTGGGGATCTCCTATCCCCGTTTGTTGAGGCACCCTTCTGAGTTATGGATTTATTCTGGTTTCGAGGACGAAACCTTTTTAAGGAGGGGAGAGTGTAGAGTACCAGAATTTCGGAGTGCGCACCGACCTCGCAAGATGGCGTGGTGCGGAGAGTTCGCCTCGAGCGTGTTCCGTTTTGGATTACAGATGAGTTCGGGTCGATTCGGATCTACACGGAAGCCCCAGCTTTATTCGGGGTTTTCCGGGCTTTGTGCGCCGATAGAGGACTGGCTTCGGGGAAGCCTCGACTTCACAGTAGAGTGCAGAAAATTTGGGAACACTTGGAACAGGTGTATTTTATGATTACAGCGGAGTTCGGGAGGTTCCGGACTGACGCGGAGGATCCGAAGTCAAAAAGTGAGTTGGAACTGGCAGTTTTGGGAGCCGATTTTTGGATTGAGCACACCGACTCCACGGTTGAGCTTTTTGAGGAGAAAAAGCTTTGAGCATGTGTATTTTCAGATTACAGCGGGGTTCGGGAGGTTTCGGACCCGTGCGGAGGCCCCGAGGGCAAAAAGTGAGTTGATGGGGGGCTTTGATGGATTATTTAATTAGTAAATTTTAATTAGTCAGTTGGATTATTTAAATTAGCTTGTGTAGTAGAGATGGAAAGAAATGAGTGTGGATTATGAGACTTGGATTAAAGGGTTGAATTGAGATTTTTTTGAGGAGCAATTAATGCGGCCACCAACCGCATTTAATTAGGCGTCTCCTAATTAATTGGCACCACCTCACCCTCTCCCTCTCTGGTTAAAGCAGAGTAAAAAGAAGGAAGCAGAGGAAGAGAAGAGGGAAAAGAAAGAAAGGGAGAAAGAGAGAAAAGAAGTAGTAGAAGATGGGAATGGTGATTTTTGAGGGTGGTTTTGGAGATTTTGGATGTTGGACTTCCTCCTTGAAGCCGAGTCGTGCAAGCGGAGCGCGCGCGCGAGCGTCGACGACCACGCATGGTAAGTTTTGTTTGGGTTTTTCTTTTGTGTGCGGAGCTGGGTTTGGAGGGGTTGGCGGACGGCAAGCAGCCGGGGAGCAGCGAGCGGGCGACAACACGGCCTCGGGCACTGCGCAGCGCAGTGCCGCGCAGCTGGTCGCGCGCTGCGCGCAGGGCGCGGCGGCGGCGCGCGCCGCGCGCGCAGGGCGCAGCAGCCGCGGGCGCTGCGGGCCTGGGGGGCCATGCGGCCGGCCCAGGCGCCGTGCGGGCACCTGCTGGCGGCAAGCAGCGGCTGCGGTGGCGGCGCGTTTGGTTGGGGCTGCGTCGGCGTGCGGCACATTTTTTTTTCGCGCTGGGTTTTCGTTGGCCGGACTAATGTGGATTCCTCCTTTCCTTTTTCTCTGTTCTTGGTTCAGCTAAGGTTGTGCACGTAGGATCTTGGTGCCGCGCAAGCTGTAGATCCCGGCGGAGCTCGGCACGTGGAAGCACCTTCAAAGGTGAGTTTTGTTATTATTTTTCCCAGGTTCGAGATTGTTGTGGTTTTTAAATTTGTGTGTGCTAATGGTGCTGGTATTTGTGTGCTGTGAGCAGGTGTGAGCCTAAGGTGGACGCTTGTGAAGTGTGAGAGCTGTGTGTGTACTGGGAATAATGTTTATGTCCTTGGAAGCTTGTAAAGGAATCAGATGAGTTTTATTTTGTTAGCTGTGGGTGTGCAGAGGAGATGATGTGTGTGTGCTGTGGTTTTGTATTTCTTAGAGGGTAACTAAGGATGCTGTGTGAAGTGTGAGCATGTGTTCATTGATGGTGGACTTCATGTGGGCAGATGTTAATGTTGGAGCTTCTATGTAATTGTGTATTTCGGTGTGAACCTGTAGAGTGCAAGCGGATTTATGGTTTATTGTGCATAGGTGATCATTAATTTAATTAATGGGTAAATTGGAACACTTAGTGTGCTGTGAGCCTTTGTGGGTTCTTGGAGCTTGAAAATTATATGTAAGTTATATGTTTAATTATGATGGATTTAATTATGCAAATTGGTACTGTAACGTGGAATTAAGGGATGGTGTATATGCGTCGATGGATTTAAAGTGTGCTAGAATCCTTGTTGTTGGCTGTGTGTATTTAGACTTAATGTTTGAAGCTGGTGGAGTTGTTTGATGCCTAAGTGGAGCTTATTTTATTTTTATGGATGTAACTTGGTTTTGTGAAATTGAGGTGTGCATTGGGAGTTTATTAGCGTGCAGATTTTTGGTGATTTATGTAATTTTTAGGTGTGAGTGTGTGGTGGTGGACTTGTGGGGGCTGATGCTTAGTGTTGAATGTAGTGGGCATCATGTGTGAAGTGGGTGTGGCTGTGAGTGTTGGTGTTTATGGGAATTTATTTTTAGAGTGCAGATTGCAATTTGATTTTAATGAGATCAATTATTTGGAGTTCAGATTTTGTGATTGGACTTGTAGGATGTTGTGGACTTATGTTTGTACTTATGTTTTTTCTGCTTAAGAGAGCAAGTGACCTTAATTGAGCTGTGGGGTGTTTGTGTGAGTGTGTGGGAATTTGTGTGCTGTGAGCATGGATTGTGCTGAGGGTAAGTGGTTGAATAATTTGTGGTTGTGTGAGCATATATTTATTAGTGTGGTCAGATGCTTAATTTTGGTTGGCTGTGGAGTGAGCCAGAGTGCGCCGGGGATTTTGAAGAAGACTCAAGAGTTTTGTTCGAGCCTCCAAGGATTTTTCCGGGTACGCGACAGTGTGCGGCGCGCGGCGCGTTTTTCGAAGTTTCGTCAGTTCGAGGTTCCGGCACTTCACCGACTTCAGCAATTGCATGCGGAATGCGTTCCAGGTGGGTTGGAATTTCTTCGAGATTTATGGAATGTCCTCTAATGCTTCTGTAAGCATATTGATCATGTTTAGCTTAATTATCATATATTGATCATGTTTAGCTTATTTCCTTATATTGATAAATCTGATAGTTGCCTAGAAAATTATAGAATGACATTCTTGAGCCCCAGACATTTTTAGTATGATCTAGAAGTTATTTGACACTAGACTGCATGTTCATTTGAGTTTCAGGCTGCATCTGGACCTTCATATATTTTTAGTACCCCGTTTTAAATAAAACTTCATTTTTAAAAGGATTTATTTTAATTATTGAGAACATTATGAATGGTCCAGATTATTTGAGTTGCATGTGTACTTACGCCAGAGGGCCGAGTGTTTTTTTTAGCGCATTGACTGTCGAGTCCTAGTGTCATGAGAGTTCTTCTTCCTTGTTGGGATTGATGAGGTTATTCTAGATCATGGGTTGTGTTTCTGATTTAGAGGTGGAGATGGCTCTCCCGCTTAGCCTTGAGAGTTTTGGGGGTTCTGGCAGATCGAGTCGTGGAGGTTTCCCGACTCAGCCATGGGTCGTGCATTATCAGATTGAGTCGTTGAGGGTTCTCCGACATAGCTGTGAGAGTGTTTGGGTCTTCCTGTTTGAGTCGTGGAGTCTTTTTCCGACAGAGTTGCGCTTCTGGGCATCGTGTTCCCGATCTGTTTGATCGTGGACTATAGCCTGCATGTGCCGCTTATGAGACAGTGATACAGATGAGATACTTGAGTTCGGTGGGGTCGCTCCCCTCGAGCTACCACCCGGGTGTGTGTGATGATACCGAGCCTGACGAGGCTGCGATGATGCAACTAGTTGATACACTAGAGTTCGCTTGTTATAGTCCGTGTGGGACGCCCTACGTAAGTCCCGTCCCAGTGAGGATGAGGTGGCAGTAGGTTTGGCGCAGGCTTGACTGGACCCTATGAGGCAGTCATTGAGATTGGGTGATGTGAGAGAGTGATGGCATAGCATGTTCATAGATGGGCTTTCCTTTGAGCATGGTACTTGAGGCATATTATTGTAGTGAGAGTGTTTGCATAGCAGGATCAGAGTAGTGTTTTCTTGAGCATGATAATGGTTCATATTAGCTATAGTTCCTTTCCTGCTTTCCTATTATCTTTTTGCATACCTATTTGTTGTGCCTCCAGTGGACTTAGTGGGCATACCGTGGATGTTGATGACGGTACCCACTGAGATCTACCTTCTGTAGTAGATCTCACACCCGCTGCGGTGACAGGTTTTCTGAGGCTGCTGTTCCGGCTTAGCTCGCGCGGAGTCAGCTCATCGAGGTGAGGATGTGGCCAAGTAGTTTCTTACCAGCATTTGAGTCAGAGGTAGATGTACCCTATTGTTTTATGATTCCACTTTTGTACTGAGAGGGTGAGGCTTGTATTTTGTTTTTCATTTGAGAGAACTGTATTGAGGATTTTTGTATTAGTGGAGCTTTATTTATTTCAGTTTTCCTGTGTAGCTTTCTTCAGCTTTGATTTATAGTTCAGCTCTGATACATGTTTTTAGTTTTAGTTCTGACTTGCAGGGTAGACGCTTCGTCTGTACGGCAGTTTCCGTACAGATGGCGGATCTGTTGGCGAGCCCGGGTCGCAGTTTCGACCTCGGGGCGTGACACCTTTACATGGACCATGGCAGCAAGTAGGAAAATGATCCAGGTGATCACCATTTCTGACAGTGCTTTGAGTTTGAGAAACTGTCCTGTGAAACGCCAACTCAAGAACATATGAAAAATCGTCAATTTTGAAAAATTTGAAAACATTGTACCTAGACAATCATATTCATGTAGAGAAGCCAAGAATCAAATTAGTTTTCCAAAAAGAATTTTAAAAATAGATCAATTCCATGATTTTCAAAAATTCCACTTTTATGCCCTAAACCAGAATTTTTAGAAATCGAAGCCTAAAAACTCGTTTATCTTGAGAAAACCCAGCATAAAAGCAAAACTAATTGACCCAGAGTTCTTATTTCAAAAGAAATTTGATCAAAAACTATTCACAAACGAAAAAGTTCCAATTTTTCAACTCACGTTTGATGAAACACTGTAGTAACCGCTGGTTTAAAATAATTACTTGGGTCCACCTTTGGTTTTATTTATTTCCAATTAGACCCGGAGGGTGATCCATAATTTCTTGTTCCCGGTCAGACCGTCGGGACTCGCGGGTATTTTTAGTTAATAAAGCTCGCGAAACGGAGAATGGCGGTGCAATCGGATTTGAATTCCGACGTCGGGTGCTTCCAGAATAAATTCCGGAAGTTGGATAACGATTCAGGCAACCAGCACGGTTTTTTAGGCGGACCGGACCCCGGTTCGTACCCGTATTAATTACCCGCGTTGATTTAAATTTGGTTAATTCCCATTTCTAACCGCTCCCGCTTCCTAACCGCTCCCGCGTTTTCCCGTCGACTCCCCCCGAACCGCTCCCAACTCCCCACCACTTTTCCCCCCACGACTTCCCACTAACCGCCCTAACTTCCCCCAACTACC
Organism: Tillandsia fasciculata; assembly: GCA_029168755.2. Classification (NCBI taxonomy): domain Eukaryota; kingdom Viridiplantae; phylum Streptophyta; class Magnoliopsida; order Poales; family Bromeliaceae; genus Tillandsia; species Tillandsia fasciculata. Next base: position 38,246 of record JAQOTM010000420.1, read on the forward strand.
GGCAACTCCCCTTAACTTCCCCTGCGTACAAAACCCCAAAGGAACGAAAAAAAAAAAAAGAAACCCAATTCCCCAAACTTCCAGTTTCCCAACCGAGCGTACCCTTTCCCCAATCGATCGAGAGGAGAAGCAAGGCGGAGTGGGTGAGGAGAAGGAAGATCGCCGGCATACCTTTCACCCAAGAACAGGACGATCATCCCCTAGATCAACCCTAGCCGACGAAACCAAGGTGAGCTTAAGTTAAGGTTGTATTTAGCAATTCTTGGTCCCTTCTTGGAAGAGGGAAGAAGAAGGGTCGGCAACACCACCGGAGCCGGCGCACGCGGAGCCGCGCTTGCGGGAAGCGCCGCGTGCGGGCGGCGCTCGCATGCGGGCAACGCCGCATGCGGGCGGCGCCGCATGCGGGCGGCGCCGCATGCGCCCGCATGCGGACAGCACCGCATGCGGGCGGCGGCGCCCGCACCCGCACGCGGCCAGCGCCGCGTGCGGGCGGCGCCCGCACCCGCCCGCGCGCGGGCAACTCCGCGCGCGGGCGGCGGCGCCCGCACCCGCACGCGGCCAGCGCCGCGTGCGGGCGGCGCCCGCACCCGCCCGCGCGCGGGCAACTCCGCGCGCGGGCGGCGGCGCCCGCACCCGCACGCGGCCAGCGCCGCGTGCGGGCGGCGCCCGCACCCGCCCGCGCGCGGGTAACTCCGCGTGCGGGCGGGCGGCGCCCGCACCCGCCCGCGCGCGGGCAACTCCGCGCGCGGGCGGCGGCGCCCGCACCCGCACGCGGCCAGCGCCGCGTGCGGGCGGCGCCCGCACCCGCCCGCGCGCGGGCAACTCCGCGCGCGGGCGGCGCCGCGCCTCCATGCGGGCAATGCCGCATGCGGGCAGCGGCGCCCGCACCCGCCGCGTGCGGGCATTTCCACGCACGGGCGGCGGCACCGCACCTCCATACGGGCAGCGCCGCACATGTGCGGGTGTTCCAGTCCTTTTAGCCTGACGGAGTCCTGAGTTACCAATTCCTGTATCACAGGTGCGTGGAGGTCAGGGCGGACCCACCAAGACGCAGAGGAGCCTAGTGTCGGTCAGGAGCGCGACAACGATAAAGGTGGGTTTTTCTCCCGAGGTTTAGTAATGTTAGTGTTCCGGGGAGGATGTTAAATATTATGTTGACCTGTACTAACACTGACGGCTTCTATGATTTACTATATTACCCCGTGTTTTGTTACTATGCTCGAGTGCGACACGCGCATCCGCGGTTTGGCCACCGCAAAGGGTGCTCTTTTCCGGAAAGGCGGTCTCTGACCCGTGTTTACCCACGAGGTGACGTAGTGGGGCCCCCGTAGATGTGGGGTTTGAGGCACAAAGGTGTGAGCGGTGCGACCGTCGGGATTGGATCCCGATGAGGTCAGGTGTTAAAGGTGTTACAGGGGTAAAGGTGATAAAAGTGTTACAGGTATTACAGGTATTACAGGTGTTACAGGTGTTACCCGTTTGAGAGGAGTGGTTGCTCCAGCTAGACTTACTTTATGGTTTGGTACTACTTTACTGCTTTAGTACTTCTTTTATGATAGTGTCGCTGACTACCCACTCTGTGACAGGTACCTCCAGGGGGTAGAGGTAGGCGACGGTGAGGCCGAGGTGGTAGCAGTCGGGCCGAGGGGGCCCTAGTATGCTGTTTTATTTACCTTGCTCTGCATTTCATTTGGAACTGTAGGTTATTATGTGGTTCTCGATACCCTCGTGGGGTCGTGTGGATGTTGAGTACTTTCATTTCCTTTACGCATTACCGTTTCCTTTATTATTCCCGGTCGGCCGTTTTCTAAACAAACCAACTAGAAAGCAAAAGAAAAAGGACTTTGTAAACTGTTTTCAAAAACCTCAGGCCGTGTGGGCCTGTTTTCAAAACAGTGAGTTTATACTTTCAACTTGACTGGCCACGGGTGTTGTTTAATCTTCATGCACCGTACCACCTCGAACTGTTGTGATTAAATGGAAAATGATTGCTTGTGTTTGACGGTGGTAATAGCCGCGACGCCGTGCATATACAGAGGAGACTCTGCCCGATTTTCGAGTAAATCTGTATATGTGGCGGGTCTGGGCACGCGCCGGGGAAGGAGGTTTTAAAGAAAAAAATTTTGTACGCACCTTACGCTTACCTTCGTGTACCGTTTCCGCTAAAATTAAAACCCCCGGGGCGTGACAGATTTAGATGGTATCAGAGACTTTGCTTAAATCACAACAGTGACGGCACAACATCCACCGAGATATCACACCTAACTACGAATAAATGAAATATGCAGGGTTTAAGGGTTAGGACGTGAGTGAACGGGGGGAGGGAAACTAGTGTGATTTGTTTCCGCTCGTTTTTTTTTTCCCAGGTATATTGGGACTGATGTGTTTCCTTGGTGTGGACAGATAGAAGCTCGGTTTTGGGTAGGTAACTGCTGCCGGACATGGACCTTGCGGCAGAGGCGAACCGCTTGCTACGCAACCAGCTGCGCGACGTGGCTGGGCAGCTGCTAAACCTTGCGGAGCGCGTGGGTATACTGACCCAGGAGCTTGAGAGTGTCGACCGCGCCCTGCACGGCACCGGTGGATTTAACTCTCGTGGGATACCACCAACTGGCGTTGCTACCTTTCAGGGAGCGGTCAACTTGGCCGTGCGCGCGGAACTAGAGCGTACACGACAGGCACACCCCTACCCTGGGCCGACAGTGGGCCCATACCCGAGCGGCAGAGCAACTAAACGACAGAGGAAAGGGCCGAAGCCCGGGCAGGCGACGAGGGGGGGACCTGAGCCACCAAAGCCATGTGTCATTTGTGATGGTGCGCATCCAATGGTGAATTGCCCTTGGCGGGACGAACATTGCTTCCGGTGTGGCAAGCCGGGCCACACACGTTACGATTGCCCCCGGAAGCCGGCCGTCACCAGACCCCCGGCACCGAGACCTGACGCCCTACGCCTGACGGACTCTTCTGATACCGAGTCCCCATCCCGCCTCGCCGAACGAGGCTGGCCCAGAGGTTGTGAACGGATCTCCCCAGCCGCCCCGGGAAGCAGTGATGCGGAATCCCAGAACAGGGGATAGCAGGCGGCTGATCGGATGTCGGATCTGGGGTAGGATGGTCTTTATGGGTAGTTTACTCCTCTTTTCTGTTATAACCACTAGGAATATTAGAGTGAGCCCTTTGTTGGACATGTCGAATGGTCGCTTAATGGATGTGCATGCTTAACTAGATCATTATGAGCCTATCATGTGGAAAACATTATAATGAAAACCTGACATGTTGAAACTTTTACATGCTTCATGGACGTTGTTTTAGCATTTAACCTTGCTTAAGGGGGGGGGGGTGTACCGTCATAGTGCGATGTTGTGAGACGTTTTGTGGGAGAACATCATTTGAGGATTCTTGGGCAGGTGTAGGTGGATGATTCAAGTGAGGGTGATTGGTAGGTTATGGACACTATCTCTTTGGTGTTCATTGTAACATCTTCCCAGATCACCAGAGTCTTAAATACCTATTCACCCAAAAGGAACTAAATCTGCGGCAGAGGCGGTGGCTCGAGTTACTGAAGGATTACGACCTAACAATTCAATACCACCCTGGGAAAGCAAATGTGGTAGCGGACGCCTTGAGCAGGAAGGGGCGACCGGAAGGGGAATCAGCAGGTGCGATAACTAAGCAAAACGATTTGATCGCAGAATTCTCACGACTAGGGTTGGAAGCAGTGCCAGCAGGCACGGTTGCGCAACTTCTAACTTTGGTGGTCAGGCCAACCCTACTCGAGAAGATACGAGAGGGGCAGCAGGCGGACTCGTATTTACAGCTCGTAAGAGACAAGATATCACTGGATCGGGAAGGAGATTTTTCAGTGGAAGGCGACAGCACTCTACGATTTCGCGGACGGATCTGCGTGCCAGATACCCCGGAATTAAAGAAGGAAATTCTATATGAGGCACACAGCGCCCCTTACGCAGCGCACCCAGGAGGTACAAAGATGTACAAGGACCTCAAACAGACCTTCTGGTGGCCCAAGATGAAGGGAGATGTGACTCGATATGTAGCTCACTGCTTGGTGTGCCAACAGATAAAGGCGGAACATCAACGGCCGGCGGGAAAGTTACAACCCTTACCGATACCGGAGTGGAAATGGGATCATATCACCATGGATTTTGTCACCGGATTTCCGCGCTCACAACAAGGACATGACACAATATGGGTCGTGGTGGACCGGCTAACCAAGTCAGCGCACTTCCTGCCGATTCACACAACTTGGACCAGAGAGCGGTTGGCCCAAGTCTACCTCAGCGAGATTGTGAGATTACATGGAGTACCGGCATCGATCACATCAGACAGAGACACGCGGTTTGTCTCAAAGTTTTGGCAGAGTCTGCAACGAGCCTTAGGGACTAAGTTGCAGTTCAGCACAGCCTTCCACCCTCAGACAGACGGGCAATCAGAGCGAGTGATACAGACGCTAGAGGACCTACTTCGGGCCTGTGTACTGGATTGGGGAATCGGTTGGGAGCGTTATCTGCCACTTGTAGAATTTGCTTACAACAATAGTTACCAGGCCAGCATTCAGATGGCACCCTACGAAGCCTTATACGGGAGACGCTGCCGATCCCCGATCTGTTGGGACGACTTGGGAGAACGGAAATTTTTGGGACCCGAGTTGGTGGAGGAAACAGAAGAGAAGGTGCGCCTCATCAGACAGCGCTTACTAACCGCCCAGAGTCGACAAAAGAGCTATGCGGATCGGAGACGCCGCGACTTAGAGTTCCAGGTGGGGGAACACGTGTTTTTGCGGGTCTCACCGTCGAGGGGAATCAAGCGATTTGGGTTGAAAGGCAAACTGAGCCCGCGGTTTGTGGGGCCATTCGAGATCCTGGAACGGATTGGCCCAGTGGCTTATCGCCTTGCCCTACCACCAAACCTCGATCGGATTCACGATGTGTTCCACGTTTCGATGCTTAAGAAATACCTTCCCGACCCGTCGCATGTCCTGGACGTCTCGACGCTCGAACTAAAGGAGGACCTAAGCTTCGAAGAAACCCCGGTTCGGATCCTAGCAAGAGAAAGCAAGACACTTCGAAACCGAGTCATCCCCTACGTGAAAGTGCTCTGGAACAATCACGAGGAGCGGGAGGCGACGTGGGAGCTGGAATCGAAGATGAGGGAGGGTTACCCCCATCTCTTCACTGCGAACCAGGATTGAGTTTCGAGGACGAAACTCGTTTTAAGAGGTGAGTGATGTAGTAACCGCTGGTTTAAAATAATTACTTGGGTCCACCTTTGGTTTTATTTATTTCCAATTAGACCCGGAGGGTGATCCATAATTTCTTGTTCCCGGTCAGACCGTCGGGACTCGCGGGTATTTTTAGTTAATAAAGCTCGCGAAACGGAGAATGGCGGTGCAATCGGATTTGAATTCCGACGTCGGGTGCTTCCAGAATAAATTCCGGAAGTTGGCTAACGATTCAGGCAACCAGCACGGTTTTTGAGGCGGACCGGACCCCGGTTCGTACCCGTATTAATTACCCGCGTTGATTTAAATTTGGTTAATTCCCATTTCTAACCGCTCCCGCTTCCTAACCGCTCCCGCGTTTTCCCGTCGACTCCCCCCGAACCGCTCCCAACTCCCCACCACTTTTCCCCCCACGACTTCCCACTAACCGCCCTAACTTCCCCCAACTACCGGCAACTCCCCTTAACTTCCCCTGCGTACAAAACCCCAAAGGAACGAAAAAAAAAAAGAAACCCAATTCCCCAAACTTCCAGTTTCCCAACCGAGCGTACCCTTTCCCCAATCGATCGAGAGGAGAAGCAAGGCGGAGTGGGTGAGGAGAAGGAAGATCGCCGGCATACCTTTCACCCAAGAACAGGACGATCATCCCCTAGATCAACCCTAGCCGACGAAACCAAGGTGAGCTTAAGTTAAGGTTGTATTTAGCAATTCTTGGTCCCTTCTTGGAAGAGGGAAGAAGAAGGGTCGGCAACACCACCGGAGCCGGCGCACGCGGAGCCGCGCTTGCGGGAAGCGCCGCGTGCGGGCGGCGCTCGCATGCGGGCAACGCCGCATGCGGGCGGCGCCGCATGCGGGCGGCGCCGCATGCGGGCGGCGCCGCATGCGGGCGGCGCCGCATGCGGGCGGCGCCGCATGCGCCCGCATGCGGACAGCACCGCATGCGGGCGGCGGCGCCCGCACCCGCACGCGGCCAGCGCCGCGTGCGGGCGGCGCCCGCACCCGCCCGCGCGCGGGCAACTCCGCGCGCGGGCGGCGGCGCCCGCACCCGCACGCGGCCAGCGCCGCGTGCGGGCGGCGCCCGCACCCGCCCGCGCGCGGGCAACTCCGCGCGCGGGCGGCGGCGCCCGCACCCGCACGCGGCCAGCGCCGCGTGCGGGCGGCGCCCGCACCCGCCGGCGCGCGGGTAACTCCGCGTGCGGGCGGGCGGCGCCCGCACCTGCCCGCGCGCGGGCAACTCCGCGCGCGGGCGGCGGCGCCCGCACCCGCACGCGGCCAGCGCCGCGTGCGGGCGGCGCCCGCACCCGCCCGCGCGCGGGCAACTCCGCGCGCGGGCGGCGCCGCGCCTCCATGCGGGCAATGCCGCATGCGGGCAGCGGCGCCCGCACCCGCCGCGTGCGGGCATTTCCACGCACGGGCGGCGGCACCGCACCTCCATACGGGCAGCGCCGCACATGTGCGGGTGTTCCAGTCCTTTTAGCCTGACGGAGTCCTAAGTTACCAATTCCTGTATCACAGGTGCGTGGAGGTCAGGGCGGACCCACCAAGACGCAGAGGAGCCTAGTGTCGGTCAGGAGCGCGACAACGATAAAGGTGGGTTTTTCTCCCGAGGTTTAGTAATGTTAGTGTTCCGGGGAGGATGTTAAATATTATGTTGACCTGTACTAACACTGATGGCTTCTATGATTTACTATATTACCCCGTGTTTTGTTACTATGCTCGAGTGCGACACGCGCATCCGCGGTTTGGCCACCGCAAAGGGTGCTCTTTTCCGGAAAGGCGGTCTCTGACCCGTGTTTACCCACGAGGTGACGTAGTGGGGCCCCCGTAGATGTGGGGTTTGAGGCACAAAGGTGTGAGCGGTGCGACCGTCGGGATTGGATCCCGATGAGGTCAGGTGTTAAAGGTGTTACGGGGGTAAAGGTGATAAAAGTGTTACAGGTATTACAGGTATTACAGGTGTTACAGGTGTTACCCGTTTGAGAGGAGTGGTTGCTCCAGCTAGACTTACTTTATGGTTTGGTACTACTTTACTGCTTTAGTACTTCTTTTATGATAGTGTCGCTGACTACCCACTCTGTGACAGGTACCTCCAGGGGGTAGAGGTAGGCGACGGTGAGGCCGAGGTGGTAGCAGTCGGGCCGAGGGGGCCCTAGTATGCTGTTTTATTTACCTTGCTCTGCATTTCATTTGGAACTGTAGGTTATTATGTGGTTCTCGATACCCTCGTGGGGTCGTGTGGATGTTGAGTACTTTCATTTCCTTTACGCATTACCGTTTCCTTTATTATTCCCGGTCGGCCGTTTTCTAAACAAACCAACTAGAAAGCAAAAGAAAAAGGACTTTGTAAACTGTTTTCAAAAACCTCAGGCCGTGTGGGCCTGTTTTCAAAACAGTGAGTTTATACTTTCAACTTGACTGGCCACGGGTGTTGTTTAATCTTCATGCACCGTACCACCTCGAACTGTTGTGATTAAATGGAAAATGATTGCTTGTGTTTGACGGTGGTAATAGCCGCGACGCCGTGCATATACAGAGGAGACTCTGCCCGATTTTCGAGTAAATCTGTATATGTGGCGGGTCTGGGCACGCGCCGGGGAAGGAGGTTTTAAAGAAAAATATTTTGTACGCACCTTACGCTTACCTTCGTGTACCGTTTCCGCTAAAATTAAAACCCCCGGGGCGTGACAAACACTGTAAAAACCAAGTTTTGATCAATAAAACTTACTTGAATCCGAAGAACCTTGAGTTTTGAAGCTCCAAGAAGCAAGAGATCTAGAGAGAGAAACTCTAGAGGCTTGAAAACCAGAGATTAGGGTAAAAGAAATTGAAAATCTCTATGTTTTTATAAGAACCCTAGCCGTGATCCGGATCGGCTCAAGCATGTGATCCGGATCGGCCACCCGCAGGAGAAATCCTGCGTTCGGGATCCGGATCACTTGCCCCGATCCGGATCGGTTACAACTTTTTCCTCAGAAAAATTTAGAAAAACTCAATAAAATCCAGAAAAAGTATGTAAGCACTTTACCATGTCAACTTTAAACAAAAGACATCGTTTCATACAACAAGAAATAGATTATGAAAAATCTATCAAAAATATCCAAAAATGAAACGAAAATTTACGAAAGTTAAAACACTTAAAGTTGAACAATTTCAATTACATCTATCCTGATCTTATGCGTAATGCCTTTATCAAATCATCAATTTTGGTAAAGAAAATGAAATACCAAGATCAATAGATGTTTGAAATCCCAGATAAGTTAGATAATATATCTAGACAATCTGTTGAAGGAGTGGCTCTTTGAGCATCTTTTATTAAAAATCCCACCTTATACCAACCATGAAATACGACTGAGTCAAGTATTTCAATATGAGTTTCATCAACAATTTTCAAACAAAAATTTGCTTTTCATTCATGGAGTAGATATTTTTTCTTTCATTTTCTTCCATGTGGTGGTAGTTTTCACACTCCTCATTGGGATGTAACTCTTTCCACATCTTTTGAGCATTTTACATTTCATTGACTCCCCCTCAATTGGCTATCAATTATATAATATATAAGGTATTCAACCAAACCATTGATCTCGAATTCATACTCGACTAAGCAATCAAATATGATAATGACTATACCAAGAGATCAGTGAGAGAGAAATTGACTTTGATCACTTAAAAGATGGTTTAATTAACGTAAATGATCATTGCAACATTGAAATATTATGACATCAAAAGCATAATAAATTTCTAAGTGCATAAAAGGATGCAATTAAAGTCAATTATGATTTATGCTCAATTAGTGTGCTATGTTGTAGTGACCCGACCCTCCGGGGTATTTTTGAACTCACATGTAATCGCTTAGGCCTCAAGGGGAATAAAATTATTTAATTCTCAAAAGTCGGCCGGGACAAGTGTGTATATTTTTCTGCGATAGAGCGCGAAAAACGACGACCGACGGTGCGATCGGATTCGAAATCCGATGCCGGGATCTCCCGGAACGGGACCCTTAGCGATGCGGTAGTTAGTCGCGCATCGGAAACCGTGCGAAATATCTTGCACCCGTTAGAGATAAGGTGGGTTATCCCGTAAGGATAATTAATCAATTAATTAATTATCCGATGACGGAATTTAAATCCTCCTACGTACCAATTAATTGTGGGATTTAAATTGGTGGGATTTTTATCTCATAGATTGGAAAGGGATAAGAGTCAAGATATTTAAACTAAAGGATTTAAATTATGGGATTTTATCTCACGGATTGAGTAAGAGATAAAATCCGGATATTTAAATTGGGGATATATTTCCCATGATTATTTAATTAAGGTGATTAAATAATCGGCGACCGGGATTTGGATAATAGAGGTTTAAATATCCGGGTAATTAGAATCCAACTGGGAATTTGATTTCCCAAGATTATTTGATAAAGGTGATCAAATAATCGGTGGTCAGGATTTAGAGGTAAGAAATATCCCGTCGTCGGATATTTTCTTGAGAAACAGAAACGGGGAATTATAGGTTCCTACGTACGTAAATATAATTAAACGATTAACTAAATAGGGTTATCGGTGGGGATTAATTAATTAGCGAATTAATTAATCGGACCAAAATACCCGGAAAGGGAATTTTGACGGTGCGGGTTTACAATTTGGATATATCCAAAATAGGGGTTATTTATTTCCCCGCTTACCGAGCGAAACCCTATTTTATTTCTCCGCCTCCCCAAACTCTCTTTTTCGTACGTACCGAAACCCCCAACCAGTGAAAAAGAAAGAAAAGAACCGTAACCGGAGGAAGGAGAAGGAAAGAAGGAGGGAGCCGATCGTCCTAAACGCCGATCCAAAGGCTAGAAACGCGACCGGACACCTTCCCGACGATCTCCGATAGGTAAAATAAATTTTTAATAATTTTCTGGATTTTTCCTAGCGTAGTTTGGTAAAATTCTAGAGTTCCTCCGCCACCCCCGTCACCGCCGCCGTCATCATAATTTTGTTGGGCGGACGGAACGGGCAAAGAGGCGCGCGGTGCCACCGGGGCATCGCGCGAGGAAGAAGGGGGAACGCACGCGGATGACCGGGCTCCGCCGCAGGCGGGGACGGCGCCGCGCGGGTCGCACCCACGCGGGCGCCGCGCGGACACCGCGCGGCCGCCGCGTGGGCGGCCCCGCGCGGGCACCGCGCGGGCTGCCGCACGGGCACCCGCGCGGGGTGCCGCGCGGGCACCCGCGCGGGGCGCCGCGCGGGCGGCCCCGCGCAGGCGCCGCGCGGGCACCCGCGCGGGGTGCCCCGCGGGCACCCGCGCGGGCGGCCCCGCGCGGGGTGCCGCGCGGGCACCCGCGCGGGGTGCCGCGCGGGCGGCCCCGCGCGGGCGCCGCGCGGGCACCCGCGCGGGGTGCCGCGCGGGCGGCCCCGCGCGGGCGCCGCGCGGGCGCCGCGCGGGCGACCCCGCACGGGCGCCGCACGGGCCCGTGCCCGTGCGGGCACCGTGCGGGGCACTTTGCGTGCACCGCCCGCGGGGCCGCGCCGCGCGCGGCTCCGACGGGCGGCGACGGTTGCGCAAGGGGGGTTCCATGGGCAGCGGGACGGTGCCGGACTTTATTATAATATAAGTGGGGTGTTTTCTGTTACGGTATTTAGTATAGTTTCTGACCTTAGTGTCCGTGCGGACTTTTATAGGTCCAGGTGCGCAGCGGGAGAGTGCGAAGGGCTCGGGTGACCCGTCTTCTCTCCAACAAGGTGGGTACGGTTGCGATGTGTGCAACCGGTGCTGTAAGTGCATCTATGTCATTAAAAATATTCTTTAATTTACCTAACAAAGTAGATGGACAGTTAACCTTTCTTTTAATTGATAAATATCTGATAAATTAAGCGGCTGCGGTCGCGGTGCTCATTACACGCCATTCTTGGCAATCCGGTTTCGGATGCTGCACGTACACTGGCGGATCGGGCCACCGCATGGTGTACTTTTCCGGAAAAGTGGTCTTTTTGACCCGTGTGCCTCACAAAGGGGTGGGTGCCGTGAGGACCTCTTCACGGCTGCTATAGGGGTCGCACTAGCCCCGTGAAGTGGTTATAGCATCAAAAAGGTGTTGTGCACGAGGGGGGACTTTAGTCTCCCCGACAGGTACTCTGGGGTCGGTGCCCAATTTAATTAACAATCAATCCGGGGTTGGTGCCCGGTTTAATATATGCACAGGGGTTTAACGAAAGGTTACGGTGTACTCGGTGTATTCGGTTCGTTCTTCCTTTCTTAATATTATTAGACATCTACTTTGTTTGTCACTGACGTTACCCACTCCGTGACAGGTTTCCCTAGGTGCGTTAGCCGGGACGGCGGTGGGACTGCGACGTGAGGATCGTAGTCGGACTCTTGGTTATCGTATATATAACTCATTTCCTCTTTAGGTTACTTTTAATTTCGCTTGTGGATTACTTTACATGTGGGCATGTTTTAGTTAGTACTGTGGATGAGATGTGGCTTTATGTGATACTTTTAGTAGTGTTTTTAATTGCGGCATGTTTTATGATGAGATAAAGTGTCACGCCCCGGGTGTAAACCAGAACCCGGGCTCAAACACAGATCCGCCGAGCACACGGTATTTCCCGTGTACACGAAGCGCTGGTAACCTGCTCAGATATAAGAAATAATATAATATAGGAGCATACAACAGAGCTAACTAAAACTAAAACATCTCAGACAAAAGCTGGAAAGTAAAAGTACAATAAAGCTCTCAAATAAGTACAAGTGTCTCTCCCAGCTCACGAAGTAAATACAACCAGCTGGCAGAAGCCAGACCCAAAATAACAAAAAAATACAACTGTCTGAGAGTACAGGGGATACATCCAAAACTACAAAGCTCGAAACCCGGGAAGTATCTATCTAATCAGCTATCCTCTTACCTCGATCCTGGGTAGAGGGTCCCGCAAATCCCGCAGAAGACTCTGCAAAACAAAGAGGGGAAAGAAAAGAGAAAACAGTGGGGGGTGAGAACTACTATAAAAACAGTAGCCTCCCCTAGTGGGTAGACCTCAAACTCGAGCATGCCCACTAGGACTATCAGAGGCGGAAAATAACACAAGGTGGTAAGCTATAAGTAAAACTACTGATGAAGAGCTACCCCTATCATGCCTCAAAGATGCCTAGCTAAAGGAATAGCTAATGATATGGACCAGAATGTCACAGACTACAAGACCAACCCAATCGAACACCAGTAACACTGGTACTGCCTGCTCTGCTGTCCTCTCAAGAACAAGTAACTGATCGGCACCCGGCACGATCCCAAAAGTATCCAACCGACCGGCACACGGCACGGCCCTAAAAGTATCCAACCGACCGGCACACGGCACGGCCCTAAGCCTACTCCGGAGTGGCACTCGAGGGGAGCGACCCACACGAGTAAAGTATGTAACCATAAGTATCTGATGTAGCAGGACTGGATCAAGACTCTAAACATGTGGGTAAGACCATCCACTAAAGAAGCCCGATCCCTCACCTCCAATCTGATGCAGTAGTAATGATAAAACTAATAAGCCGGTCAACCGCCCACAGTCCGCGGTTGCCGCCACACCCACTCATCAATCCCCAACTGTCCCAACTCTGAACATCTGACTACACAATCCCCTAAGACTAGACAACAGGAGAATGAATAAAAAGCATGGTTTCTCCTAAGTCAATTCCAGCATGTTTGTGTAGCAGAAAATGGTGGCCTAACTAGATGACCATTCAAGCATGCAAAGTCCTTTACTTGATAAAACCATTTCAATTACTCTAACATATGCAACAATAAGTGTTTAGAACCTCTGGTGTATATGTGGCATGACATATGATTCATGATACAATTTGGATGCATAATCTACCAGCAAGTTTCCCCTCTTTACAACATGAATTCTAACCACATGCTCAAACCTTCACTTAACATACAACATGATATGGCTTTAGTGTTATTCCCAATTAATTGAACTACATATCTAAAACATGGAAATACCGCTCACTAACTTGTAGCTTGCTAACAATGCAAATATTATCAAAGGGATATTAATCTCATTCAAGCATGCTTAATACATCCACAATTACTAACACATGATCAAGGCATTCCAATAGGCCTAGTGACATTCACAAGTAGAAGGTTCACAACATCACCCACCTCGAGCGCTAATCCAAGTCCCCAAATGCGGATCCCTCGCTCTGTCCAAAAACTCGTCACAAATCTGTACAACATACCCCAAAGGAAAAATACATAAGCTATTCATCCTCATTTTCCCCAAAATCTGTCCCCTAAAACCACAGTCCAGAGTTCTCCAATTTTTACCTGCGAAAGATGCCCAGAAAAATCCAAGAAAAATACTATCGCGATCCTCGCGACGAGCCCGTCGAAATGAGTACCTGCACGCCCAAATCGGAGTTTCCTACGCTGAGATAAAAATCCGACAAGGGGAACACCCCAATCCAAACTGTACAAAATTTCTGTAACAAAGAACCACAGAAAAAGGAGATTCTCACCTTCGTGAAAAATCCAGAAAAATCTGAGAAAAATCCAGGAGATTCCTTGCGAAATGTAGATGAATTTTGCCTTTTGAATCGCCTCGTTCCGATGCCTGAGCGCAAAGTTACAGCCAGAACACTGCGGTGCTGTCCAACAATCCGCGAAGAAAAATGGGTCAAATGGGAGCTCGAAAAACTCAAAGATCAGCACGGAAATCGAGGAAGCTCGAAACACGGAAGTTGAAGTCCTACCAGTCGAGAGTCCGATGGCGCAAAAATCGTCGAAAAAGGAGGTCGGGGTGAGTCGGGGGAGCCCAAACACTGAAAAGGGACGAAGCGGGTCGAAGATGAACAAGCGTCGCGCCGCGCCGTAAAATAGCTAACCTCGGGATGCGTGCCTCCGTAAATCCTCAAAGTCCTCCAATGGATAGTATACTGTGAGGGGAGAAACTTCTCTGAAGAATGCTCTGCGAAAATGGGGTCCAAAAAGCCAAAAGAACGAACAGGGAAAGCTATTTATAGGCCCAGCCCATATGCTGTTGGGCCGGGTTTTCGGGCGCAGGTTTCGGGCGCACTGCGCCCGGAAACCCGGTTGTACGCCTCCCGTCCGACGCGCCCGAAACTCCCAGGAGCGGCCACGTCACCCCAAACAGGGGACAGCAAATCCAGGCGGCCCGCTGTGCGCCGCGTGTCCCCTCGCGGTCAGCGGGGGTAGGTACGGCCGCCCAACCACGAGGCGACACGTGGCGCACTCGAGTGCGGCCGACCGCCCGCCTGGCGCCACTGTGCGCGCGCTGTCCCGAGGCGCCCCACTGCGCACACCGTGGACCGCGCCCACGTGAGCCAACGAATCCGAAGCCGCCACGTGTCATGCGCCCGGTCTACCGCAACCCCGCAAAACCGGTGAGCCGTGCCGCGTGCGCCGGCCTATCAGGGCACGCCACGCGTCTCCCGCCGCGGCCCATGCACCGCCGCGCCACCCCGTGGACCGAGCTGCGTGAGCCGGCCAATAATAGGCCGCCACGTGGCTCAGGCCGGTCCACGAGTCTCCCCCATGCACCGTATAACCCCGAAAACTTCCGGAAGCCCGCTTTTGGTCATCCGGACTCCAAATTCAACAAGCTAATAGCCGTTTTCAAGCGTTTTTCCGCGCTGAATCCAAATCCAACCTCCGTTTGGCCAAATTAAATTTCTAAATTTCGGCAAATGCAGCCGAAGGCCCAAACAGCTACAAAGTCTCACAGGGTCCATCTGTGGCACTCCTTTGATGCACCATGGGCCAGACACCAACACTAGGTGTTAAACAAAGTGGATTCATCGGAAAAGTTGCATGGGGAAAAACCAGAACACTACATCCTCCCCTACAAGGAAAAGTTTCGTCCTCGAAACAAAATCATACCTCAGGCTGGGGCCTCGAACAAGTAGGGGTAAGCATCCATCATCGCTGACTCCAGCTCCCAAGTAGCCTCGCGCTCATCATGACTGCTCCAGAGGATCTTCACATAAGGGATGGCTCGGCTGCGCAACTCTCTAACCTCCCGGTCCAAAATCCTCAGCGGTCGCTCGACGTAACTCAAGTCCTCGGCGATCTCCAATGGGGCGAAATCGATAATGTGCGACGGGTCAAACACATACCTCCTCAGAGTCGATACATGAAACACATCGTGGACACCTGCTAACCTGGGAGGAAGTGCAAGCCTGTAGGCAACTGGCCCTATGCGCTCCAACACCTCGAAAGGTCCAATATAACGAGGGCTCAGTTTCCCACGAATACCAAATCTCCGAATCCCCTTCGAAGGCGAGACTTTCAAAAAGACATGGTCGCCCACCTGGAACTCTAAGTCTCGCCGTCGAGTATCAGCATAACTCCTCTGTCGACTCTGGGCAGTCTCGAGATGTCGTCGTACCAATCTGACCTTTTCCTCTGCCTCAAGTAGTAGATCAGGACCCAAGGTCTTCTTCTCACCCACGTCACTCCAATATAGGGGTGACCGACACTTGCGTCCATACAACGCTTCAAACGGAGCCATCTGAATGCTCGCTTGATAGCTGTTGTTGTACGCAAACTCAACTAATCCCAAGTGTCGGTACCACCCTCCTCCAAAGTCCAGAACGCAGGCTCTCAACATATCCTCGAGGGTCTGAATCGTGCGCTCTGACTGTCCATCAGTCTGTGGGTGGAAGGCTGTGCTAAACCGGAGCTGTGTCCCCAAGGCTGTCTGTAAACTCCTCCAGAAATGCGAGACAAACCTCGGGTCTCTATCTGATACGATGGAAACGGGTACCCCGTGCAATCTGACCACCTCAGCCAAATAAACCTGTGCCAGTCGATCCATCGACCAAGTCATCTGAACCGGCAGAAAGTGAGCGGACTTGGTAAGCCTGTCCACGACTACCCAAATAGCATCCGCTCCTGTCTGTGCTCTCGGCAACCCGGTGACAAAATCCATGGTAACATGTTCCCATTTCCATTCAGGGATTGGGAGACTTTGTAACTTGCCAGCAGGTACACGATGCTCAGCCTTTACCTGCTGACAAGTTAAGCAGTGGGCTACAAATCTCCCAATGTCTCTTTTCATCCCATTCCACCAAAACTGTGCCTTGAGGTCCCTATACATCTTAGTCCCACCAGGATGTATGGTATAAGGTGTATAGTGGGCCTCCCTCAAGATCTGCTCTCGAATCTCTGAATCCATAGGCACGCAAGCTCGGTCCCTGTACCGCAGTACTCCCGAAGCATCAACTGTAAAATCCCCTGTCGAACCAGTCTGGACCTGCTCTCGAATCCTCATCAGGTGGGGGTCCTCACTCTGTTTCTCCCGAATCCTGTCCAACAGAGTGGGCTGCACGACTAGAGACATAAGTCTAGCAGAGACCCCAGGGGACACAACCTCGAGCTCCAGCCGCCTCATCTGCTCTAGTAGTGGCGCCTGCTCAGTGATCATCAAGGATAGACTCTGTACTGCTCTCCTACTCAGGGCATCAGCAACCACGTTGGCCTTGCCAGGATGGTATAATATGTCCACATCGAAGTCCTTCAATAATTCCAACCATCTGCGCTGCCTCAGGTTGAGCTCCTTCTGTGTAAACAGATACTTCAGGCTCTTGTGGTCAGTGTATATCTCGCAGTGCTCCCCATACAGGTAATGGCGCCACAACTTCAATGCGAAAATCACTGCAGCTAGCTCCAAGTCATGGGTAGGGTAATTCTTTTCATAATCCTTCAGTTGCCGAGAGGCATAAGCGATTACCCTACCCTCCTGCATCAGCACGCAACCAAGTCCACTGTGCGATGCATCACTATAAATCACGTATCCTTTCCCCATAACAGGGAGGGAAAGGATAGGAGCCGTCATCAATCTGTTCTTTAATTCCTCAAAGCTCCTCTGGCAATCCTCACTCCAAACAAACTTAATCCCTTTTCGCGTCAGACGAGTGAGGGGTGTGGAAAGTTTCGCAAAACCTTCCACAAACCGACGGTAATATCCCGCCAAGCCCATAAAACTGCGGACCTCAGATACCGTCGTCGGTCGGGGCCAATCCCGGACTGCCTCAATCTTCGCCGGGTCTACTGCCACTCCAGTGGCTGAAATCACATGGCCCAAAAAGACAACCTCCCGAAGCCAAAATTCGCACTTAGACAACTTGGCATACAACTTCCTCCCTCTCAGAAGTTGCAGCACAATCCTCAAGTGCTCCTCATGCTCAGCATCGCTCCGGGAGTAAACCAGGATATCATCAATGAAAACGACGACGAACCGATCCAAGTATGGTCGAAAAATCCTGTTCATTAGATCCATAAAAGCAGCAGGGGCATTTGTTAATCCAAAAGGCATGACGGTGAACTCATAATGCCCGTACCGCGTCCTGAACGCCGTCTTTGGGATGTCCTCAGCCTTCACCTTCAATTGGTGGTAACCAGACTGTAAATCAATCTTGGAGAAGACACAAGACCCTTGCAGCTGATCAAATAAGTCATCAATGCGCGGCAAAGGGTACTTGTTCTTGATGGTCACTTTATTCAGCTCCCGGTAATCAACACAAAGTCGAAGTGAACCATCCTTCTTCTTCACAAATAGCACCGGCGCTCCCCAAGGCGATACACTCGGTCTTACAAAACCTTTATCCATTAAGTCCTGTAGTTGCGCCTTTAACTCTCGCAGTTCAGCCGGTGCCATACGGTAAGGAGCCTTAGAGATTGGCGCAGTTCCTGGGACTACGTCAATCAAAAACTCAATCTCCCTATCCGGCGGCATGCTAATCAGCTCAGGAGGGAACACATCCGGGAACTCGTGGACAATAGGGATATCCGCGAGTCCCGGTGCCGCCGTAGGCTCCTTAACCACAGAAGCCAAAAAGGCCACGCATCCACTGCGCATCATCTGCCTCGCACGGGATGTCGAAACTATCGAGGCGAAGAAAGCACTCTGGCACCCCCTGTAAACAAACATCTCCTGGCCTGGCTCGCTAAAAGTCACAGTCCTCGCGGCACAATCAATCGTCGCGAAATAGCGAGTCAGCCAATCCATCCCAAGTACAATATCAAAGTCTCGCAGCTGACTAAGGACCAACAGGTCCGCTGGCAAAATCCAAGACTCAATCTGTACAGGGCTAGCCCAACAACACTCCTCTACATGCAATGTATGAGCAGGAATCTGTACCTCTAATGCATGTGGCAACCGATCTAACTCTAGTCCATGAGATGATGTAAAAGATCTACTAATAAAAGAATGTGATGCACCGGTATCAAATAAAGTGCGAGCTCTAATGCCGAAAAGTAAAGTGATACCTGCCACCACGTGATCGGCTGCCGCGGAGTCCCCTACCTGAGCGGAGTAGACTCGCCCGCTCTGAGCTGGTGGTCGCTGATCTGCAGGGTGGGAGGAAGGAGCCCTACTCGCTGGAGTATAAGGCCGCTGCTGTGGCACTGAAGGGGCTGAGGCTGAGGAGGGAGCCGTCGACGCCGCGTAAGGGCAAGCAGCTCGCATGTGACCAGACTGTCCACAAGTATAACAGCGTCCCCATCGCTGATCGCAAGTACTGGGATAGTGCTGCCCACCACAGAAAATACATCTATCTGACGGCTGGGGCTGTCGGGACTGCTGCTGTGGTCTCCGAGACTGCTGCTGCTGCTGCCGCTGTGACTGCCGCTGTGACCCCTGCTGTCGCGACTGTGACCTCTGCTGCTGCGAGTGCTGCTGCTGTCGCTGGGGCTGCTGCTGCTGCTGTGGGGGCCTCTGGGATCCCCCAGGCCCTCGCCGCTCCGAACGCCCACGGCCCGAAAACTGAGGCGGTGGCGGCCGGGGCGGCCTCCAGGAACTGGCCTGTCCCCCATCATCAGTCGCTGGTCGCTTCCTCTCAGAACTCTGCGCGACCATACCTCCACGTCTAGAGACAACGTGGTCTCCCCTCTCGACCCACTGGGCATGATCCACTGCCTCTGATAAAGTCTGGAGCCTCTGGGCATGCACCAAGGTATAGACCTCAGGGCGCAGTCCTGTCTCAAAAAGCTCCACCTGGTGCGGCCCATCCCTGGCAACATAAGGCACGCAGTCGAGCAACTGCGTAAACTCCTGATAATAGTCCCACACTGCCCGATCCCCCTGCTGGAGATTCTTCAAGTCATCTTCTATCTTTTTCTTCACGCTCGTGGAGAAGTAAGTGTCGAGGATCATCCGCCTGAACTCCGACCACGGCAGCTGTCGGGTAATCTGGAACTCCAACGGCTCGACCCGACGCCACCAAACATCTGCATCACCCTCCAGACAATGCACAGCCAAATGAACTCTGTATTTCGGGTCAATGAAGAAGTCTTTGAATAACTTCTCCATTGACGCCAACCACGTTCCAATCTCCCAAGGGTGGGTGCTCCGTCCAGAGAACTTAGGTGGTCCTCGCTTACAAAACTGAATGAGTTTGTCAGCAAACTCCTTCTCCTCCGCTGTGGTCAAAGGCCTGAACGCTCCCTGAGCCCCACTGCTCGACGACGGTGCCAAAGGGACCAGTGGAATAACTGATGGTGCAACAGGGGGAACAGGGGCCTCTACAGTAGTAGGGGGAGGTGCCCCAACCTGGGCAAGCAACTGCTCGAACCTCTGCTCCTGTCGGCGGTGACTCTCCGCCAACTGGGCCACCATGGCCCTCAGCTCACTAATCTCAGACGGCCCAGACTGCTCCGGCTCCTCCGGGGGTGTAGGAGTACCCCGGGTAGGGATCTGCCGCCTAGGAGGCATCCTGTCACACAAGAAACCACGGGTCAGTAACCAAAACCACTCTCGACCCAATCCAGCGAAAGTCATGGTCATCCTCCTATTTCTGTGACCTTATGTTGTCTGCAGCCAACATAATGGTTCTCCAGAAATAGGATATGCCAGTCCTTCTTCACTCACAGGAAGAGTTTAAAACAATAATTTCCGACTTTCGCAAAATATCACGTCACTCACGCCCTGCCATCCTAGGGTCTGTCCAATGCCTAGGGTTTCCTAAGTCCCGACTGACCTATCCCTAAGCTCTGATACCAACTTAATCTGTCACGCCCCGGGTGTAAACCAGAACCCGGGCTCAAACACAGATCCGCCGAGCACACGGTATTTCCCGTGTACACGAAGCGCTGGTAACCTGCTCAGATATAAGAAATAATATAATAAAGGAGCATACAACAGAGCTAACTAAAACTAAAACATCTCAGACAAAAGCTGGAAAGTAAAAGTACAATAAAGCTCTCAAATAAGTACAAGTGTCTCTCCCAGCTCACGAAGTAAATACAACCAGCTGGCAGAAGCCAGACCCAAAATAACAAAAAAATACAACTGTCTGAGAGTACAGGGGATACATCCAAAACTACAAAGCTCGAAACCCGGGAAGTATCTATCTAATCAGCTATCCTCTTACCTCGATCCTGGGTAGAGGGTCCCGCAAATCCCGCAGAAGACTCTGCAAAACAAAGAGGGGAAAGAAAAGAGAAAACAGTGGGGGGTGAGAACTACTATAAAAACAGTAGCCTCCCCTAGTGGGTAGACCTCAAACTCGAGCATGCCCACTAGGACTATCAGAGGCGGAAAAATAACACAAGGTGGTAAGCTATAAGTAAAACTACTGATGAAGAGCTACCCCTATCATGCCTCAAAGATGCCTAGCTAAAGGAATAGCTAATGATATGGACCAGGATGTCACAGACTACAAGACCAACCCAATCGAACACCAGTAACACTGGTACTGCCTGCTCTGCTGTCCTCTCAAGAACAAGTAACTGATCGGCACCCGGCACGATCCCAAAAGTATCCAACCGACCGGCACACGGCACGGCCCTAAAAGTATCCAACCGACCGGCACACGGCACGGCCCTAAGCCTACTCCGGAGTGGCACTCGAGGGGAGCGACCCACACGAGTAAAGTATGTAACCATAAGTATCTGATGTAGCAGGACTGGATCAAGACTCTAAACATGTGGGTAAGACCATCCACTAAAGAAGCCCGATCCCTCACCTCCAATCTGATGCAGTAGTAATGATAAAACTAATAAGCCGGTCAACCGCCCACAGTCCGCGGTTGCCGCCACACCCACTCATCAATCCCCAACTGTCCCAACTCTGAACATCTGACTACACAATCCCCTAAGACTAGACAACAGGAGAATGAATAAAAAGCATGGTTTCTCCTAAGTCAATTCCAGCATGTTTGTGTAGCAGAAAATGGTGGCCTAACTAGATGACCATTCAAGCATGCAAAGTCCTTTACTTGATAAAACCATTTCAATTACTCTAACATATGCAACAATAAGTGTTTAGAACCTCTGGTGTATATGTGGCATGACACATGATTCATGATACAATTTGGATGCATAATCTACCAGCAAGTTTCCCCTCTTTACAACATGAATTCTAACCACATGCTCAAACCTTCACTTAACATACAACATGATATGGCTTTAGTGTTATTCCCAATTAATTGAACTACATATCTAAAACATGGAAATACCGCTCACTAACTTGTAGCTTGCTAACAATGCAAATATTATCAAAGGGATATTAATCTCATTCAAGCATGCTTAATACTTCCACAATTACTAACACATGATCAAGGCATTCCAATAGGCCTAGTGACATTCACAAGTAGAAGGTTCACAACATCACCCACCTCGAGCGCTAATCCAAGTCCCCAAATGCGGATCCCTCGCTCTGTCCAAAAACTCGTCACAAATCTGTACAACATACCCCAAAGGAAAAATACATAAGCTATTCATCCTCATTTTCCCCAAAATCTGTCCCCTAAAACCACAGTCCAGAGTTCTCCAATTTTTACCTGCGAAAGATGCCCAGAAAAATCCAAGAAAAATACTATCGCGATCCTCGCGACGAGCCCGTCGAAATGAGTACCTGCACGCCCAAATCGGAGTTTCCTACGCTGAGATAAAAATCCGACAAGGGGAACACCCCAATCCAAACTGTACAAAATTTCTGTAACAAAGAACCACAGAAAAAGGAGATTCTCACCTTCGTGAAAAATCCAGAAAAATCTGAGAAAAATCCAGGAGATTCCTTGCGAAATGTAGATGAATTTTGCCTTTTGAATCGCCTCGTTCCGATGCCTGAGCGCAAAGTTACAGCCAGAACACTGCGGTGCTGTCCAACAATCCGCGAAGAAAAATGGGTCAAATGGGAGCTCGAAAAACTCAAAGATCAGCACGGAAATCGAGGAAGCTCGAAACACGGAAGTTGAAGTCCTACCAGTCGAGAGTCCGATGGCGCAAAAATCGTCGAAAAAGGAGGTCGGGGTGAGTCGGGGGAGCCCAAACACTGAAAAGGGACGAAGCGGGTCGAAGATGAACAAGCGTCGCGCCGCGCCGTAAAATAGCTAACCTCGGGATGCGTGCCTCCGTAAATCCTCAAAGTCCTCCAATGGATAGTATACTGTGAGGGGAGAAACTTCTCTGAAGAATGCTCTGCGAAAATGGGGTCCAAAAAGCCAAAAGAACGAACAGGGAAAGCTATTTATAGGCCCAGCCCATATGCTGTTGGGCCGGGTTTTCGGGCGCAGGTTTCGGGCGCACTGCGCCCGGAAACCCGGTTGTACGCCTCCCGTCCGACGCGCCCGAAACTCCCAGGAGCGGCCACGTCACCCCAAACAGGGGACAGCAAATCCAGGCGGCCCGCTGTGCGCCGCGTGTCCCCTCGCGGTCAGCGGGGGTAGGTACGGCCGCCCAACCACGAGGCGACACGTGGCGCACTCGAGTGCGGCCGACCGCCCGCCTGGCGCCACTGTGCGCGCGCTGTCCCGAGGCGCCCCACTGCGCACACCGTGGACCGCGCCCACGTGAGCCAACGAATCCGAAGCCGCCACGTGTCATGCGCCCGGTCTACCGCAACCCCGCAAAACCGGTGAGCCGTGCCGCGTGCGCCGGCCTATCAGGGCACGCCACGCGTCTCCCGCCGCGGCCCATGCACCGCCGCGCCACCCCGTGGACCGAGCTGCGTGAGCCGGCCAATAATAGGCCGCCACGTGGCTCAGGCCGGTCCACGAGTCTCCTCCATGCACCGTATAACCCCGAAAACTTCCGGAAGCCCGCTTTTGGTCATCCGGACTCCAAATTCAACAAGCTAATAGCCGTTTTCAAGCATTTTTCCGCGCTGAATCCAAATCCAACCTCCGTTTGGCCAAATTAAATTTCTAAATTTCGGCAAATGCAGCCGAAGGCCCAAACAGCTACAAAGTCTCACAGGGTCCATCTGTGGCACTCCTTTGATGCACCATGGGCCAGACACCAACACTAGGTGTTAAACAAAGTGGATTCATCGGAAAAGTTGCATGGGGAAAAACCAGAACACTACATAAAGGTTTGCGAAAACGTTTTCTAAAAAGAGGTGCCGTGTGGGCACGGATTTTACAACTCTGGGTTTTATCCTTTCCAAACATTGAAGCCGCTCAAACGACATGCTTTAGTTAAACGATTTAACTCTGAATATGGTGTATGTCTACTGTATGGTTGTTGGTTGGTGTGTGTTGTATGATTATTGTGATTGAATGAAATGATGTAAATGAGACGCCGTGCATATACAAAGGAGACTCTGTCCGCGGACAGAGTGAATTTGTGTGTGTGGCGGTCTGGCACGCACCGGGGTTGAAGTTAAGTTACCTTATTAAAAGAAAAAAAAAAATAGGCACGTTTTTCCGCTTCAAAAGATTCAAAAACCCCCGGGGGCGTGACAGATTAAATGGTATCAGAGAAAATACAACCACAACCATAGTAGACATAATTTACATCCACAGTGCAAGGTGCCACAAGCAAATTGGAAATGAGATAACCAAGGTATAGGAGTAGTACGTGAGAGTACGGGAAAACGGGGACGTAATATAGGTGAATTCGCGAAACGGTGCGCTAGGGTTGTGACCATAGGGTTGACATGGTTTCTTTGGTAACAGCAAGCAATGGCTCGGACTAGGTCGTCTACCGAAAATGCAGATGCGGATGGAGCGGCTACAGCCGCCGCGGAAAACCAGACCCTCCGGCAACAACTGCGGGAAATGGCCGGGCAGTTGGCGACACTGACGGAGCAAGTTCGCCAGCTAACGCAGCGACAGGCTGCTACAGCCACCGAGCGCCAACCGACTCCCCCGCCCGAGACCACGGCACCCACTACGGAACCCCAAGGGGCGGGTGGAACGACGACGGAGCAACCCCCAGTCCCAAAGGAAATACCCACCCCAACGACTTCGGGGCCCGTAATGGGAGCGACAGCGGGAGAGGCAGGGACGACCCTACACTTGGGGGATCTGCCACCGCAGGGGAGGTCGCGGAGCAACGAGCGGCGCGAGAGAGAGTCAGGACGAATTTGACGATATTCAAGAAGCACGATCCACCCACCTTCGAAGGAGAAACGACCGACCCGTGGGTCGTCGAGAAGTGGGTGGATACCATGGCAAAGCTTTTCGAGGACTTGCTGATAGAGGAGCAAGAGCGGGTTCCACTAGCCGTCCACTTTCTGGAAGGAAATGCACGCATCTGGTGGAAGACAGTGCGCCCGGATCCGTCCACCAACGACCCACTACCGACGTGGTCGGTTTTTAGGAAGGAACTCTTTGGTGCGTTCTTTTCTGAAAGCGTCAAGCGGCAGCTGGAAGACGATTTGAAGAACATCAGGCAAGGGAACCGCCCAGTCGTGGAGTACCAACGAGAATTTGTGAGGTTGGTCAATTGCGTTCCGTTTGTTGTACGGGACGAATCTCACAAGGCCCGTCTTTTTGTGGATGGGCTGCGGAGCGACATCTTCGAAATGGTGCAGGCGGCGGACCTGCGCACGTTCCGAGAAGTGGTGGACAGGGCCACCATCGTGGAGCGGGGGTTCGCCATGACCCGGGCTCGACGGGAGGGATCGGAAAACAACCGAGAAAGGAAACGGACGCAGACCTACCCGGGAGGGGGCCCTCCAGGCGGGAGCCGGCCCCCAAAGTACCCCAAGACGCAGCAGGGAAACAAGAGCGCGCCGGCCGGGAGACCACGACCGACAAACAAGTCGTGTGTTATCTGCGGAGCACCGCACACGGTGACTGAATGCCCTAAGAAGCAGGATCAGTAGGCGTTAGGCGAAACCTTCCCCGGCCAAAGCGCGTGGGCGGTTTCGAAGTTTAGAAAATCCGGTGGGTCCGGGGCCCATAGAGGGCTATGCAGGGAATAAATAGGATTCGCCCTATGCCTTGCAACCGGAACCCGATGGGCTGTCATGCAGCACGGGGCCGCTCCCCAGACCAGGTTCAGCGGTCCCGTGGTAAGGAAATTGATGGAGGGCGGGTGCGTAGCCTATCTGGCCTCGGTAGATCTAACTACCCGACCCGTCCCCTCACCCACAGAAATTCCCGTAGTAGGGGAATTCCCGGACGTATTTCCGGCAGAGCTACCGGGAATGCCGCCGGAACGAGAGGTGGACTTTCCAATTGAACTACTCCCCGGCACCAAGCCCATCACCAAGGCACCGTACAGGATGGCCTTTGCAGAGCTGAAGGAACTCAAGGCACAGTTGGAGGACCTTCTCGACAAAGGTTTCATCAGACCAAGCGCGTCACCTTGGGGCGCGCCCGTCCTGTTTGTGAGAAAGAAGGACGGGAGTCTCCGGTTGTGCATCGACTACCGGGAGATAAATAAGGCGACGATCAAGAACAAGTACCCCCTGCCAAGGATCGACGATCTATTTGACCAGTTGCGGGGGGCGACGGTGTTCTCAAAATTGATCTACAGTCGGGCTATCATCAGGTCCGGGTCAAGGGGGAGGACATCCCCAAGACGGCTTTCCGTACTCGTTATGGCCATTACGAGTTTACGGTGATGCCGTTCGGGCTCACAAATGCCCCGGCAGTGTTTATGGACATGATGAACAGGGTATTCAAGCCCTTCCTGGACTGTTCGTGGTGGTCTTCATCGACGATATCCTCATCTACTCGCGTACCGATGAGGAACATGAAGAACACCTGCGCACAGTCCTCCAGACCCTACGGGAACAGAAACTCTACGCCAAACTCAAAAAGTGTGAGTTTTGGCTCCGAGAGGTCGGGTTCTTGGGGCACGTAATCTCGGCGGCTGGAGTCGCGGTGGATCCGAAGAAGATAGATTCGGTGACGGACTGGCCCCGACCGACCACGGTGACGGAAATTCGAAGCTTCCTAGGATTAGCCGGGTATTACCGGCGCTTCGTGGAGGGCTTCTCCAAGATAGCCACCCCCTTAACCCGCTTGACAAGGAAGGGGGAAAAGTTCATCTGGACGGATAAGTGCCAGAAGAAGCTTCGAGGAGCTTAAGGATAGGTTGACGCGAGCCCCGATTCTCGCCCTGCCAGAGCCTGGGGAGGATTACGAAGTGTATTGCGACGCGTCGCGAAATGGATTGGGTGGAGTACTCATGCAACGGGGAAAGGTCATAGCCTATGCGTCAAGGCAGCTCAAGGAGTACGAGCGGAATTACCCCGTGCATGATTTGGAACTCGCAGCAGTGGTGTTTGTGCTCAAGCTCTGGAGGCACTACCTGTACGGGGCACACTGTAATGTGTACTCAGATCATAAGAGCCTCAAGTACCTTTTCACCCAAAGGGAGCTAAATCTGCGACAAAGGCGGTGGCTTGAGCTATTAAAGGATTACGACTTAACGATCCACTACCACCCGGGAAAGGCCAACGTGGTGGCCGACGCCCTGAGTCGCAAAGGACAGGCCGCGGAAGCCGATGTAAGCGCCATTACACAGCAGGATAGTCTAATTGCGGAGTTCTCGCGATTGAGACTAGAGGTGGTACCTGCAGGGACAGTCGCCCAACTTCTGACGCTGGTGGTCAGACCTACCTTGCTGGACAGGATTCTCGAAGGCCAATCGACTGATATCAGCTCCAGCTGGTGCGGAGTAGAATAACCGCCGACAAGGAGGGCGACTTCGTGGTGAGCTCCGACGGTGCGATACGATTTCGCGGACGAATCTGCGTGCCGGATCTACCGGAACTCAAGGAAGAAATCCTACGGGAGGCGCATACTGCCCCGTATGCGGCGCATCCCGGAGGAACCAAGATGTACAAGGACGTCAAGCAAACCTTCTGGTGGCCCAAAATGAAGGGAGACGTGACCCGATTCGTGGCTCACTGCCTAGTGTGCCAACGGGTGAAGGCCGAACATCAACGGCCGGCGGGAAAATTGCAACCTTTACCGGTGCCCGAGTGGAAATGGGACATGATTACCATGGATTTTGTGACCGGTTTCCCGAGATCGCCACAGGGACACGATGCGATATGGGTGATCGTGGACCGTTTGACGAAATCGGCCCACTTTTTGCCCATACACACGACGTGGACCCGGGAACGACTGGCGCAAACGTACCTCGATGAGATAGTGAGGTTGCACGGTGTACCGACATCCATCACGTCGGACAGAGACACACGTTTTGTGTCGAACTTTTGGCGAAGTTTGCAACAAGCGATGGGGACCAAGTTGCACTTCAGCACAGCTTTTCACCCGCAAACCGATGGGCAATCAGAGCGGGTGATACAGATCGTGGAGGACATGCTTCGAGCATGCGTTCTGGACTTGGGCGAAGGGTGGGCACGGTGTTTGCCCCTGGTGGAATTTGCCTACAATAATAGTTACCAGGCCAGTATACAGATGGCGCCGTACGAGGCGCTGTACGGGCGCCGCTGTCGGTCTCCAATATGCTGGGACGACTTAGGTGAGCGAAAGTTTTGGGCCCAGATTTGGTGGAGGAGACCGAAGCAAAGGTGCGATTGATTAAACAAAGGCTGCTGACCGCCCAAAGCAGACAGAAAAGCTATGCAGATAACAGACGCCGAGACTTAGAATTCATGGTGGGCGAGCACGTGCTGCTCCGGGTTTCACCCTCCAAAGGAAACCGGCGTTTCGGCATAAAGGGAAAGCTAAGCCCAAGGTACGTGGGACCGTTCGAAATCCTGGAGCGTGTAGGACCGGTGGCATACCGCTTGGCCCTGCCACCGAATCTCGAACGAGTCCACAATGTCTTCCATGTTTCAATGCTCCGAAAATACCTGGCGGACCCCTCTCATGCCTTGGATGCCTCCACCATCGAGTTGCGGGAGGACTTGAGCGTCGAGGAGACGCCGGTGCGGATTTTGGCAAGAGAGGACAAGAAGTTGCGCAACCGAACGATTCCCTATGTGAAGGTCCAATGGAGCAACCACGAAGAACGCGAGGCGACGTGGGAACTGGAATCAAAGATGAGGGAGTGTTTTCCCGAGTTATTTTAGGGAGGTTAGGGTTTAAGTTTCGGGACGAAACTTTTTATAAAGTGTGAGTGGTGTAGTGACCCGACCCTCCGGGGTATTTTTGAACTCACATGTAATCGCTTAGGCCTTAAGCGGAATAAAATTATTTAATTTTCAAAAGTCGGCCGGGACAAGTGTGTATATTTTTCTGCGATAGAGCGCGAAAAACGATGACCGACGGTGCGATCGGATTCGAAATCCGATGCCGGGATCTCCCGGAACGGGACCCTTAGCGATGCGGTAGTTAGTCGCGCATCGGAAACCGTGCAAAATATCTTGCACCCGTTAGAGATAAGGTGGGTTATCTCGTAAGGATAATTAATCAATTAATTAATTATCCGGTGACGGAATTTAAATCCTCCTACGTACGAATTAATTGTGGGATTTAAATTGGTGGGATTTTATCTCATAGATTGGAAAGGGATAAAAATCAGGATATTTAAACTAAAGGATTTAAATTATGGGATTTTATCTCACGGATTGATAAGAGATAAAATCCGGATATTTAAATTGGGGATTTATTTCCCATGATTATTTAATTAAGGTGATTAAATAATCGGTGACCGGGATTTGGATAATAGAGGTTTAAATATCCGGGTAATTAGAATCCAACTGGGAATTTGATTTCCCAAGATTATTTGATAAAGGTGATCAAATAATCGGTGGTCAGGATTTAAAGGTGAGAAATATCCCGTCGTCGGATATTTTCTTGAGAAACAGAAACGGGGAATTATAGGTTCCTACGTACGTAAATATAATTAAACGATTAACTAAATAGGGTTATCGGTGGGGATTAATTAATTAGCGAATTAATTAATCGGATCAAAATACCCGAAAGGGAATTTTGACGGTGCGGGTTTACAAATTGGATATATCCAAAATAGGGGTTATTTATTTCCCCGCTTACCGAGCGAAACCCTATTTTATTTCTCCGCCTCCCCAAACTCTCCTCTTTCGTACGTACCGAAACCCCCAACCAGTGAAAAAGAAAGAAAAGAACCGTAACCGGAGGAAGGAGAAGGAAAGAAGGAGGGAGCCGATCGTCCCAAACGCCGATCCAAAGGCTAGAAACGCGACCGGACACCTTCCCGACGATCTCCGATAGGTAAAATAATTTTTAATAATTTTCTGGATTTTTCCTAGCGTAGTTTGGTAAAATTCTAGAGTTCCTCCGCCACCCCCGTCACCGCCGCCGTCATCGTAATTTTGTTGGGCGGACGGAACGGGCAAAGAGGCGCGCGGTGCCACCGGGGCATCGCGCGAGGAAGAAGGGGGAACGCACGCGGATGACCGGGCTCCGCCGCAGGCGGGGACGGCGCCGCGCGGGTCGCACCCACGCGGGCGCCGCGCGGACACCGCGCGGCCGCCGCGTGGGCGGCCCCGCGCGGGCACCGCGCGGGCTGCCGCACGGGCACCCGCGCGGGGTGCCGCGCGGGCACCCGCGCGGGGCGCCGCGCGGGCGGCCCCGCGCAGGCGCCGCGCGGGCACCCGCGCGGGGTGCCCCGCGGGCACCCGCGCGGGCGGCCCCGCGCGGGGTGCCGCGCGGGCACCGCGCGGGGTGCCGCGCGGGCGGCCCCGCGCGGGCGCCGCGCGGGCACCCGCGCGGGGTGCCGCGCGGGCGGCCCCGCGCGGGCGCCGCGCGGGCACCGCGCGGGCGCCGCGCGGGCGACCCCGCACGGGCGCCGCACGGGCCCGTGCCCGTGCGGGCACCGTGCGGGGCACTTTGCGCGCACCGCCCGCGGGGCCGCGCCGCGCGCGGCTCCGACGGGCGGCGACGGTTGCGCAAGGGGGGTTCCATGGGCAGCGGGACGGTGCCGGACTTTATTATAATATAAGTGGGGTGTTTTCTGTTACGGTATTTAGTATAGTTTCTGACCTTAGTGTCCGTGCGGACTTTTTATAGGTCCAGGTGCGCAGCGGGAGAGTGCGAAGGGCTCGGGTGACCCGTCTTCTCTCCAACAAGGTGGGTACGGTTGCGATGTGTGCAACCGGTGCTGTAAGTGCATCTATGTCATTAAAAATATTCTTTAATTTACCTAACAAAGTAGATGGACAGTTAACCTTTCTTTTAATTGATAAATATCTGATAAATTAAGCGGCTGCGGTCGCGGTGCTCATTACACGCCATTCTTGGCAATCCGGTTTCGGATGCTGCACGTACACTGGCGGATCGGGCCACCGCATGGTGTACTTTTCCGGAAAAGTGGTCTTTTTGACCCGTGTGCCTCACAAAGGGGTGGGTGCCGTGAGGACCTCTTCACGGCTGCTATAGGGGTCGCACTAGCCCCGTGAAGTGGTTAAAGCATCAAAAAGGTGTTGTGCACGAGGGGGGACTTTAGTCTCCCCGACAGGTACTCTGGGGTCGGTGCCCAATTTAATTAACAATTAATCCGGGGTTGGTGCCCGGTTTAATATATGCACAGGGGTTTAACGAAAGGTTACGGTGTACTCGGTGTATTCGGTTCGTTCTTCCTTTCTTAATATTATTAGACATCTACTTTGTTTGTCACTGACGTTACCCACTCCGTGACAGGTTTCCCTAGGTGCGTTAGCCGGGACGGCGGTGGGACTGCGACGTGAGGATCGTAGTCGGACTCTTGGTTATCGTATATATAACTCATTTCCTCTTTAGGTTACTTTTAATTTCGCTTGTGGATTACTTTACATGTGGGCATGTTTTAGTTAGCACTGTGGATGAGATGTGGCTTTATGTGATACTTTTAGTAGTGTTTTTAATTGCGGCATGTTTTATGATGAGATAAAGGTTTGCGAAAACGTTTTCTAAAAAGAGGTGCCGTGTGGGCACGGATTTTACAACTCTGGGTTTTATCCTTTCCAAACATTGAAGCCGCTCAAATGACATGCTTTAGTTAAACGATTTAACTCTGAATATGGTGTATGTCTACTGTATGGTTGTTGGTTGGTGTGTGTTGTATGATTATTGTGATTGAATGAAATGATGTAAATGAGACGCCGTGCATATACAAAGGAGACTCTGTCCGCGGACAGAGTGAATTTGTGTATGTGGCGGTCTGGCACGCACCGGGGTTGAAGTTAAGTTACCTTATTAAAAGAAAAAAAAAAATAGGCACGTTTTTCCGCTTCAAAAGACTCAAAAACCCCCGGGGGCGTGACAGTTGTCGTCATCCTGAGAGTAGATGTACCCCTATTATATGTTTAGAGGGTATGTTGAGTGACCCTGTTGTGAGGTATTGAGTTGTACTCTTCTTCTTTCTTGAGAGACTTTTGTATTTATTTTGGAGAGGACTTGTTGTATTATGAGAGTTGTATTTTATTTATTTCTAGCAGTTTATTTTTGCTCTGATATCTGTTTAGTATAGTATCTTCCTTTTGCAGGTTAGACGCTTCGTCTATACATGGTTCACTGTATAGGCGGCGGATCTGTTGGCGAGCCGGGTCGCAGTTTCGACCCGGGGCGTGACATTGAGGCTTTACCCACTAGGGGTGGCTACTTGTTTACTAGTAGTTCTCACCCCCATTCTTCTTTCCTCTTTGTCTTTTCCTTTGTTTTGCAGTGTCTTCTGCGAGTGCTGCTGGGTTTTCCGCGGCGGGTCGAGGAGAGAGGACGGCTGAGTAGATAGATCTCGAGGTAGGATTAGTGAATTAGCTGGACTGTTGGTGTACCCTTTTTCCTCACACGGTTGTACTTTACTTTTGGGTCTGGCTTTAGCCAGCTGTTTGTATCTTTTTTGGTGAGCTGGGAGAGACAGATGTATTATTTTTACAGATGTGCTGTATTTTACTTCCAACTTCAGTCTGAGATGTATTAGTTTTTAGTTCAGCTCTGTTTTATGCTCTTTATTGTTATCTCTTACATCTGAGCAGGTTACAAGCGCTTCGTGTACGCGGGAAATACCGTGTGCACGGCGGAACTGTAGACGGGCCCGGGTTCTGCTTTACACCGGGTTGTGACAGATTAGGTGGTATCAGAGCTTAGGGATAGGTCAGTTGGGACTTAGGAAACCCTACGCTTTTGGCGGACCCTAGGATGTTTGGGAGTGAGAGACGCGACATTTTGCGAAAGCCGGTGATTTATTTATTTGACTCTTCCTGTGAGTGAAGAGGGATCGACATATCCTAATTTTGCGGGACAGTTATGTTGGCTGCAGACAACATAAAGTTACAGAAATAGGGGGATGTCTTTGACTTTCGCTAGATTGGGTCGTGTGTTTGGGGTGTGCTGATTTGCGGTTTTGTCGTGGCGAGCGGTGTCTCCCCGACGTTGGGCCCTGACCCAGGTGCACCTTGGTGCAGCAGTTGGGTTTGAGCTGGTTGTTTCGGGCTGGTTACCCAGATTGGAGTTTGAGAGCTCGGGACCCGAAGGGTAGGAGTGTTTGAGGCAGATCAGCGGCGGTGTGGGGAGCAGCGCAGTGACACAGTTGTCGTAGCAGTGACACAGTTGTCGAAGCAGTGACACAGTTGTCGGAGCACCGCAGTGGCATAGTTGTCGGAGTATCGAGTATCCCCCTCTGTGCCGACGTTTAGTGCTGGGGCACCGAGGTAGGGTGGACAGTTGACAGCGGGTAAGCTGTGGGATTTCATCGATCGGGTGGGCCAGCTTTGGCGGATGAGTCACCCCGATTTGTGGGCTTGAGTAGGGAACTTTTGGAGGCAGGGTCATGTTCCGTGGGGATGGAGAGAGTACTTGAAAGCCTCTTTGTGTCAAGAGTTAACGCAGTTGCTGAATTGCACGCTCCATGTGTAGAGGGACGAGGCGCATAGGATATGAGTGTCTGAGAGTGGATTGCGCCGGGATACCTTTTAGCTCGTTGGGTCCCTCCATTACAGATTTAGGACGCCTCATTAGAGTAGGCGCCGGGTATGGAGCGTGGCATTGTAGTCCCTTTGGATTGGGATCTGCCGCTGAGGAGAGTTCTGATTGAGGCGCTTGGCGCCGGGTGATGGAGGACAGATCAGAGGTCGATTTCTTTTCCCTAGGGTAGTAGATTTCTGAGACGCCAGAGGCGAGTGGACCCCGACGGTAGCATCAGCATCAGTACCGCCATCAGCGGTGGCATGGATATGTTATCTGCGGAGGGTCACTTTTGTCGCCCCAGTGTGAGCAGAGGCAGAGGTCGTGCTCCCTTGTGGTTAGTCTTGACTTTTGCTGCCAGACTGAGCGACGACCACCTGCATCGAGCGGATGAGTTTGTGCCGCCCGGTTGGAGGGCGCCACGGCAGTGGGTCGAGATGTCGCAGGTATGATTTCTTTTTAGCAGTCTGTGTTAGAGCACACAGGTTACGACCGACGGTTTGGTGGCAGGTTTCAGTTACTACGGGCATTAGGGTTTGTATCATATTTATTACAGGAGTATTCCCTTCTTTGTTAATAGTGCTTTTGCTTCATTGCACGGGTTAGGGGTAGGACGGTCACCACGTGCATGGGAGGTTCAGATTCCCAATCACACCTTACACGTGAAGGGATGTTGTTGGTCCTACCGGTGCAGTTGGAGTCCTGGATTATGCCAGTAGACCTGATGGTCTTGACTCAGCTGCTGAACTTGGTTGTGGTACTTAGGACGGTTCGGCTGGCTCGGTTTTTCTTCTTTTCACGGCGATTGATTGTGCCGCGAGGACGGTTTTCTTGGGAGCCAGGCCAAGAGGGGTTGTTGTACCACGGGACGCCTGAGGGCTTTCTTCGCCCTATGTTTTGGACTTCGCGGGCGAGGCAGATGATTCGTAGTGGATGCATAGCCTTTTTGGCTGGTGTGGTTGAGGGACCTACGGCGGCGCCGAGACTCGGGGATACCCCCTTTGGTTGCGAGTTCCCGGATGTTTCCCTATCAGAGTTGTCTAGCATGCCACTAGTTTGGGAGTTGAGGACACAACTCCAGGATTCGTTGGATGGGGAATTTTTGTCAGACCAAGTGTGTCGCCTTTGGGGGCGCTGGTGCTATTCGAGATGTGGAAGGATGGTTCACTTCGGTTCTCTGTGTGGATTATCGAAAATTAGATGAAGTGACCATCCAGAATAAGTACCCATTTGTCGAGCATGGAGGATTTGATTTACCAGCTGCAAAGGTACTGGGTCTTCTCAAAGATTGATTTGCAATCTGGTTTTCTCGACTGTGTATGGCTGCGTGTTGATACAAGTGTAGAGTTATTTAGGATCCACAAGGATCTAAATAGGTACTATCAAACACCTAGAGGGGGGTGAATAGGTGTAATATTATAAAAACCAATCTCAGTGCAAAAATAAAAATTAATGCGGAAAATAAAAATCAACACACCGAGATTTACGTGGAAACTCCAATCCAGGAGAAAAACCACGGGACCAACACGCAATAACAATCCACTAAGAATTGAAGAATAACAAGGTGATTACCGACTCCACGGACTCGACCCCTCCTTCAAGTTCTTCGGACCTTGCGCTCCACCGATTGCACGTCCACTGCACACGTTCGAATCCACGAACGCCACTCGAATCCACGAGCACACGTTTCGAATCCACGAAACGCCTTCAACACACCGAATCCACGGTGCCACGTCGAATCCACGACGCAAACTCAGCCGATAAAGAAATATAGGCTTCGATGGTGATCCTTTGCTTAGATTGTCATTGAAGAACCGTAGAAAGAAATTCTAAGCAAAGTTTAGATCAATTCGACAAAAGATAGATCTTGGAAGAACCGTCGAATTGACCTAAAAGAGGCTAAAGAGAAGAACGGTAAAAACCTAGCCTCTAGGGTTGCTCTCGAGTGTTTTCGGTATTGGTCGTTCTATTCGAGAAACCCTAAGTATCTATTTATAACCCTTGGAAACATATTGAAGTCGGTTTAGGAAACTTTTCCCGAGGTAACATTGTGTACCGGTACCACTTATCATGTTCCGGTACTCAATGATGCAAAACACAGATTTTTCTATTGTGTTCCGGTACGCGAGTCTGTGTTCCGGTACGCAATACAAATTTCAGAAAATTCTGTGTCGGGTTTGAGGAACTTCAAGTGTGGTTCCGGTACGCAATGTAAAAACTGATTTTTCCAAGATAAACTTTATCCAAAACAAACCAAGTACCGGAATCCAAACTTGATTTAAATGTAAGTTAAAAGTTAAAACCAAGTTCCTAAAACCAAGTCTAAACCGGTTTTCATTAATTTCCTGTTTCCAATGATTATAAATGAACTTTAATCACCATGATCAATATTTAATCATACCTGAGAGTTGACTTGGGCTCATGTTGAATCTTCAATGAGTCTTCGAAGGCTGATTTGACAATTTGATCCCTTTAAGACTCCGACTCAACTCACTGACTTGACTCACGAAATATGCCAACACCAAAATGCCGTAACAATCTCCCCCTTTGGCAATTTCGTGACAAA
The DNA here is from genome assembly GCA_029168755.2 of Tillandsia fasciculata. Taxonomy (NCBI): domain Eukaryota; kingdom Viridiplantae; phylum Streptophyta; class Magnoliopsida; order Poales; family Bromeliaceae; genus Tillandsia; species Tillandsia fasciculata. The sequence goes on from JAQOTM010000420.1 coordinate 74,056, forward strand.
ACCCAAAAATACATAAAACGCTCAAGTCACTCATCTTAAACCAAAAAGTCGAAATTCAATGTCATCACCAAAACATTGATTTTCTTTGCGTGAAAGATCCAATAAATACAAAATTACATTTGAACCAAACAGTCCTAGAACATACTCTATGACTTAGGACTTGGAGTCTTAAAGTGATGTAATTCCTGCAAAACAAAACTCCAAACAAATCAAACGTTAGTCGTTAGAAATTAAAATCCTACATTTGATTTGTCCTTTTGGTTCTTTTGTTTTTCCGGCTCTTTCAAACTTTTCTTTATCTCCCCCTATCTTGAGCATCCATCTTTTGAGCATCCATGTTCTCCCCATGTTCTCCCCCTTTGTGATGCAATCATTATTTTCTGTCTCCCCTTTTTTGTATGATATGTCCATCATTTCCGTTCTCCCCCTTTTTGTCACAAATTGTCAAACAGTTAATAGAAACAAAAAGTAAAAATACTAGGAGGATAAGTTCTTAGTTACATGCCGATTAGAGTACTTGTTCATCACAAATGAAAAGAAACTGAAAACCAAAAACAAGAAGGAAAAGAAATCACTCATCCTGATCTGAATCATCATCATCCTCATGTGATGTAGGTCCATGAGATGTACTCGGTGCAGTTGCTCCAGTGACCACATCATCATGTTTGCACCCAAGGATATCGAAGATCTTCTTTAAACCATCCTCAAGTTTCTTGAAGCCTTTTTCCATCCTTTGCTCCATCTTTTGCTTTAGTGAACGAACATCCCGATGCAAGGTTTGAAGAGTTACGACCTCATCTGGTTCAGGAGATTCTTGACGAGGTGGTGCACTCACTGTCGCTTCACTTGCATAGGCTTTTGTATGCCCAAATGTCTTCAAAGTGCTAATTGACTTGGCTAAAGTGATTCCATCAATTGCCCCCAAGCCATAATCATATTTGGCACAAGAAATGTCCACTCCATGATCTTCCAGAATACGAGTAATCAAGATCGGATACGGTAGAAGGTCACGTTGTCTAGATCCTTCAATGACATGTACCATCTGCTGCCAAATGAGAAATGGAATGTTGGTGTTAATTCCATTTGCACTTTCCGGGTGACCAAGGAAAAAGAGAAGTAACAATCGATCCCATCGAATCCTTTTGGTCCCCAGTGTGGGCAATAGGTTGTAGCATACGATTAAGGACAAAATATGATACTCTGGTTTTAGGTCCTTTGATTCAACATATGATCTGTTCGTGTGCGTCCCTGTCTTGCAAATAGAGTCCACAACCATATCCCAATGGGTATCATGTAGGAAATTTCCATCAGTGTAATAAAGACCAGTAGTGTCAACAGCTAATCCAAGGTTTGCACCAATTACTGCTGGAGTAATGTCAAACTTGACGCCTCTAACTGTTGTTTCAAAGACGAAGGCCCCGGTGTCATGGTCTTTTTGAAGTATGTTACCTTGCATGTAGAATTCCCTGATGATCTCCACACAAAAACCCATCTTAGGTTGAACTCTGCCAAGTGGCCGAATATGACTTCGTTCCAAAAGCCTTGCAAAGTCTGGCACCTCACGACATAGCTCGTTAAAGTTCACGTGTCGCTCTCCAATGCATGTGCGGTTTGCAAATCTGGCACGGCGTTTTGCACTCACATGCGGTTCACTTTCATCAACATTAGATCTCCGTTGAGAGCGGTCGCGTATTACCGGTCCACCGGTACTTCTACGCGGAGGAGAATCCGCACCTTTCTTTTTCCTTGGAGCCATAGGTGCTTTCCCCTTTCCTTGAACCGTTTCTTCTTCATATTCTGAGGAATTTTCAGAATCTGAGCTTGTCGAACCTTCCTCTCGTGATCGTTTAGTAGCCTTTTTCTTTCCAGAACCGCGACCACGTCCACTTCCAGTGGCCATCAAAATCACTAGTGCAAGAAGCCATGAAAATGCCATTTCCTACAAAGAACACAATGCACTATGATTTGATCATATAGAAAGGTTTAAACATGTCTAAGAAACATTCTAAACATGTCACAATTGATGATTCATCATTCAAAATTCATTTACATCAAAAGCCCTAATTCTCAATTTTTTCTATGTTAAGAACATATGAAAATGTTAGATTCAAGCAAATAAGCATGGAAACATGAATCTAATTGCATAGAGATGTACCAAATATGTTCTAAACATGAATTAAGGGTAATTTATGCAAGAGATTTCATTTGAAGCAAAGATCTACTCAAAAATCTCTAAAAACAACATCAAAACCTAAAAACTAGGGTTTTGAAGTTAAAGAAAGCAAGATTCATGAAGAAACTTACAAATGAGAGCAACAAATCTCTTGATCTTGAAGAAAAACCCTTAGAGATGTTTTAGAGAGAGAGAGGGAGGGTTTTGAAGTGGGAGAGATGAAATAAAAACACATGAATTCCGGAATATAAAGAAATCCAGATCGCGTACCGGTACAAGAAGTCGCGTACCGGTACGCAGTGCAAAAACCGAAAATCCTTCGTTCGGGTTCCGGATTGAAAAACAGGGGGTGATCCGGATCCGCAATGTAGTTCCGGTACTAAAAAGTAGTACCGGTACGCAAGTGAAAAACAGGAATTTTCATGATTCGGGATCCGGATTGGGTTTTCTAATCCGGATTGGATTTCCAGGTACTAAAAAGCAGGTACCGGAACAACAGAGCCAAAAAGCAAAAATTTCTTGAAACAAATCCAAATTTTGACATCTTTTCAAATACCGATTTGTATACCATCAAGAAATCCATTTAAGTGCTTTGAAAAACAATGAATTCACATAGATGTCATTCAATCCAATTAATTTCACAAAATTAAAAAGATTTACTCCTAAATCATGAAAAACAAAGGTAAAACATTATAAAAGTTTTTCATGTTATATTCATCAAACACAAGTCATCAAAAATAATCTTGAGATCCAAACTCTATCAAGATGTAACGGATTTACAAAGATGACTTACGGAGATTTTCCAAATGACATCAATTTTGAATTCTACCCTTTCAAATTTGAGATAAGCACTAAAATACCTAAGGGTGGCTCTTTGAGCATCTTTTTAACTATCCCACCTTATACCAACCAGGAGATTGTACAAAATAAGAACTTTGAATTTAAATCTCCGAATGCTTCAACTAAAAATTCTCATAAAATATTTTTCAGGCATCCATAACATGTGGTAGCTCTTTCCAACATGTGGTGGTAGTTTTCACACTCCTTTCGGATGTAACTCTTTCCACATCTTTTATAATTCATTTATTTACCCTTGTAAGAAGGCAATCTCTTACGTGAAAGAATTAAATCCCAAATTTTAGTCTATCGGTTGTCTCACATTTGTCACAATGAATTCACACAACCGAGATAGAATGAGCATCTAAAGATCACACAAGATTTCTAAAATTTGATGCTTATAACTATCAAAAACTCCTATAATGAAGTATCTTCAAGATTATGATTATGGAGTAAAGTTGATAATCCATATAAAATTAATTTGGAGTGAATGAACGTGAAGCCCCTTTTTATTCAATGCACTTGTTCATTAAAAACCCTTTTGTTCAAAAACAAAGTATAAAAACAAAGAGCATTGAAAAACATGTAATGCAAAGATTAAGAAAAATATGAAGAGAAAATCAATCAAAGCATTACATACAGTCATAAGCTATTTAGAACTTAAGACAAGGAAAGATATCACCTTTCCGAATCCAAAATCGCTGGATTTTGGGTTGTCTTGATTCGTTGTGGCCGGGGGTTGTCCGCTTTGACTGTTGATCCACCTTAGGTCTTTGCCATGCAATGATCCACTTGTATGATAGAAGTTGTGGCTCGGACCTTTGGTGGGTTGAGTGAACTCCTTTGACTTGATGTGTCTTTTGATTCCGTTGAGTCCGCTCCGTAGATGAAGTTGCCGAAGGATTTTTCTTTCTCTTTTTCGGGCAATTCTTCACCAAATGTCCTTCAAGTCCACATAGGTGACAAGTTCTTTCTTTCAATTTCATTGTGGAACTTGAAGCATGCACAGTTTGGTCCTTTTTAAATCCCAAACCAACCTTGCTTGATTGACCTAATCCGGACATACAATCAAGTTTCTTGGAACCGGTTGAAAGCCTTTGTATGTCGGATTTGAGTTGATGAACTTGCTTGGTCAAAGCTTGGTTGGTGACATGAATTTCTTCAAACTGCTTTTCAAGAAAACCAATCTTGTCCATATATGATTTAGCGTGTGTCTCCGATTGGTTTAGCTTTTCTTGGAGGATTTTATTGTTATCCAATAACCGTCCATGTTCCTCCTCGAGATCATGAAGTTTGATCTTTAAAGCTTGATTCTCGTCTTGAACTTCAAGTCGTTGCTTCCTCAACTTCTTGATATGCTTGGCCATCTTCTTTGATTCCGCAAGAAGTTGTTGGTATGCCTCAACGAGTTCTTCTTCGTCCGACTCCCCCTCACTTGATGACTCTCCTCCGGATGTTGATGTTTCATGCAAAATCAAAGGAATAGAGTCAGTGACTAAAGATGATAAACACAAATTAGAAGAGGGAATTTGAGAGGCATGAAAAGCAACAAATTTTTCTTTTTCCTCTTCACTTGAGGTCGATTCATCGTAACTAGAATCGTCCCAAGTTTTTGCTTGCAAAGCCTTCTTTTTGTATGATTTCTTAGAAGGACAATCCGTTGAAATATGGCCGTAGCCTTTGCATCGATAACATCGGATTTCCCCTTCGAAATCATCTTTTTCTTTTTCTTTAGAAGGTTTTGCAACGCCTTTGAGTTTAGAGGATTTAGAACCCGATGATCCTTTAGATGGTTTCGTGGATGAAGATCCATCGGTTCGATTCTTCCAAAATTTCCGACGAAATTTCTTTGTGATCCGCGCCAATTGTTCTTCAAAATCGGCAAGAGAGATTTCATCGTCGGAACTTGATTCGTCATCTTCTTCCTTCGTTGATTTGAATGCAATACCTGTAAGCTTAGAAGAAGACTTGGAAGAAATTTGATTAGTAGGAAAAGTCATCTCATAAGTTTGTAAAGCACCTACTAATTCCTCTACACTCATCTCATCCGGATGACTAACGGTTTCAATGGCGGTAACCTTTGCCCTAAACCGTTCCGGAAGAGTCCGAAGAATCTTTCTTACAATTTTCGACTCCGGGATCTTTTCTCCTAAATTAGCACATGTATTAATTACATCTTGAAGTCTAGTGTAATAATCTGTAAACAATTCATGCTCTTCCATATGAATAGAGTCAAATTGACTTGTAAGCATCTGGAGCTTTTGAATTTTTACAAGATTAGTACCCTCATGTGTAATTTTGAGAATATCCCAAATTTCCTTCGCGGTTTCACACGCGGAAATTCGTGTAAACTCAGTCGAGGAAAGAGAATTAAATAAAGCGTTCATACCTTTCCCATTGTAAGAAGATCTTTCGATTTCCTCTTTAGACCATCTAGAGCGAGGTTTTGGGGTAGTAGAATTTCCTACTTCCTCAACCGGATGCACCCAACCGTATTCCACGGTTTGCCATACCCGCTCATCAATAGAGATGAGAAAAGCTCTCATCCGCACTTTCCAATATGCATAATTGGTCCCATCAAAAAGAGGAGGTCTAAAAATATTACCACTTTCACCCACATGATAGATAAACCTAAAACCCGCTCTGATACCAATTGTAGAGTTATTTAGGATCCACAAGGATCTAAATAGGTACTATCAAACACCTAGAGGGGGGTGAATAGGTGTAATATTATAAAAACCAATCTCAGTGCAAAAATAAAAACCAATGCGGAAAATAAAAATCAACACACCGAGATTTACGTGGAAACTCCAATCCAGGAGAAAAACCACGGGACCAACACGCAATAACAATCCACTAAGAATTGAAGAATAACAAGGTGATTACCGACTCCACGGACTCGACCCCTCCTTCAAGTTCTTCGGACCTTGCGCTCCACCGATTGCACGTCCACTGCACACGTTCGAATCCACGAACGCCACTCGAATCCACGAGCACACGTTTCGAATCCACGAAACGCCTTCAACACACCGAATCCACGGTGCCACGTCGAATCCACGACGCAAACTCAGCCGATAAAGAAATATAGGCTTCGATGGTGATCCTTTGCTTAGATTATCATTGAAGAACCGTAGAAAGAAATTCTAAGCAAAGTTTAGATCAATTCGACAAAATATAGATCTTGGAAGAACCGTCGAATTGACCTAAAAGAGGCTAAAGAGAAGAACGGTAAAAACCTAGCCTCTAGGGTTGCTCTCGAGTGTTTTCGGTATTGGTCGTTCTATTCGAGAAACCCTAAGTATCTATTTATAACCCTTGGAAACATATTAGAGTCGGTTTAGGAAACTTTTCCCGAGGTAACATTGTGTACCGGTACCACTTATCATGTTCCGGTACTCAATGGTGCAAAACACAGATTTTTCTATTGTGTTCCGGTACGCGAGTCTGTGTTCCGGTACGCAATACAAATTTCAGAAAATTCTGTGTCGGGTTTGAGGAACTTCAAGTGTGGTTCCGGTACGCAATGTAAAAACTGATTTTTCCAAGATAAACTTTATCCAAAACAAACCAAGTACCGGAATCCAAACTTAAATTAAGTTGTAAGTTAAAACCAAGTTCCTAAAACCAAGTCTAAACCGGTTTTCATTAATTTCCTTATTCCAATGATTATAAATGAACTTTAATCACCATGATCAATATTTAATCATACCTGAGAGTTGACTTGGGCTCATGTTGAATCTTCAATGAGTCTTCGAAGGCTGATTTGACAATTTGATCCCTTTAAGACTCCGACTCAACACACTGACTGACTCACGAAATATGCCAACACCAAAATGCCGTAACAACAAGAGAGTTGGGGAATTGCTTTTACATCCCAACGGTTTAAGGATTAGAGATCAGAGTCTGCACATCAGTTGGGGGCTTTTATTGGATACCTCGGGAGTACAGAGGTACTCAGATCGAGCTTTTGTGCCGATGGACATGTGGTTGGAATACCGGGGGCCCTGGGAGGAGCGGATGCTTGTGCCGATACAGACTACTTGGTAGCTTGAGTTGTTAGCCCAGCTGTACTTGGATGAGGTGGTGCGGGTTCCTGGAGTGCCCGCCTCTATTTTGTATCAGATAGAGACCCGAGGATTGCTTTGCGTCTCTAGAGGAGGTATTAGACAGCCTTGGGAGCTTGAGTCGTGGATGATTGGATATCTACCCCCCCCCCCTTCTTGGTTGAGGTTCCGGGTTGAGGAATGACTTTAGTTTAGGACGAAACTTTCTTTTAGTAAGGGAGGATGTGAGGACCCAAATTTTCGCAAGAGATTTACTGTTGGATTAACAGAGCTTCTGCAGTGTGTTTAGCGGCCTTCGAAGGCCTTTGCTGTGTGTTGGAGGTGTTTGCGCACGAATCGGACCTCAGGATTGGACCCAGCGCGAAATTTGGATTAAGAATACCTTTCCGGATGCCTTTGATAAATTTTAGAAGCGGAATTTGGCAAAACGGACATCAGATTTGGATTCAGCGCGCGAAAACGATGAAAATGGGCTATTTACTTGTATTTTTCGAAGCCCGGATGCGCAAACCTGGATTTCGAGGCAAAAGTTAATGTTCCGGTGGCCGGGGCAGCACCGGCGATGGCGGGCTAGCGGCGGAGAGCGGCGGGCGCGGGCGCGGGCAGGCACGGGCGCGGCGGCGCGGGAGCGGGCAGGCGCGGGAGCCGGCGCGGGCAGGCGCGAGCAGGCGCGGGCGCGGGCGCGGGCGCGGGCAGGAGCTGTGTTCAAATTTGGTGTGCCACGTGGCGGCTCCCAATTGGGCGCGCTGGAGACACGTGGCGGCTTCTGATTCGGCGGGTGCATCAGGTTCGTGCACCGGGCGCAGCGAGTGTAGGCGCTGACACGTGGCGCTCAGGGATTGGCCGGTCAACGCACGCGCGATAGGGGCGCCGGGCGCGGTGCACGATGGACCGACTGGGCCACGTGTCGCCCGCTCATTGGCGGGAGCAATGACCCAGCGGATCCGGCATGAACCGTGGCCCACGGTTCCCGCTGTGGACCTCGTCGCCATGTGGCGCGCTGCGATTGGCGTGCGTGCATGCACCGGGCGCGCGGGGCGCAGTGACGTGGCGCGCCGGGGGTGATTCGGGCGCGCATAGTGTTGGGCCTTGGGCTGGATTCGGGCGCCCGAATCTGGTGCCCGAATCCAGAAGCCCATGTGGGCTGGGCTAGCCTATTTAAACCCCTCATCTCTCTCTTTTTCTGCTCTTTCCGAGTCTTAGAGAGGGATTGAGAGGGAGAGACCTTTAGGAAACTTGTTCCTCGTGATGTTTTTGATCTTGTGGCGGATCCCCTGGATTCTTGAAGGCTCGGCAGCGGCGATCTTGGTTTTACAGTGCACCTCGACGTCTCCCTTTTTCGGCCCGTTTCCGTCGCAGTTCAGTCGGAAATTTCCTATGCGCAAACCATGACGAATTTTTGGGCGATTTCTACGACAGTGTATTCCTAAGAGGTAAGGCTTCAATTTTTGTGCTGTTTACTTTTCATCATTTTAGGTTTTTGGCACGGTTCCCGAGGTATCTTTTGACCCCTTGTACCGCTGTGAGGATTTGGACAGCGGAGGAGTATTGTTGTGATTTCTCGGTCTACGGGCATCGGAATGACTCGTGTGAGGACTCGATCGACATCTACGCTTCGTGAGGAACACACCCATATTTTTATCGAAACTTTTGGAGGACTCTTTGAAGGTGATAATTAAGCTTTTTTTGGGACTGAGTTTCTGCAGGCTTGTGTTCGTGAAGGTTTTGACATACGGCGATGTTCTAATTATTTCTTGACCTACTGGTGTCGGATTTGGACATGCAAGTACTCGTTTCCATCGGCTCGTCGCGAGGATTGCAAAGGTTATTTTTCTGGAATTTTTTGAGGTCTTCTCACAGGTGAAATTTAGCCTTTTTATGGCTAGTTTTGTGGACAGCGGTAAATTGAGGATTTGAGAATTAATTGTGCCTCGTGTGGATTATTATTGCAGTTTTGCGGTGTACCGAGGTTTCCCTGGAGTGTGGGCGCATTTGGATCCGTGCTTCGCGATCGAGGTGGGTGGTTGTTGCATACCTTAATTTCCGACTTGCTCACTATGTGTATTAGAGAGAACCTCCATATTGGACATATTGAATGATCACCTAATGGACATGCATACTTAAATTAAAATAATTGTGACCCTATCATATGGAAAATACTATTGTGAAAATCTGATAGTGGTTGGAACTTATACATGTTTATATGGATATAATATTCGCATTTAACCTTGCATGTGGAATTTACTTTCATGTTGGGATAATATGAAATGTCTTGTGGGAGGGTACCTCTTGAGGATCTTTTGGACATGCATAGGTGGATGATTTATGTGAGGATAATTGGTGGATTATAGACATGTATGGTTGGATAATGATTTTAGCATGATGGTTATATCCATGCGGAGCTATTAATTGATACACAGGTAGAACCACTATTTGTCACACTTTCTTTTATCTTTCATGAGGACATATGCATGCTTGTATGGTCATCTAGATAGGCCACTATTTGTTGCTATACTATCATATTGGAACTTGACTTAGGAGAAACCATACTTGCTTCTTTCTCCTTATTCTTTAGTCAGGAGGTTCTTGTTGCTCGGGTTTGAGCAGGGGTACGGGATAGTGTAGCCGGGACCTTGGGGTCGGGGACAGGTGGTATTTGATTATGGGTGGTGGGGTTTTGCGGCTACCGCAGATAGTAGGCGGTTGACCGGATACAGATTATTTTATCCGATTTTGGATTGGGGGTTATTGCGGCTACCGCGCATAGTAGGCGGTTGACCGGATGTCGGATGTGTGACATGATTGTGATTGTGGGTAATTTCGGTAACCGCGGATATTGGGCGGTTTACCGGGTGTCGGTTTTTGGGCTTGATTATTGACAGTGGGTATCGCGGCGACCGCGGATATTGGGCGGTTGACCGGATGGTTACTTATGCATCAGATTGGGGATCGGGTTTTCCTTTAGTGGATGGGTTTTCCCACTTTAATCAGAGTCGTGATCCAGTCCTGCTTTTATGATACTTGTGACAGTGATTGAGTTTGTTATCACACGGGCGCGGCTTCATATGCCCGGTGATGCTTTCCTCGTGTGGGTCGCTCCCCTCGAGTTCCCCTCCGGAGCGTGGGGGTCAGACATTGATGGAGTTTTGCTATCATATCAGCGCGGCTTTACTTGCCCGATGATGAGGGCGGCAGCATGAGTTTTGCTATCACATCGGCACGGCTTTATTTGCCCGATGACGAGGGCGGCAGCAGGCAGTACCAGTTTTTACTGGTGGATAGATTGGGTTATCGGGATAGTTTGGTTATTGATGCATTTACAGGCATAGTAGTGGTTGTTTCCTTTTTCAGCAGTTTTGTTGTTTACCACTCTTCTTCTCCTTTTTTGCCTCTGGTAAACCTAGTGGGTGCGTCGGAGTTTGAGGCTTTACCTACTTGGGGAGGCTACTGGTTTACTAGTAGTTCTCATGTCACGCCCCGGGTGTAAACCAGAACCCGGGCCCGTCTACAGATCCGTCGTGCACACTGTTACGGAATTTGAGTTGGCGTATTTCGTGAATAGTTTAAGTCTTGAGGATTGAAGATGAAGAAACTGTGGATCATATACCTCAATCTCAAGAAAGAAGAATTCAAAAGGATCAGGTACGTTTAACTAAATAATTTTGATGATCCGAATACTTCTTATAGTGTAGAAACACCTGGAAGAGGTTTTAATTGCATATTCATCAAAAACTGGACATGGGACATGTTCAGGATCCGGATCATGTCTTTCAATCCGGATCCCGAAGGGTGTTCGTTCATACACTAGTTCAATCCGGATCATGGCATTTGATGATCCGGATCCCGAACATGAGTTTTACCTGTTGGCTTGAACGATCCGGATCGTGGAATCTCAATCCGGATCCCGAACACATTGTTCTGGTAAAACTGTATGAACGATCCGGATCGTAGATTATGATCCGGATCCCGAACAGGCGGTTTTCTGGAAATTGCTCTCTACGCGTCTGCGATCCGGATCGTGACTTCGCAATCCGGATCGCCGTCCGTAAAACTTTCCAGAAAAGTTTGTTTTTGATCCGAATATTCTTCCTAGGGTTTCTAACCTATAAATAGCCCTTCCTTTTCATTTCTAGGGCAATCCACACATCGGAAAAAGAGCCGTCATTTTCAAATATCATTTTATACGGCCTTAGATCCACATATAGAGAAGAACGGAAATCATTAGATCTATTTAATGGTTCTTCATCTATATTGATTAGTTTGATTCTAGGTTTTCATACTCATATCTTGAGTTGAATCAAACTAATGAATACTTAGATGGTATTTCCGATCTACTCTTGATCTAAGTATTCGGCGGATCATCACCACCCAAACAAACAACGATTTACCCCAAAATCGGCGCGTGGACTCGCGTGGCCTTGTGGATTCAAGGTGTTATCGCTCTCGTGGATTCGGAGCGAGGTGCGTTCGTGGATTCGAAGCGTGCCATTGGGTGAAGACCGTGGATTCGGTCGGACGTCGTGGACTCGACGTTGGACGCTGTGGATTCAGCGTTGGGCGCAGATCGTGGATTCGAGAAGCGTCGTGGAGCGAGCGGAGAAGATCTACTAGGAGCGTATGGTAAAAGGTTGAGTCGTCTGTGAGTACGTTATATCACCTTGTACGTGTGTTAACTCTAGTGGATTTCGCCGTGTTATCGGTCCCGTGGTTTTTTACTCCGGTTTGGAGTTTTTCCACGTAAAAATCTTGTGTGTTCTTTTATTTTTCCGCATTGGGTTTTATCGCACAATGATTTTTGAGTGTTTATTGTTTACACCTATTCACCCCCCTCTAGGTGTTTTTTCCCCTATTTAGATCCTTATTAACCTAAACCCAACAAGTGGTATCAGAGCGGGAATAGGGTTGTAAACAATGGTTGAAGGTGGAAACATCAATCGACCCCCTTTCTTTGATGGAACTAATTATGCGTACTGGAAAGTACGGATGAAAGCTTTCTTAATTTCCATCGACGAAAGGGTGTGGCAATCAATTGAATTAGGATGGTCTAATCCAACTGAAATTTTAGATGATGTTCGCACCTTAAAACCTAGGTCGAAATGGACCAAGGAAGAGATAGACTTATCTTCTTACAATGGCAAAGGGATTAATGCTCTATTTAATGCTTTGTCACAAACTGAGTTCTCTCGCGTCTCGGCATGTGAGACTGCGAAAGAAATCTGGGATGTTCTTCAAGTTACGCATGAGGGAACTAACCTAGTGAAGATTCAGAAACTGCAAATGCTTACGAGCAAGTTTGACTCTATCTCTATGGCAGAGAATGAATCCTTCACTGACTATTACACACGATTGCAAGACATCGTGAACTCATGTGCTAACTTGGGAGAGAAGATTCCAGAATTTAAAGTTGTAAGAAAAATTCTAAGAACTCTTCCTGAACGATTTCGCCCGAAGGTTGCAGCCATTGAAACAATTAAACACCCGGACGAAATGCGTGTAGAAGAATTAGTAGGTGCTTTACAAACTTATGAAATGACTTTTCCTACTAACTATTCTTCTGGAAAGGCATCCTCTTCTAAGTCTTCAGGTTACGCATTGAAATCAACTAAAGAAGAAGACGCGGATTCATCCTCCTCGGACGACGACGAGAACATTTCTATGGAGGACTTTGAGAAGCAGCTCGCTCTCTTGACAAGGAAGTTTCGCCGCAACTTTCGAAGGGGAAATTCAAGCAAAACTCCATCCTTCGGAAAGTCGAAGAAAGGCAAGGGTTCTTCAAGCTACAAGTCAAGAAGCCAAGAGAACTTCTCAAAGGATAAGAAAAGTTCTGAGGGACAAGTTCAGTGTTTCAAATGTCGAGGCTACGGCCACATAGCAACGGAATGTCCCAACAAGAATCCGGCTAAGAAGAAAGCGATGCAAGCAGTCACTTGGGATGACAACTCCACGTCAAATGAGTCATCGTCAAGTGATGAAGAAGACAACGCGACAGCTTTCCACGCGTCCACCAAACCTTCATCCTTCATGTGCTTAATGGCAAGTACATCCGACTCACTGTCCAACTCCACTGTGGAAAAGATTGCAACGGACGATGAGTCAGATAATTCGGAAGGTGAAGATTTTGTTTTAGCCTACCATCAACTTTTGAGGGATTCAAAGAAACTGGCTAAACAAAACAAGGGGTTGAAAGAGAGATTACTGGATCTTGAAGATGAAGTAAAAAGAGTAACCTCTATCTCAACCGATCTTGAAGTGGAAAGGGACAATCTGGTTAAGACAAATGTTTCCCTTCAAGAGTCCAATGAGCATTTCGAGAAGAGTTATGTAGACATGGTGAACAAAGCGAATTACTTCTTGAAGCTCTACGGCGAGGCCCGACAGGAAAAATTGAAATGACAGAGACCATACGCCAACTAAAGGATGACTTACAGAGATTTTCTTCTGGAAGGAGTAAGTTGGACAGACTCCTTGGTCTCGGTCAAAGAAACAAGTTCGGCCTCGGATACACTCAAACTGGAGACATTCCAAGTTCGAGTGGTACAGTATTTGTGCCTCGTCGGTATCTCCTCCTCCGACACCGGTGTTCACGCCAAGCAACGACAACGAACCTACTACATCATCTTCGGAATCGACAAGAACCAAGGTATGTTTTCGTTGTGGCATTTCAGGGCACATCAGAAGAAACTGCAAGACTGGAGCCAAACGCACACCTCAAGAACATCTTGCAGCAACTACCAAAAGGGCTATTCCTCGGAAAACCACTCCAACCAAATTGACGGAAAAGAGCCTTGGTAGTACATCGCTCAAGACGACATCATCAAGGAGCAGCAATTCTTCAAGCAAGACGCCCTCACCTAGGAAATCAACTTCACGAGCATTACCGACGCATACCAAAAAGGTTTGGGTGCGCAAAGGTGAGATCTTTCCCTGTCTTGCTACCAATGTTTCCTTGCATGCATATGATAGTTCGTCTTGGTATTTGGATAGCGGGTGTTCCCGTCATATGACCGGCGATAAAAACTGTTTTCAAACTTTTGAGAAAAACTCCGGAGGACTTGTTGTTTTCGGAGATGGTCGGTCTTCCAAAATTGTTGGAAAGGGAACAGTAGCTATTCCAGATGGCCCGGTTCTAGATAATGTATTATTTGTTCATGGCCTAAAGACTAACCTCATAAGCATAAGTCAACTGTGTGATAGTGGTTATTCAGTTAATTTTTCATCTGATAAATGCACTGTAACTGACTTGAACCATGCTTTCTTTTTAAAGGGGGTTAGATCAGAAAACAATTGTTATGTAGTTCCTTCTAAAATTTCTGAAAAATGTAACCTAGCATCTTTGAAAAATGAAACACTTTGGCATGAAAGGCTAGGTCACATAAACTTTAAGGAACTTGCTAGAATTTCAAATAAAGATGTGGTCAAGGGGGTTCCGAAACTTTCTTTTGAACAAAACCTTGTGTGTGGCGGTTGCCAAAAGGGAAAACAGTCTAGGACTGCACACAAGAATTTGAACCACATAGGTACAAAACGGCCTTTGGAACTTTTGCATATGGACTTAATGGGGCCAACTCGTCAACCATCTCTTGGAGGTAAATGGTATATTTTTTTGTTGGTTGATGACTTTTCTAGATATACTTGGGTAGCCTTTCTAAAAGAAAAAGCTGATACCTTTGATTCTTTTCTCGAAATCTGCAATCGTATTATGATAGAAAAGAATGAAAGGATTACTCGAGTTAGGAGTGATAGAGGTGGTGAATTCATAAATTCCAAATTCATTGATTTTTGTGTTTCTAATGGCATTAAACATGAATTCTCCGCACCTTACACACCTCAACAAAATGGTGTAGTCGAGCGCAAAAACAGGGTCGTACAGGAGATGGCTCGTGTTATGCTTCATAGCCGGAACCTTCCTTTATACTTTTGGGCTGAAGCGGTGAACACGGCTGTCTATGTTATCAATCGAGTGTATTTGCGCCCGGGGACTTTGAATACACCATATGAACTTTGGTTTTGTAGAAAACCTAACATCAAATATTTTCGCATTTTCGGGAGTCGGTGTTTTATTTTACGTGATCGTGAAAATCTTGGAAAATTTGACTCTCGAAGTGACGAAGGGATTTTCTTAGGTTATTCTACAAACAGCAGAGCATATCGAGTTTTTAACTTAGAATCTAAGACGATCGTAGAATCGATAAATGTTAAGGTAGATGAAGCTTTTCACTTTGAATCTGAAAAATCTACCCTCGATATCTCTCTTGATGATGATACACCTGCTAATGCATCTTCTTCTAACAATTCTTTCGATAATAATGTTGATGCATCTAACGGTTCTTCAAGCTTATCTGATGTGCAGGAATCATCTCGTGTACCTCCGCCTACTCCTCTACCTCAAACGTTACGCATCTCCAAGGATCACCCTGAATCGAACATAATTGGAGATCCACAAGAAGGAGTTAGAACACGGAGACAATTGGTTTGCGGATTTGCATGCTATGTATCTCAAATCGAACCAAAGAATGTTGATGAAGCTCTCCAAGATGATTATTGGATTAAAGCAATGCAGGAAGAGCTCCATCAATTCGAGCGAAACAAAGTCTGGGAACTGACGAAGCCTCCGAAGCAACACAATGTGATAGGTACCAAATGGATCTTCAAGAACAAGAAAAACGAAGAAGGTACTATCATCAGGAACAAAGCAAGGTTAGTTGCTCAAGGCTATTCTCAAGTAGAAGGTATAGACTTTGATGAAACCTTCGCCCCTGTAGCTAGACTCGAGTCCATTCGTATACTGTTTGCGATTGCTTGTCATTTTAAAATCAAATTATTTCAAATGGACGTTAAGAGCGCCTTTTTAAATGGATTTTTAAATGAGGAAGTTTATGTAGCTCAACCGAAAGGTTTTGTGGATCATAAACTACCTAACCATGTTTTTCGACTGAAAAAGGCTCTTTACGGTCTGAAACAAGCACCGCGAGCATGGTACGAAAGGTTGACAAAGCACCTTTTGGAAAAGGGCTACACTCGAGGGGGAGCTGACAGGACTCTCTTTGTGAAGCATTATCAAAACAATTTCATAGTTGCTCAAATCTATGTCGATGACATTGTTTTTGGAGCAACGAGAGATAATGATGCTTCTAAATTCGCGGAGACCATGGAAAGCGAATTTGAGATGTCCATGATGGGCGAGTTGAATTATTTTCTTGGATTACAAGTTAAGCAAAACGATGAAGGAATTCACTTGTGTCAATCCAAGTATGCACTGGAGTTGGTCAAAAAGTTTGATCTTGAAAATTCTAAAGATTTTCCAACTCCAATGGGAACTAGCCATAAGGGACTTGGAAGTGAATCACAATGTGAGAATGTAGACGAGAAACTGTACCGCAGTATGATTGGAAGTCTACTATATCTCACGGCTAGTCGCCCGGATATATCCTTCAGTGTTGGGATTTGTGCGAGATATCAATCAGCACCGAAGGAGGTTCACCTGAAAGCGGTGAAACGGATCATCCGGTATATCAAAGGTACAATCAATTTCGGAATTTGGTATCCTATGGGAACGACTTTGGATATTGTTGGATACTCAGATGCCGATTGGGCTGGATCTGTGGATGACCGGAAAAGCACGAGTGGTGCATGCTTCTATCTTGGCCACTGCCTTGTTGCATGGCACAGTAAAAACAGAACTGCATAGCACTCTCGACTGCCGAAGCGGAGTACATTTCTGCAGGAAGTTGTTCAACCCAATTGATTTGGATGAAGAGCGTGTTGAGCGATTTCCGAATTTCAACATCTTCGGTAACCATTTTATGTGACAACACTAGTGCTATTAACATTTCTAAAAACCCTGTGTTGCACTCTAGAACAAAACATATTGAACTTAGATATCATTTTCTTAGAGAGCTAGTTGAATCAAACATTCTTCAACTGTCATATATTTCAACTGAGGATCAATTAGCTGACATCTTAACAAAACCTTTGGATCAAAAACGTTTTATTCACTTGCGTAAAGCAATTGGCATGCTTTCCTTGAAATAACCTCTTTTGAAACCTTTGCTTAGATTAGGTTTTGTTTTTGTTCTTTGTTTTGTTTTGTTCTTTATCTATGTTTTGTACATAGCACACTAATTGAGCATATTTCATAATTGACTTTAATTGCATCCTTTTATGCATTTAGAAATTTATTATGTTTTGATGTCATAATATTTCAATGTTGCAATGATCATTTACGTTAATTAAACCATCTTCTAAGTGATCAAAGTCAATTTCTCTCTCAATGATCTCTTGGTATAGTCATTATCATATTTGATTGCTTAGTCGAGTATGAATTCGAGATCAATGGTTTGGTTGAATACCTTATATATTAAATAATTGATAGCCAATTGAGGGGGAGTCAATGAAATGTGAAATGCTCAAAAGATGTGGAAAGAGTTACATCCCAATGAGGAGTGTGAAAACTACCACCACATGGAGAAAATGAAAGAAAAAGAAACTCCATGAATGAAAAGCAAACTTTTTGTTTTGAAAATTGTTGATGAAACTCATATTGAAATACTTGACTCAGTCGTATTTCATGGTTGGTATAAGGTGGGATTTTTAGTAAAAGATGCTCAAAGAGCCACTCCTTCAACAGATTGTCTAGATATATTATCTAACTTATCTGGGATTTCAAACATCTATTGATCTTGGTACTTCATTTTCTTTACTGAAATTGATGATTTGATAAAGACATTACACATAAGATCAAGATAGATGTAATTGAAGTTGTTCAACTTTAAGTGTTTTAACTTTCGTAAATCTTCGTTTCATTTTTGGATATTTTTGATAGATTTTGCATAATCTATTTCTTGTTGTATGAAACGATGCTATTTGTTTAAAGTTGACATGATAAAGTGCTTACATACTTTTTCTGGATTTTATTGTATTTTTTTTTTTTTTTCTGGAGAAAAAGGTGTAGCCGATCCGGATCGTGGCAAGTGATCCGGATCCCGAACGCAGGATTCTTCCTGCGGCCGATCCGGCGTGATCCGGATCACATTCCGCCGATCCGGATCTCATTCCGATCCGGATCGCGGCTAGGGTTCTTATAGAAACTTTCAGATTCAAGATTTCTTTACCCTAATTTCTGATTTCCAAGCTTCTAGAGTTTCTCTCTCTAGATTTCTTGCTTCCTGGTGCTTCAAAACTCAAAGTTCTTCGGATTCAAGTAAGTTTTCATGATCAAAACTCGGTTTTTCACAGTTTTTAGGTTTTTCATCAAACGTGAGTTGAAAAGATGGATTTTCTTCGTTTGTGAATGGTTTTTGATCAAATTTCTTTTGAAATAAGAACTCTGGATCAATTAGTTTTGCTTTTATGCTGGGTTTTTGCATGATTAACGAGTTTTTAGGCTTCGATTTCTAAAAATTCGGTTTTAGGGCATAAAAGAGGAATTTTTGTAAAACATGAAATTGATCTATTTTTAAAATTCTTTTTGGAAAACTAATTTGATTCTTAGCTTCTCTATATGATTATGATTGTCTAGGTACAATGTTTAAATTTTTCAAAATTGACAATTTTTCATATGTTCTTGAGTTGGTTTTCACAGGACATTCTCTTTAAACTCAAAGCACTAGGATCAATGGCTTTCTCCTGGTTGGTACTGTTACTTATCTCGATGGTGCTCACTAGACCAACCAATAAGTTGAAGAGGGCTAAGAAAGTTCAAAGAAAAGGAGAGGTTGAAATTATCAGTGATACTGAACTTGAGAAAAACCCAGATGAAGTACACTGGGACATGTTAACGGATGACGATGATGATGACGAGTTTGTGCCTGCTGACTCGAAGCAAAAAGGAAAAGCACCAGTGAACTCTGGGAAGGCTCCTATGCCTGCCCCAACTATTTCTCTAAAACGTAAGCGGCTCGCTCGACGTTTTGGACGGAGAAAGGAGACCGATGTTGAACCACCAATAGCTCCGGACTCTCCGCCACGAGATGAAGAAGTGTTTGTTAACAATGACCGGCTTAGAGCATTTGCACATCGCGAATGCATTGGCGAAAGACACGTGAACATTGAAGCTCTACGAAGTCACTCTCCTGAATTTGGTACTTTGATTGATGAAGCAAATCTCATTCAAGTATGTCGCTTCCCGGAAACTCTCGGATACTGCCTGCACCATGTGAGGACCTTCTATACCAACGCACGGCATCTTCGCGAATTTGAGAACGGTCCGATGGAATTCTATACGAATATCCAAGGAACGAGAATTAAAATCACCCCACAGTTGATTGGTGAGGTTTTGGGAATGGAAGCAAGCGGAAGAGGAGCTCACTATCTGAAAGGAGTGGATTTGACAAATACTTTATGGTGTAAAGTTATTGAGGGATTTGTCTCGAGGGAACTCAATCAACGAACAAATCAGTTCGATCCAAAGAACTTCGTCTGGAATATCGCTTCCTGAACTTCATCACTTGCTACAATATACTTCCAAACATGCAGACGAAGGTTGTGAGATGGGAACGGTTGTTGTTCTTATATCTCATAGGACACCCGTCAGAAGCAAGGGCATTGAATGTCAACATACCATACATCATCTGGAACAGAATGACACGATATGTTGAGCATCCTCATCCTACCGAAAGAATTCCTTTTCCATTGATCATAATGAGGATCTTACAGAAATTTCAAGTTGACATCACCTCGGCGACGTATCATCAATGTTTGAACATGATAGATGAGTCCACAATTGTCAAATCTCTTCACAAGCTGCCTCATGTCACTCAAGCTTCTGCATCTGGAAAGAAGCCTGACACGGATGCATCACCATCTCATCAAGCACCTGGCACAGATGATGAAGCATCATTGACTTCAATTTTCAAGTTGCAGCAACGACTATCCGTTCAGCAGGAACGAATGTTGAAGGAACAACAAAGGGTTGCGAATGAACTGGAGCTAACCACAGCAGCTCACATCACCATCACGAAGAAAATAAACTCAATGGACAAGCGGATGCGAAAGATTATGTCCAAGATTGGTTGCATGAGTTCAGACTTTTCAGATTCTGATAACTAACTTTGTCTTTTTGTGCAGGATTTATTTCTCGATAACTGAATTTGGATTAGTTTAGTTGATTCTTTTAGTCTAGTTTAACTCTCAGTTTGTGCATATTCTTAGGTTAATTCTCTTTTTGTGCATATTGTTAGAAACTTATGAACTTTTTGTTTACTCTCCTTACATATTGTAGCTCATGCTACATTTTTGGCTTTATTTGTGACAAAAAGGGGGAGAGAAAGAGTGAGAGTGAGAGTGAGAGAGTTGAAGAGTTATAAACTCTGAACAATGAAAAACAATGAACTCTGAACAATGACTGTGAATGAATCAAGGAATGAATCAAGGTAAGTATGAATCTCAACTCAACTTGGGTTTTCTTTTGTGGATTGTGACATGCTTCTATACTAACTATTTGACTAACTATTTGGGCATGTAATATGACTAACAAGTTGATGTTGGACTAACATACTTTGACATTTGGTTTTCAACTGCTTAGAAGATATGTTGGTTTTAACTATGTTCTTTCACATATCTGATTCTTTCAAATGTCATGATGAGATCAAACTCTAATTCTGCATTTGGTTTTCAATGTTTCAATTCTTGAGGTATCTAACGATTTTGTTTGTCAAGAATGTTTTCTGTGTGCAGAAGTTACAGATGTCTAAGTCTAGAGTCTGTTCTAGGAGTTTATCTCATGTTTTTAATTTCTGGAACTCTTTTGTAAATTTTTGTTGTATGGTGATAGCAACAAAAATATCTTTTTGAATTTTCTTTGTGGATCTGTGTTTTGTCACGAAACCGCCAAAGGGGGAGATTGTTACGGAATTTGAGTTGGCGTATTTCGTGAATAGTTTAAGTCTTGAAGATTGAAGATGAAGAAACTTTGGATCATATACCTCAATCTCAAGAAAGAAGAATTCAAAAGGATCAGGTACGTTTAACTAAATAATTTTGATGATCCGAATACTTCTTATAGTGTAGAAACACCTGGAAGAGGTTTTAACTGCATATTCATCAAAAACTGGACATGGGACATGTTCAGGATCCGGATCATGTCGTTTCAATCCGGATCCCGAAGGGTGTTCGTTCATACACTAGTTCAATCCGGATCATGGCATTTGATGATCCGGATCCCGAACATGAGTTTTACCTGTTGGCTTGAACGATCCGGATCAGGAATCTCAATCCGGATCCCGAACACATTGTTCTGGTAAAACTGTATGAACGATCCGGATCGTAGATTATGATCCGGATCCCGAACAGGCGGTTTTCTGGAAATTGCTCTCTACGCGTCTGCGATCCGGATCGTGACTTGCGCAATCCGGATCGCCGCCCGTAAAACTTTCCAGAAAAGTTTGTTTTTGATCCGAATATTCTTCCTAGGGTTTCTAACCTATAAATAGCCCTTCCTTTTCATTTCTAGGGCAATCCACACATCGGAAAAAGAGCCGTCATTTTCAAATATCATTTTATACGGCCTTAGATCCACATATAGAGAAGAACGGAAATCATTAGATCTATTTAATGGTTCTTCATCTATATTGATTAGTTTGATTCTAGGTTTTCATACTCATATCTTGAGTTGAATCAAACTAATGAATACTTAGATGGTATTTCCGATCTACTCTTGATCTAAGTATTCGGCGGATCATCACCACCCAAACAAACAACGATTTACCCCAAAATCGGCGCGTGGACTCGCGTGGCCTTGTGGATTCAAGGTGTTATCGCTTTCGTGGATTCGGAGCGAGGTGCGTTCGTGGATTCGAAGCGTACCATTGGGTGAAGACCGTGGATTCGGTCGGACGTCGTGGATTCGACGTTGGACGCTGTGGATTCAGCGTTGGCGGCGCAAATCGTGGATTCGAGAAGCGTTGTGGAGCGAGCGGAGAAGATCGACTAGGGGCGTATGGTAAAAGGTTGAGTCGTCTGTGAGTACGTTATATCACCTTGTACGTGTGTTAACTCTAGTGGATTTCGCCGTGTTATCGGTCCCGTGGTTTTTTACTCCGGTTTGGAGTTTTCCACGTAAAAATCTTGTGTGTTCTTTTATTTTTCCGCATTGGGTTTTATCGCACAATGATTTTTGAGTGTTTATTGTGTTTTTTCCCCTACCTTATTAACCTATTCACCCCCCTCTAGGTGTTTTTTCCCCTATTAGATCCTTATTTAACCTAAACCCTACACACACGGTATTTCCCGCGTACACGAAGCATCGGTAACCTGCTCAGATATAAGAAATAATAATAAAGGAGCATAAAATCAGAGCTGAACTAAAACTACTACATCTCAGACAAAAGATGGAAATAAAGTACAGAACAACTGTAGAAATAAATACAAGTATCTCTCCCAGCTCACCACAAATATACAACTAGCTGGCAAAAGCCAGACCCAAAATAAAATACAACAAAGCTGTTTGAGAAGATAGGGTACACCAGAAATCCAGCTAGCAACTGTCGGGTGGACACTCTAACTAGTCCGCTATCCTCTTACCTCGATCTACTGCTGACGGCCCAGTAACTCCCGCAGAGGACTCTGCAAAACAAGGGAGGCAAAACAAAGGAAAAAACAATGGGGGTGAGAACAACTATAAAAACAGTAGCCTCCCCTAGTGGGTAAAGCCTCAAACCCTGACACACCCACTAGGTCTACCAGAGGCAAAAAGAAAAGGAGAAAGGTGGTAAGCTATAAAACTGCCGATGAAAGAAATCTACCAATACTATGCCTCTAAATGCAATATCGAAAAGGGTAACTGAATGCATGTATCAGTAAAACTATCTGTCTAAATAGACCCAATCGAAGAACCAGAAACCACTGGTACTGCCTACTCAAACTGTCTCAAGTATCTACTCACAAATCGGTACTCACTGACCAATACAGAAAGTCTGGCTCTCACTGGCTAATAATCAATATTTGGCACTCACTGGCCGATGTGTCAATCGCCTACTCCGGAGTGGCACTCGAGGGTAGCGACCCACACGAGTAAAGTAATCATGTCTCACAAATATCGTAACCAAGTCTCGATATCTCCCTATAGCAGGACTGGATCACGACAATAATAGAAGTGGGAAATATCCCTCTACTAAAGCTAACCCGAACCTCCAGTCTAATGCAATAAAACAACAACAAGTGGGAACCTCCATCCACTAGAGAAAACCAATCCCCAAATCCAAGGCACAAATTAACATCCGGTCAACCGCCCAATATCCGCGGTCGCCGCAATACCCCACAACCCACAATCTGGTATGGCAATCCACCCAATATACCCGACTACACTATCCTACAACCCTGCTCAACCCGAGCAATACCACTAGTACCTCAGTAAAAGGAGAAAATGTGACAACATGGTTTCTCCTAAGTCAATTTCCAACAATAGTGTAGTAGAAAAAGGGGGCCTAACTAGATGTCCAAACAAGCATGCAAGTGTCCTCATGTTGATGAAAGAAAGGTAAATATCATTGATCATACATTATTTCAGGCATGCTATTCCCAAATAATAAGGATATCAAAAGTATACCTCATGTTAACATATCACAAGTCCGACTATACAAGCATGCATAATAACCACGATATATCAATCAACATTCAACAAAGGGGATTATTCCAATATTCCTAGTGAGTAGATCAAAACTGAGGTCCATAACAACCACCCACATCGAAAAGCGTGCACTACAACAATACGAGATCCCTCGCTGCCAAGATCCTCAATCTCCAACAATCTCCACAATACGAGAACTGCGATAATACTTCAAACATACCAACCGATGTCCAATTAAACATACAATTCCACAATCAATCGCTGTCCCCAAAATCAATCAAGAAGAGGCACGGTTTTCACCTGTAAGAGGGACTCCGAAAAATCCAACAAAAATACAGCTGCGATCTTCGCGTCGAGCCCTTCGAAACGAGTACCTGCACCCCCCAAACCTTGTTTTGTAGGTCAAGTTACAAAATCGACAAAGTGACTACCTCAAAAATCCCAAGTACAAAATCTGTAGAACTTTGCTCTGAAAAAGTGGGATTTTTACCTTTGGGGAAAACTCAAAAAAATCTAGGAAAAATATGATGATGTTCCTTACGACACGTAGATACAAATCGAGTATTGGCACGCCTCAATCCGATGTCCGAGCGCGAAGATATCGACAAAATACTCCGGTGCTGTCCAAAAACCACGCAGCAAACAAGGGGTCAAAAGTGCCTCAGAAACCGTGCCAAAATTCTAGAATACTATGAAACAACCAACACAAAAAATGAAGACCTACCTCTCAGGAACACATCGGCGCAAGAATCGTCAAAAACGATGGTCGGAGAAGGCCAGGGGAGTCCTCGGAACGAAACGCGACGAAAAGGGCAAATAAGGAAAGTGTGTCACAGTGCGCCGGAAAATTGCAATCTCGTAGTGTGTGCCACCAAAAATCCTGAAACTCATCCACAAGGTGTAGAACAAATAGGTGAACAAAATCTCTATAGGGCTCTCTCTCTGAAATGGCCTAGAAAAACCACAAATGAAGGCCCAAGGGGCCTTTTTATAGGCCAAGCCCAAGCCACCCTACTGTTCGGATTCGGGCGCTCTCTTTCGGGCGCCCGAATCCAACAGTTGCACGGGAGCGCTGTCCGACCAGCGCCCGAATCCACTAGAGTGCGCCACGTGTCCCCCGAACACGAAACAGCGGTGCAAGCGCCCCCGGGTGACGCCATGTGTCCCGCTCCCGATCGACAGGGTAGGTGGCGCCCGCCAATGGGTGGGCGCCACGTGTCCCACCCGGGGAACCCGCCGACCGGTCGCGCCGCCCCGCCGGTAGCGCCGCCTGCCCCCCAAGCACGCACGCGCCCCGAGGCGCCGGCTCACCCTTCTATGGACCGCGCCGAAAAAGCCCGCCAATCTCCTGCTGCCACGTGTCCCCGCACTGGGTCTATGCACCAGCGCGGAGTTCCGTGGACCGCGCATCGCGCGCCGGCCACTCCTGGGGCGCCACGTGTCCCCGCGCCGGGTCCATGCGCCACCCGGCGCTGCTCTGTGGACTGC
The DNA here is from genome assembly GCA_029168755.2 of Tillandsia fasciculata. Taxonomy (NCBI): domain Eukaryota; kingdom Viridiplantae; phylum Streptophyta; class Magnoliopsida; order Poales; family Bromeliaceae; genus Tillandsia; species Tillandsia fasciculata. Next base: position 99,182 of record JAQOTM010000420.1, read on the forward strand.
GCACTGCAAACTGACCAATAATAGGCCGCCACGTAGCACCCAGCCGGTCTACGGCCTTCCCCATTCACCAGAATCCACCGAAAACTTCCGGGAGTCCGTTTTTGGGCATCCGGACTTAGAATTTAACAAGCAAATAGCCGTTTTCAAGCATTTTTTCGCGTTGAATCCAAATCCAACCTCTGTTTGGCCTAAAACCTTTTCTAAAATTCGATAAAAGCAGCCGAAGGCCAATCTAGCTATCAATATCACACAAGGTCCATCTGTGGCATCCCTTTGATGCACTATGGGCCAGACACATCATCAATAGGTGTTTAACATAGTGGATTCACGGGAAAAAGCTACATGGGGTTCAGGGGCCCTACATCCTCCCCCACTAAAAAAAAAGTTTCGTCTACAAAACTAGGAAACAAGATAGACGTACCTCAGCCAGAAGCCTCAAATAAGAAAGGATAGGTATCCCGCATCACCTCCTCCAGCTCCCAAGTGGCCTCCCGCTCCTCGTGATTGCTCCATAAAATCTTCACATAAGGTATGACTCGATTGCCCAATTCTCTCACCTCGCGAGCCAGAATCCGCAACGGGCGCTCCTCGTACCCAAGGTCCTCCCCAATCTCCAGTGGGGTGAAGTCAATCACATGCGTAGGGTCAAATACATACTTCTTCAGAGCAGAGACGTGAAACACATCATGAACTCCTGCCAGGCGTGGAGGAAGAGCTACTCGATAAGCAACAGGGCCAACCCTCTCTATTACCTCAAAGGGTCCAATAAACCGAGGACTAAGCTTCCCTCTAACTCCAAATCTCCGGACCTACTTCGAAGGCGAGACTTTCAAGAAGACATGATCACCAACCTGAAACTCTAAGTCTCGCCGTCGGGTATCAGCATAACTCCGCTGTCGACTCTGGGCAGTCTCAAGATGTCGTCGAATCAATCTGACCTTTTCCTCTGCCTCTGACAGTAAATCAGGACCCAAAGTCTTCTTCTCACCCACGTCACTGCAATATAGGGGTGACCGACACTTGCGTCCATACAACGCTTCAAACGGAGCCATCTGAATGCTCGCTTGATAGCTGTTGTTGTACGCAAACTCAACTAATCCCAAGTGTCGGCACTACCCTCCTCCAAAATCCATGGCGCACGCTCTCAACATGTCCTCGAGGGTCTGTATGGTGCGCTCAGACTGTCCATCGGTCTGTGGGTGGAATGCTGTGCTGAATCGGAGCTACGTCCCCAAGGCTGACCTCGGATCTCTATTTGATACAATGGAGACTGGTACACCGTGCAACCTCACCACCTCAGCCAAGTATAACTGTGCCAGTCGCTCCAAAGGTCAAGTCACCTGCACCGGCAGAAAGTGAGCAGACTTGGTGAGTCTATCCACGACTACCCAGATCGCATTAGCTCCAGTCTGTGCTCTCGGCAACCCAGTGACAAAATCCATAGTGATATGATCCCATTTCCATTCCGGGATTGGGAGACTCTGCAACTTGCCAGCAGGTACACGATGCTCAGCCTTCGCTTGTTGACAAGTTAAGCAGTGAGTCACGAATCTTCCAATGTCTCTCTTCATACCACTCCACCAAAAATGTACCTTGAGGTCCTTATACATCTTAGTCCCACCAGGATGAATGGTATAAGGTGTATAATGGGCCTCCCTCAAGATCTGCTCTTGAATCTCTGAATCCATAGGCACATAAGCTCGGTCCCTATACCGCAGTACTCCCGAAGCATCAACTGAAAATCCCCCTGTCAACTCTGTCTGAATCTGCCCTCGGATCCTCATCAAGTGGGGGTCCTCACTCTGCTTCTCTCGAATCCTGTCCAACAGAGTAGGCTGCACGACCAAAGACATAAGTCTAGCAGAGACCCCAGGGGATACAACCTCAATCTGTAGCCGTCTCATGTGCTCAACCAACGGTGCCTGCTGCGAGATCATCATAGTCAGACTCGTCCTCCTACTCAAAGCACCTGCCACAACATTGGCCTTGCCGAGGATACTCAAATCATAATCCTTTAACAACTCTAACCATCGGCGTTACCTCAAGTTCAACTCATTCTGAGTGAACAGATACTTCAAGCTTTTATGATCAGTGTAAAGCTCGTAGTGCTCTCCATACAAATAATGCTGCCACAACTTCAGAGCAAACACAACCGCTTCCAACTCAAGATCATGAGTAGGATAATTTTTCTCATAGTCCTTCAATTGCCGTGAATCATAGGCAATTACCCTACCATGCTGTATCAATACACACCCCAGACCACTGTGAGAGGCGTCGCTGTAGATCACAAATCCTTCTCCCATAACCGGGAGAGCAAGGATCAGAGCTGTCATCAATCTCTATTTCAGCTCTTCAAAACTACTCTGACAAGTCTCGCTCTAAATAAACTTAACCCCTTTCCTGGTCAGACGTGTGAGGGGGGGTGGAAAGCTTCACAAAGCCTTCCACAAATCGCCGATAGTAGCCAGCCAAACCCAGAAAACTCCGCACCTCGGTGATAGTTGTCAGCCTTGGCCAATCTCGAATAGCATCCACCTTGGCCGGATCAATCGCCACTCCCGTAGCTGAAACTACGTGTCCCAAAAAGGCGACCTCCCGGAGCCAAAATTCGCACTTCTTAAGCTTGGCGTACAGCTTCTTCTCTCGCAGAAGCTATAGCACTGTCCTCAAGTGCTCCTCGTACTCCACATCACTCCGGGAGTAAATCAGTATATCATCAATAAACACTACCACAAATCGGTCCAAAAACGGCTGAAATATCCTATTCATCAAATCCATAAATGCGGCAGGGGCATTAGTCAATCCAAATGGCATCACCGTAAACTCATAATGCCCGTACCGAGATCTGAATGCCGTTTTGGAGATGTCCTCGGCCCTCACCCTCAGCTGGTGGTAACCGGACTGAAGATCAATCTTCAAAAATATCGAAGCTCCCTGTAGCTGATCAAACAAATCGTCGATCCGCGGTAATGGATACTTGTTCCGGATGGTCACTTTGTTCAGTTCCCTATAATCCACACACAGACGAAGCGAACCATCCTTCTTCTTCACAAATAGAACAGGCACTCCCCACGGTGACACGCTGGGTCTAACAAAATCCTTGCCCATCAGATCCTGTAGTTGTGCCTTCAGCTCTCTCAACTCGGCAGGTGCCATCCGATAAGGTGCCTTCGAGATTGGCGTGGTTCCTGGGACCACGTTAATCACAAACTCTATCTCCCTCTCCGGCGGCATAGTCGTCAACTCGAGGGGAAACACATCTGGAAACTCATAGACAATGGGGATATCCTCGAGTCCCAGTGCCGCCGTAGGCACCTCCATAATAGTGGCCAGAAAGGCAGTGCAACCTCTGCTCAACATCCGCCTAGCGCTCACCGAAGAAATAGTCGCTGCGAACAGCGTGCTCTGGCAACCTCTAAAGATAAACTCCTCCTGTCCTGGCTCGCGGAGAGTCACCGTCCTCTTTCTGCAGTCAATAGTGGCAAAATACCGCGACAACCAATCCATCCCTAACACCATGTCAAAATCCTGGAGCTGCCGCAAGACAAGCAAGTCTGCCGGCAAGATCCAAGGTCCCAACTGTACCGGGCAAGCCACACAATACTCCTCGACATGCAAAACATGATATGGAATCTGAACCTCTAATGCATGTGACAAGGACTCTATCTCTATACCATTAAGGGATGCAAATGCTCGACTAATAAAAGAATGAGATGCCCCAGTGTCAAACAAGGTATGAGCCCTAATGCCAGAAAGTAAGATAATACCTGCCACCACTTGGTCGGCCGCTGAGGAGTCCGCTAACTGGGCGGCATATACTCGCCCGCTCTGTGCTGGAGGCCGATAATCGGTGGGATGGAAAGAAGATGGTCTGCTCACTGGAGTATACGACCGCTGAGCTGGTGGCCGCTGCTGAGGTGAATAAGGAGCCGACGTCGAAGAATGTGTCGATGAAGTAGTAAGGGGGCAGGTAGCTCGCACATGCCCCGGCTGTCCGCACCAAAAACATCCACCCCACCACTGATCACAGGTGCCGGCAAGATGCTGACCTCCACAAAAGATGCATATGTCGGAAGACCGGAGCTGCCTCGACTGCTGCTGCTGTCTCGGGAACTGCTGCTGAGACCTCTGCTGTCTCGGCTGTGACCTCTGCTGCTGATGCTGCTGCTGATGCTGCGGTGGCCTCTGGGATCCACCAGGTCCTCGCCTCTCTGAACGCCCACGGCCAGAAAACTGGGGCCGCGGCGGTCGTGGCTGTCACGCCCCGGGTGTAAACCAGAACCCGGGCCCGTCCACAGATCCGCCGTGCATGCGGTATTTCCCGCATACACGAAGCGTCGGTAACCTGCTCAGATATAAGAAATAATAATAAAAGAGCATAATAATCAGAGCTAAACTAAAACTACTGTATCTCAGACAGAGGCTGGAAGTAAAAGAGTACAACAGTGAAAAATAATACAGATGTCTCTCCCAGCTCACCACCAAAGTACAAACAGCTGGCCGAAGCCAGACCCAAAAAGAAAAAAAAACAAAAGCTGTCTGAGAAGACCAGGTACCCAAAATCTCCAGCTACGACCCTCGGGTGGCTCTCTATCTAGTCCGCAATCCGCTTACCTCGATCAGTTGCTGACGGCCCAGCAACTCCCGCAGAGGACTCTGCAAAACAAAGGGGAAGAAAGAAACAAGAAGAGACAATGGGGGTAAGTACTACTATAAACAGTAGCCTCCCCTAGTGGGTAAAGCCTCAGCTCAGATATGCCCACCAGGTGATCAGAGGCAAAAAAGGAAAGGAAAAAAAAGGGGGTGCAGATAAAGGTGACAACTGATAAAATGCTATCCCTAATATGCCTCTACATGACCAACCAACAAGGATGGAGAAAGTGATGCATCAGTATCAAGAAGCCTGTCAAAACGACCCAATCTGACCACCAGTGAACACTGGCACTGCCTGCTCTGCCGCGACGGGTATGCCAGCCTACGCATAACACCGAAGCAAAAGGAGTCCCCAGGACTCGAAGTCTGTCTGCCGCGCACTCCGGAGTGGCACTCGTGGGGAGCGACCCACACGAGGAAAGTAAGTAACCACAAGTAACCTGATATAGCAGGACTGGATCAAGACTCAATGAAGTGGGAAAAACCCTCCACTAAAGAAAGCCCGATCCCCAATCACCCAATCTGATGCAATAGTACAACCCGGTCAACCACCCAAGGTCCGTGGTTGCCGCAACACCCTGTCATAGAGCCCAGCCTGTCCCAAAACCTGACTACACTGTCCAACCCCCGCTCGAACCCGAGCAACTATACCTCAAGTCTATCAATAATAGGAGAAGAAAAGAATAAATGCATGGTTTCTCCTAAGTCAAGTCCCAAAAGATAGTATAGCAGTAAAAGATGACATAAGTAAGTGACCCGTTTAATCATGCATTGTCCCAATAATTTGTCCATTTTCCAAGAATAAACAGTTTAGAGTGGTATAAGCTAAGGTGACAGTCTCATATGAACAATCATCAATTTTTGCAGTCCTCAATTACTATTCTGCCCCTAAACATGCAGTCCAGAATAATTAAGCGATTGAATAAAGTAATCATTCTAACACAATTTATCATGGATCAAATAACCAATAATTAATTTCCTAGAGCATGCAAGTCTACCAACAACAGTTTTAGCATCATCAAATCAGGGGTACTCTGACATTCCTAGTGGGCATACCAAAGGAGAGGAGTACAACAACCACCCACCTGAAGTGCGAACTGTCCGGATCCGTACAGCTGAAAATACCAAAAACTCCAATCCCTTGCTCCAACAAGATCAGCACACCCGTAACACTCCTGGCACAATACAAAGTCCACTAAACACACTTAAACTCCCAAATATTGCTCTTATAATCACATACAACATCCGTCTCAAAACTGTTAAATTATCACCTGCAGAAAGTGCCCAGGAAATTCCTAAAAAAATATCACGGCGATCCTCGCGTCGATAGCTTCGCAACGGTAGCTTGCACGCCCAAATCTGAGTTCGGTAAGTCAAGTTATAAATTCGGCAAGGTGGTAATCCAAACAACAAACTGTGAAGAAAAACTGCACACTGTACACTGAGAAAACAGTGATTTTCACCTCAAAATAATCCTCTGGAAAATCCAAGAAAAATACGAGCGCGTTCCTTGCGATCCGTAGATGAAAAAGTTGTACAAGCTCGTTTCCGTCTGACGCTCGTGCGCGAAGATATAGCCAAAATACTCCGCTGCTGTCACACGATTCCACACAGAAAAAGGGGTCACTGTTTTGCCTCGGGATCCGTGCCAAAACCTCGAAATGGGAAGGTGCGACCAAAATGAAAGTTGAAGCCCTACCTGTTAGAAGTCAGCCGGCGCAAGAATCACTGGAAAAGGACCTCGGGGTAGCCCAGGGGAGCTAAAACACTGCTGCTGCGCCGAAGAAGAACACAGAAAATGCAACGTCGCGCCGCGACGTAAAATAGAGAACCTCGGGATTCGAGCCTCCTAAAATCCTGAAACTTTGCAGGTGGATCAAGAACTAAGAGCGAAAAATTTTATCTTAAGGAAGCTCGGGCAGAAGGTGCACAGGTAGAGAGAAAAGAGCCAAAGAAGAGGGCTCGGGCAGGTATTTATAGAGCTGGAGGAACAAATGGGAAAATTTCCATCTTGTCCCAAGTTTCGGGCTCCCGGAAATTTCCGGGCGCGCACAGTGCGGCCCGGCCCAAGATTTTCTGGCGCGCACAGTGCGGCCCGGCCCGCTACGCGCCGTCGGACGGGATCCGCGCTTCGTCCGACCCGTCTCAGCGCCTGCCACGCGTCGCCCGAACAGGCGGCAGCCGTGCAAGCTGCCGCAGAGAGCGCCACGTGCCCCTGCCCGCGTCAACGCGGTAGGTGGCGCCCGCGAATCAGCGGCGCCACGTGGCGCTGCCCACGTCGCCCCCGACCTGCCCGCGTACGGCGACCTGCCCGCGGTACGGTGCCTGCCCCCGGCACCTGCCCCGCGCGCTGCGTGAACCGCGCGCTCATGCGCCCGCCAATCGGGTGCTGCCACGTGGCGCGCCCCCGATCAACGCCTCCCCGCGCGCTCCCGCAGACCGAGCGCACCTGAGCCGCCCAATCGGACGCCGCCACGTGGACACCCGCCGGTCCACGCGCCCCGCGGTGCACCCCGGCCCATTCCCCTGCGCTCCGTGGACCCGGCCGCGTGCGCCGGCCAATCAGGGCCTGCCACGTGGCACCCCCGCCGGTCCACGGCTCCCCCATGCACCAGAAAAATTGTAAAACTTCCGGGAGTCCGTTTTTGGGCATCCGGACTCAGAATTTAGCAAACAAAAAGCCATTTTCAAGCGTTTTTCCGCGCTGAATCCAAATCCACCCTCCGTTTGGCCAAAATCCTTTCCAAAAATTCGGCAAAAGCAGCCGAAGGCCAATACAGCCAACCAAGGCTCACAGGGTCCATCTGTGGCATCCCTTTGATTCACTATGGGCCAGATACACCATCAACAGGTGTTTGCTCAGTGGATTCACGGGAAAAAGCTGCATGGGGTTCAGGGGTCCTACATCCTCCCCCACTAAAAAAAAGTTTCGTCCTCGAAACAAGGAAGAACAGAACAGACGTACCTCAACCAGAAGCCTCGAACAAGAAGGGGTAGGTATCTCTCATCTCTGTCTCCAGCTCCCAAGTAGCCTCTCGCTCCTCATGATTGCTCCACAACATCTTCACATACGGAATGGCCCGGTTGCGCAATTCCCTCACCTCATGAGCAAGAATCCGCAACGGGCGCTCCTCGTAGACCAAGTCCTCGCCGATCTCCAACGAAGTGAAGTCAATCACGTGCGACGGGTCAAAAACATATCTCCTCAGAGCTGAGACGTGGAAGACATCATGAACTCCGGCCAGGCGTGGGGTAAGGCAACTCTGTAAGCCACAGGACCAACTCTGCCAAAAATCTCAAAGGGTCCAATATAGCGGGGACTGAGTTTTCCCCGTACTCCAAATCTCCGAACCCCTTTCGAGGGCGAGACCTTCAAGAAGACATGATCACCAACCTGAAACTCTAGGTCTCGCCGTCGGGTGTCGGCATAGCTCTTCTGACGACTCTGGGCTGTCTCAAGATGTCGGCGAATAATTCTGACTTTTTCCTCGGCCTCCAAAAGCAAATCCGGTCCCAGAGTCCTCCTCTCACCCACGTCACTCCAGTACAAGGGGGACCGACACCTGCGTCCATACAACGCCTCAAACGGAGCCATCTGGATGCTCGCCTGATAGCTGTTGTTGTACGCGAACTCGACCAAAGATAAGTGTCGGTACCACCCTCCTCCAAAATCCATAACGCACGCTCGCAACATATCCTCAAGAGTCTGTATGGTGCGCTCTGACTGTCCATCGGTCTGTGGGTGGAAAGCGGTGCTAAACCTGAGCTGAGTCCCCAATGCAGACTGTAAACTCCCCCAAAAGCGCGACACAAATCTCGGGTCCCTATCAGAAACAATCGAAGCAGGCACACCATGAAGCCTCACTACCTCATCCAAATATAACTGCGCTAGACGCTCCAGTGGCCAAGTCATCTGAACCGGTAGAAAGTGTGCCGACTTGGTGAGCCTATCCACGATAACCCAAATAGCATCTGCCCCGCTCTGTGCCCTCGGCAATCCAGTGACGAAATCCATAGTAACGTGGTCCCATTTCCACTCGGGAATTGGAAGACTCTGCAACTTACCAGCAGGAACGCGATGCTCTGCCTTCACTTGCTGGCAAGTTAAACAATGAGCTACAAATCTCCCAATATCCCGCTTCATTCCGGGCCACCAAAACTGTGCCTTGAGGTCCTTATACATCTTAGTACCTCCAGGGTGGATGGTATAAGGTGTACAATGGGCCTCCCTCAAAATCTGATCTCTAATCTCCAGATCCATAGGCACACACACTCGGTCCCTGTACCGTAGTACTCCCGAGCTATCCACAGAAAAATCCCCTGACTGATCCGCCTGAAGCTGCGTCCTGATCCTCGTCAAGTGGGGGTCCTCACTCTGAGTGTCCCTGATCCTCTCCAACAGAGTGGGCTGCAAGACCATAGACATGAGTCTAGCAGAGACCCCAGGGGATACTACCTCCAGCTGTAACCGCCTTATCTGCTCGATCAACGGCACCTGCTGCGAGATCAATAAGCTCAGACTCGTCCTCCTACTCGAAGCATCTGCCACGACATTGGCCTTGCCGGGATGATAAAGGATACTCAGATCGTAATCCTTTAACAGCTCCAACCACCGACGTTGCCTCAAATTCAGCTCCTTTTGGGTGAATAGATGCTTCAAGCTTTTGTGATCAGTATATATCTCGCAATGCTCACCATACAAATAATGCCGCCACAGCTTCAGAGCAAACACCACCGCTGCCAGCTCCAGATCATGAGTAGGGTAATTTTTCTCATAGTCCTTTAATTGCCGTGAAGCATAGGCAATCACCCTACCATGCTGCATCAACACACACCCCAGACCACTACGAGAGGCATCACTGTAGATCACAAATCCTTCCCCCATAACTGGGAGGGCAAGGATTGGAGCGGTCATCAACCTCTGCTTCAGCTCCTCAAAACAGCTCTGGCAAGTCTCGCTCCAAACAAACTTAACCCCTTTCCTGGTCAGACGAGTGAGGGGGGAAGAATGTTGGGTTATAAATGTAATGGATCTAAATAGGAAAAAAAAACACCTAGAGGGGGGTGAATAGGTGTAAACAATAAACACTCAAAAAATCATTGCGCAATAAAACCCAATGCGGAAATAAAAAATGACACGCAAGATTTTTACGTGGAAAAATTCCAAACCGGAGTAAAAAACCACGGGACCGATCACACGGCGAAATCCACTAGAATTAAAATACGTACAAGGTGATATAACGTACTCACAGACGACTCAACCTTTTACCATACGCTCCTAGTAGATCTTCTCCGCTCGCTCCACGACGCTTCTCGAATCCACGATCTGCGCCCAACGCTGAATCCACAGTGTCCAACGTCGAGTCCACGACGTCCGACCGAATCCACGGTCTTCACCCAGTAGCACGCTTCGAATCCACGAACGTACCTCGCTTCGAATCCACGAAAGCGGTTGCACTTTGAATCCACAAGGCCACGCGAGTCCACGCGCCGATTTTGGGAAAATCGTTGTTTTTGGGTGGTGATGATCCGCCGAATACTTAGATTAGAAATAGATCGGAAATACCATCTAAGTATTCATTAGTTTGATTCTACTCAAATTCTGAGTAAGAAAACCTAGAATCAAACTAATCAATATAGATGAAGAAACATAGAATTAAATCTATTGATTTCCTTTCTTCTCTATATGTGGATTTTTCTCTTTCGGCTAATTTTTTCGTTTTTACATACATTGCCCTAAAAATGAATCATAGGGTCTATTTATAGGTTAGAGACCATTGGATGAAGATAAATATCAAAAACTAACCTTTTCTGAAATTTTGCAGGACGACGATCCGGATCGGATTTACTGCGATCCGGATTGCCGTAACGAGATCGACAATTCCAGAAAAACAGGGGTTCGGGATCCGGATTGAAATGCCCGATCCGGATCGTTCATGTATTTCAGCAAAAACCAATGTTCGGGATCCGGATCAGAATTGGCTTGGATCCGGATTGGATTTGCATATGAACCAACACCCTTCGGGATCCGGATTGAATTGGCTGATCCGGATCCTGAACATGTTCCATGTCCAGTTTTTGATTTTTATGCAACTAAAAATTCATCCAAGTGTTTCTACACTATGAGAAGTATTCGGATCACCAAAAATAATTAGTTAAACGTACCTGATCCTTTTGAATTCTTCTTTCTTGAGATTGAGATATATGATTCAAACTTTCTTCATCTTCAATCTTCAAGACTTAGACACTTTCACGAAATACGCCAACTCAAATTCCGTAACAAAGAAAGCTTCGCAAAGCCTTCCACAAAACGCCGATAGTAGCCCGCCAATCCAAGAAAGCTCCGCACCTCGGTGATAGTCGTCGGCCTCGGCCAATCTCGAATAGCATCCACCTTAGCCGGATCCACCGCCACTCCAGTAGCTGAAACAACATGACCCAGAAAGGCGACCTCCCGGAGCCAAAACTCGCACTTTTTGAACTTGGCATATAGCTTCTTCTCTCGCAGAAGCTGTAGCACAGTCCTCAAGTGCTCCTCGTGCTCCAGATCACTCCGGGAGTAGATCAGAATATCATCTATAAACACCACCACAAACCGGTCCAAAAACGGCTGAAATATCCTGTTCTTCAAATCCATGAATACGGCAGGGGCATTTGTCAACCCGAAAGGCATCACAGTAAACTCATAATGCCCGTACCGCGATCTGAAAGTCGTTTTGGAGATGTCCTCGGCCCTCACCCTCAGCTGGTGGTAACCGAACTGCAGATCAATCTTCGAGAATACAGACGCTCCCTGCAGCTGATCAAACAAATCATCAATCCGGGGGAGGGGATACTTGTTCCGGATGGTCACTTTGTTCAATTCCCTATAATCCACACACAATCGGAGTGACCCATCCTTCTTCTTCACAAACAACACAGGCGCTCCCCACGGAGATACACTCGGTCTGATAAAGCCCCTGTCTAAAAGATCCTGAAGCTGGGCTTTCAACTCCCTCAACTCAGCTGGCGCCATCCTATAGGGTGCCTTTGAGATTGGTGCAGTCCCAAGGACCACATCAATCACAAACTCAATCTCCCTCTCCGGCGGCATCGTCGTCAACTCTGGGGGGAACACATCTGGGAACTCTCGGACAATAGGGATATCCTCGAGTCCCAGTGCCGCCGTAGGCACCTCCACCACAGTGGCCAAAAAGGCAGTGCAACCTCTGCTCAACATCCTCCTAGCTCTCGCCGAGGAAATGGTCGCTGCGAACAGCGTGCTCTGGCAGCCTCTGAAGATGAACTCCTCCTGTCCAGGCACACGAAGAGTCACCGTCCTCTCTCTGCAGTCGATAGTGGCGGAATATCGTCACAGCCAATCCATCCCTAGCACCAAGTCAAAATCCTGGAGCTGCTGCAAAACAAGCAAGTCTGCAGGCAAAATCCAAGGCCCCAACTGCACTGGGCAAGCCACACAACGCTCCTCGACATGCAAAATATGATCAGGTATCCGCACCTCTAATGCACATGATAAGGACTCTATCTCTAGACCATGAAGGGATGCAAATGCTCGACTAATGAAAGAATGCGAAGCTCCAGTGTCAAATAAAGTGCGAGTCCGAATACCAAAGAGTAGAGTAATACCTGCCACCACCTGGTCTGCCGCTGAAGAATCTGCTAACTGGGTGGCATACACCCGCCCGCTCGGTGCTGGAGGTCGGGAATCTGTAGGGTAGGAGGTGGACGGCCTGCTCGATGGAGCATAAGGCCGCTGAGCTGGTGGCCGCTACTGCTGAGGGGAATATGGAGCCGATGCTGAAGAAGGTGCCGAGGAAGTACTAAGGGGGCAGGTAGCTCGCACATGCCCCGGCTGTCCACAACGAAAGCATCGACCCCATCTCTGATCACAAGCGATGGCGGCATTGTAGTGATTCGGCCCTTAGGGGTATTTTTGACTCACATGTAAATTATTTAAGCCTTTAAGTGAAATAAAATTATTTAATTTTTAAAAGTCGGCCGGTGCGGGGTGCGGGTATTTTTCTGGCAAAGGGCCCGAAAAATGAAGACCGACGGTGCGATCGGATCGGGAATCCGATGTACGGATCTCCCGGAATGGGGTTTCTAAGATCGCGATGACCTTAGGCGCGCATCGGAATTCGTGTAAAATATCCGACACGCTTTCTGAGGAAGTTTGGATAATCCGTGTGATTAATTAATTAAGAAATTAATTAATCGGTGACGATAAATAAAATTGGAAAATTATTTCCCATGATTATTTAATTAAATAAATTAAATAATCGGTGACTAGGATTTAAAAGGGTGGGATTTTATCTCGTGGATCAGATATTTATTGTTGAGAGATAAAATCCGGATATTTGTGGGTTTTTCCTTTCTACGTACATACGAATTAAAGAGAAAATTAATTAAATAAATAATTAAATAATAGGAATTTTATAAGTAAGCCCGATTATCGGAGGGAAAGAAAGGAAAAATAAAACCCTAACCGGTGAGGAGAGAAAGAAAGAGAAAAAGGAAAAGACGGAACCCTAGCCGGAAGGAAGGAAAAGGAAAAAGAGAAAGAGCACGATCGTCCCGAACACCGAACCGAAGGCAAGAACGCGACCGGGCGACCTTCCCGTCGATCTTCGGTGAGTAAAATATTTTTTTGGAATTTTTCGGGATTTTTTTCCGTTGTCCTTTTTGTTGAGTTTCGGGCTTCTCCGTCATCTCCGTTACCGTCGCCGTCACCGTCGTCGTGCTAGGGCGCGGAACGGGCGACGGAGACGCGCGATGCCGCTAGGGCATCGCGCGGAAGATTTACGCGGATGGCCGGTCGCCACCGCGAGCGGCGACGGAGAAGACCGCGCGGGCACCGCGCGGGCTCCCCGCGGGCCGTACTCGCGCGGGCACCGCGCGGACCGCACCCGCGCGGGCGCCGCGCGGGCGGTACCCGCGCGGGCCCGCAACCGCGCGGGCACCGCGCGGGGCGCCGCGCGGTTGCGGCCCGGGCGGCACCCGCGCGGGCGCGCAACCACGCGGGCGCCGCGCGGGGCACCCGCACGACCGCCGCGCCGGGCGCCGCGCAGGGCGCCGCGCGGGCGCCGCGCCGCGCCGCGTGGGCCGAAACCCACGCGGGCGCCGCCGCGGAGCCGCGCCGCGCGGGGCTCCGACGGGCGGCGACGGCGGCGCGGGGTTCCGGTTTTCGGCGAACCAAACGGTGTTGGACTTTTCTGTCAAAATAGGTAAATTGGGGTTTTCCGTTTTGAGATGTTAGTATGTGTTTTTGACCATAGTTTATCCTTGCGGACTTTTCTTAGGTCAGGGTGCGCAGCGGAAGTGTGTGAAAGATCCAGGTGCTCCGATCTTCCCGCAACAAGGTGGGTACAGTTGCTATAAGTGCAACAAGTGCAGTAAGTGCATCTAGCATCATAAAAAGTATTCTTAATATGTCTAACAAAGTAGATGGACTGTCTAACCTTTCGCTTGAATGTATTTTATCTTATATAATAACTGTTGCGGCTGCGGTCGCGATGCTAAATACACGCCGATCTCGGCAAGGTGTTTTCAGATGCTGCACGTACACAGGCGGAATGGCCCCCGCATGGGTGTACTTTTCCGGAGAAGTGGTCTAAATGACCCGTGTGCCCCACGTGGTGTAGAGTGGGGACCTCTTCACGGCAGCTATAGGTACCGCACTAGCCCCGTGAAGAGGTTAAAAGCATCAAAATGGTGTTGTGCACGAGGGGAGACTTCTGTCTCTCCGACAGGTACTCTGGGATTGGCGCCCAACTTAATTATGTTCAAAGTTTAGTGAAAGGTCCCGGTGTAATCGGTTTGCTCTTTATTCCTTGTTGTTATTTAGACATCTACTTTGTTTGTCACTGACTTTACCCACTCCGTGACAGGTGTTACTAGGTGCGTTAGCCGGGATGGCGGTGAGACTGCGTCGCGAGGACCGTAGTCAGGATTCTTGGATTTATCTCATTTTCCTTCATGCTTTTATTAGTTAATTTGCTTGTGGATTATATTAGTTGTGGACATGTATTAGTTAGTGTCACGCCCCGGGGGTTTGTTTCAGCGGAAACGATGCAAAAATGTAAGCGTTTGCAGCGTTCAAAATTTTTTTTTGTTAAAAACCTCCTTCCCCGGCGCGTGCCCAGACCCGCCGCATATACAGATTCACTCGAAAACCGGGCAGAGTCTCCTCTGTATATGCACGGCGTCGCAGCTATAACCACAGTCAAATACAAGCAATCACTTTCCATTTAATCACGACAGCTCTGAGTCTATCTAAGCATGAAAGCTAAAGCAATGCCCGTGGCCAATCAAGTTGAAAGGATAAACACATAGTTTTGAAAACAGGCCCATACGGCCTCAGGTTTCGAAAACAGATTGAAAGAAACGGCATAAATCCACAAGGTTTGGAAAACGGGCCCACACGACCCTAGATTTGTGAAAACGGTTTTCGAAATCCTTTTTCTCTTGTTTTCTAGTTGGTTTGGTTAGAAAATGGCCAAACGGGAACAATAAAGAAAGCAGTAGTGCATATCCAGAACAAAAGGAAATCAACATCCACGCGACCCCACAAGGGTATCGAGAACCACACAGTAACCTACAACAGTAAATGAAAAGCAAGGATAGTAAAGACAACAACAGACTAGGGCTCCCACGCCCCAACTGCTCCCACCTCGGCCTCTCCGTCGCCTACCTCTCACCCCCGGAAGTACCTGTCACAGAGGGGATAGTCAGCGACACTATCATGATAAAGCACAAAAGCAGTAAAATGATACCAAGCCTCAAAGTAAGACTAGCCGGAGCAACCACTCCTCTCATAAGGGTCACCCGCAGGCACCTAAATCACCTGTGACACCTGTAACACCTGTAACACCTGTAACACCTGTAACACCTTTACCCCTGTAACACCTTTAACACCTGACCTCGACGGGCACCAATCCCGACAGGTCGCACCGCTCACACCTTTGTGCCTCAAACCCCACACCTACGGGGGCCCCCACTACGTCACCTCGTGGGTAAACACGGGTCAGAGACCGCCTTTCCGGAAAAGAGCACCCTTTGCGGTGGCCAAACCGCGGATGCGCGTGTCGCACTCGAGCATAGTAACAAAACACGGGGTAATATAGTAAATCATAGAAGCCATCAGTGTTAGTACAGGTTAACATATAATTAATTATCCTTTCCGGAATACTAACATTACTAAGCCTCGGAAGAAGAAACCCACCTTTATCGTTGTCGTGCTCCTGACCGATACTAGGCTCCTCCGCGTCTCAGTGGGTCCGCCCGGACCTACACAAACCTGTGATACAGGAGTTAGTAACTCAGGACTCCGCCAGGCTAAAAAGACTGGAACGCCCGCACATGTGCGGCGCTGCCCGCATGGGGGCGCGGGCGCCGCCGCCCGCCGTGCGGCGTTGCCCGCACGGGGCGCTGTCCGCGTGCGGGTGCGGGCTCCGCCGCCCGCATGCGGCGCTGCCCGCATGCATGCAGCGCCGCCCGCACGCGGCGCTGTCCGCGTGCGGGTGCGGTGCTGCAGCCCGCATGCGGCGCTGCCCGTATGGGGGCGCGGCGCCGCCGCCCGCGCGCGGAATTGCCCGCACGCGGGCGGGTGCGGCGCCGCCCGCACGCGGCATTGTACGCGTGCGGGTGCGGGCGCCGCCGCCCGCATGCGGCGCTGCCCGCATGGGGGCGCGACGCCGCCCGCATGCGGCGCTGCCCGCATGGGGGCGCGACGCCGCCCGCGCGCGGAGTCGCCCGCACGCGGGCGGGTGCGGCGCCGCCCGCACGCGGCATTGTCCGCGTGCGGGTGCGGGCGCCGCCGCCCGCATGCGGCGCTGCCCGCATGGGGGCGCGGCGCCGCCCGCGCGCGGAGTTGCCCGCACGCGGGCGGGTGCGGCGCCGCCCGCACGCGGCATTGTCCGCGTGCGGGTGCGGGCGCCGCCGCCCGCATGCGGTGCTGCCCGCATGGGGGCGCGGCGCCGCCCGCGCGCGGAATTCCCCGCACGCGGGCGGGTGCGGCGCCGCCCGCACGCGGCGCTGTCCGCGTGCGGGTGCGGGCGCCGCCGCCCGCATGCGGCGCTGCCCGCATGCGGGCGCATGCGGCGCCGCCCGCATGCGGCGCCGCCCGCATGCGGGCGCGTGCGGCGCCGCCCGCACGCGACGCCGCCCGCATGTGGCGCTATCCGCATGCGCGGCTCCGCGTGCGCCGGCTCCGGTGGCGTTGCCGACCCCTCTTCCTCCCGTTTCCAAGAAAGGACCAAGAATTGACAATTAAAATCCTTAAATTAAGCTCACCTTGGTTTCGTCGGCTAGGGTTAAACGAGGGGAGACTCGTCCCGTCTTGTGTGCCCGGTCCCAAGGCAGAGGATGTGCGGTGTTCCTCCCCCTCCTTGATCGCTTCACCGGGTGCTCTACGCCGATTGCTTGGGGTAAGGAAGGATTGGGGAATGGAAAGATTGGGGAAATGGAAAGTTTGGGGAATCGGTTCCCCTTGGGGTTGCGTACGACTAAGAGGGGAGGGGGGGGGAAATGTAACTGTCGTAACCCCCCTGTTTCCCCACGACCTGGAAAGGGCGGGAGTAGTTAGGATGGCGGGAGCGGTTGAGGAATGGGAATCAAACCCAATTTAAGTCAAACGCGGGTAATAAAACGGGTGCGAACCGGGGTCCGGTCTGCCTCAAAAACCGTGCTGATTGCCTGAATCGCTAGCCAACTTCCGGAATTTATTCTGGAAGATCCCGGCGTCGGAATTCAAAACCGACTGCACCGCCGTTCTCCGTTTCGCGAGCTTTATTGACTAAAAATACCCGCGAGCCCCGACGGTCTGACCGGAAACAAGAAATTATAGATCACCCTCCGAGCCCCCCCGAAACGAATTTCGAAATAAATAAAACCAAAAGTGGACCCAAAAAATATATATAAAAAAATATTTTAAACCAGCGGCTACTACACCACTCACCTCTTAAAACGAGTTTCGTCCTCGAAACTCAATCCTGGTTCGCGGTGAAGAGATAGGGGTAGCCCTCCCTCATCTTCGATTCCAGCTCCCACGTCGCTTCCCGCTCCTCGTGGTTGTTCCAGAGCACCTTCACGTAGGGGATGACTCGGTTTCGAAGTGTCTTGCTTTCTCTTGCTAGGATTCGCACAGGGGTTTCCTCGAAGCTTAGGTCCTCCTTCAGTTCGAGTGTCGAGACGTCCAGGACATGTGACGGGTCGGGGAGGTATTTCTTAAGCATCGAAACGTGGAACACGTCGTGAATCCGGTTGAGGTTCGGTGGTAGGGCAAGGCGATAAGCCACTGGGCCAATCCGTTCCAGGATCTCGAATGGCCCCACAAACCGCGGGCTCAGCTTGCCTTTTAACCCGAATCGCTTGATTCCCCTCGACGGCGAGACCCGCAAAAACACGTGTTCCCCCACCTGGAACTCTAAGTCGCGGCGTCTTCGATCCGCGTAGCTCTTTTGTCGACTCTGGGCGGTTAGTAAGCGCTGTCTGATGAGGCGCACCTTCTCTTCTGTTTCTTCCACCAACTCGGGTCCCAAGAATTTCCGTTCTCCCAAGTCGTCCCAACAGATCGGGGATCGGCAGCGTCTCCCGTATAAGGCTTCGTAGGGTGCCATCTGAATGCTGGCCTGGTGGCTATTGTTGTAAGCGAATTCTACAAGTGGCAGGTAACGCTCCCAACCGATTCCCCAATCGAGTACACAGGCCCGAAGCAGGTCCTCTAGCGTCTGTATCACTCGCTCTGACTGCCCGTCTGTCTGAGGGTGGAAGGCTGTGCTGAACTGCAATTTAGTCCCCAAGGCTCGTTGCAGACTCTGCCAAAACTTTGAGACGAAACGCGTGTCTCTGTCTGATGTGATCGATGCCGGTACTCCATGCAATCTCACAATCTCGCTGAGGTAGACTTGGGCCAACCGCTCTCTGGTCCAAGTTGTGTGAATCGGCAGGAAGTGCGCTGACTTGGTTAGCCGGTCCACCACGACCCATATTGTGTCATGTCCTTGCTGGGAGCGTGGAAATCCGGTGACAAAATCCATGGTGATATGATCCCATTTCCACTCCGGTATCGGTAAGGGTTGTAACTTTCCCGCCGGCCGTTGATGTTCCGCCTTTATCTGTTGGCACACCAGGCAATGGGCTACGTATCGAGTCACATCTCTCTTCATCTTGGGCCACCAGAAGGTCTGTTTGAGGTCCTTGTACATCTTTGTGCCTCCTGGATGTGCTGCGTAAGGGGCGCTGTGTGCCTCAGATAGAATTTCCTTCTTCAATTCCGGGGTATCCGGCACGCAGATCCGCCCGCGGAATCGTAGAGTGCCGTCGCCTTCCGCTGAAAAATCTCCTTCTTGATCCAGTGAGATCTTGTCTCTTACGAGCTGTAAATACGAGTCCGCCTGTTGTCCCTCTCGAATCTTCTCGAGCAGGGTTGGCTTGACCACCAAAGTTAGAAGTTGCGCAACCGTGCCTGCTGGCACTACTTCCAACCCTAGTCGTGAGAATTCCGCGATCAAGTTGTTCTGCTTAGTTATCGCACCTGCTGATTCCCCTTCCGGTCGCCCCTTCCTGCTCAAAGCGTCCGCTACCACGTTTGCTTTCCCGGGGTGGTATTGAATTGTTAGATCGTAATCCTTCAGTAACTCAAGCCACCGCCTCTGCCGCAGGTTTAGTTCCTTTTGGGTGAACAGGTATTTAAGACTCTGGTGATCCGAGAAGATGTTACAATGAACACCAAAGAGATAGTGTCTCCATAACTTCAGGACGAAGACCACCGCAGCCAGCTCCAAGTCGTGTGTTGGGTAGTTTCTCTCGTAGCCTTTTAGTTGCCTACACGCATAAGCTACTACCTTCCCCGTGACACGGCGTCCACTACTCCTAAGGCGGACCAGGGGAGTAACCCCACACCTAACCTATCTAACCCCTCCCCCTCCTGGGCACGACCGTCCGGTACACGGAGAGAGAAAAAAAAAGATATAACCAAAAAGAGGTAAAGGAAGAAAAAAAAAAAAAATATTACCTGCTATTCCCGGTTCTGGGATTCCGCATCACTGCTCCCCGGGGCGGCTGGGGAGGTCCGTCCACAACCTCTGGGCCAGCCACGTTCGGCGTGGCGGGGTGGGGACTCGGTATCAGAAGAGTCCGTCAGGCGTAGGTCGTCAGGTCTCGGCGCCGGGGGTCTGGTGACGGCCGGCTTCCGGGGGCAATCGTAACGCGTGTGGCCCGGCCTGCCACACCGGAAGCAATGTTCGTCCCGCCAAGGGCAATTCATCATTGGATGCGCACCATCACAAATGACACATGGCTTTGGTGGTTCGGGTCCCTCCCTCGTCGCCTGCCCGAGCTTCGGCCCTTTCCTCTGGCGTTTAGTTGCTCTGCCGCTCGGGTATGGGCCCACTGTCGGGCCAGGGTAGGGGTGTGCCCGTCGTGTACGCTCTAGTTCCGCGCGCACGGCCAAGTTGACCGCTCCCTGAAAGGTGGCAACGCCAGTTGGTGGTATCCCACGAGGGTTAAAACCACCGGTGCCGTGCTGGGCGTGGTCGACACTCTCAAGCTCCTGGGTCAGTATACCCACGCGCTCCGCAAGGTTTAGCAGCTGCCCAGCCACGTCGCGCAGCTGGTTGCGTAGTAAGCGGTTCGCCTCTGCCGCAAGGTCCATGTCCGACAGCAGTTACCCACCCAAAACTGAGCTTCTATCTGTCCACACCAAGGAAACACATCAGTCCCAGCATACCTAGGAAAACCGAGCGTAAATAAATCACACTAATTTCCCTCCCCACGTTCACTCGCGTCCTACACCCTTACTTCCTGCCCATTTCATTTATTCATAGTTAAGTGTGATATCTCGGTGGATGTTGGGCCGTCATTGTTGTGATTAAAGCAAAGGCTCTGATACCATCTTAATCTGTCACGCCCCGGGGGTTTGTTTCAGCGGAAACGATGCAAAAATGTAAGCGTTTGCAGCGTTCAAAATTTTTTTTGTTAAAAACCTCCTTCCCCGGCGCGTGCCCAGACCCGCCGCATATACAGATTCACTCGAAAACCGGGCAGAGTCTCCTCTGTATATGCACGGCGTCGCGGCTATAACCACAGTCAAATACAAGCAATCACTTTCCATTTAATCACGACAGCTCTGAGTCTATCTAAGCATGAAAGCTAAAGCAATGCCCGTGGCCAATCAAGTTGAAAGGATAAACACATAGTTTTGAAAACAGGCCCATACGGCCTCAGGTTTCGAAAACAGATTGAAAGAAACGGCATAAATCCACAAGGTTTGGAAAACGGGCCCACACGACCCTAGATTTGTGAAAACGGTTTTCGAAATCCTTTTTCTCTTGTTTTCTAGTTGGTTTGGTTAGAAAATGGCCAAACGGGAACAATAAAGAAAGCAGTAGTGCATATCCAGAACAAAAGGAAATCAACATCCACGCGACCCCACAAGGGTATCGAGAACCACACAGTAACCTACAACAGTAAATGAAAAGCAAGGATAGTAAAGACAACAACAGACTAGGGCTCCCACGCCCCAACTGCTCCCACCTCGGCCTCTCCGTCGCCTACCTCTCACCCCCGGAAGTACCTGTCACAGAGGGGATAGTCAGCGACACTATCATGATAAAGCACAAAAGCAGTAAAATGATACCAAGCCTCAAAGTAAGACTAGCCGGAGCAACCACTCCTCTCATAAGGGTCACCCGCAGGCACCTAAATCACCTGTGACACCTGTAACACCTGTAACACCTGTAACACCTGTAACACCTTTACCCCTGTAACACCTTTAACACCTGACCTCGACGGGCACCAATCCCGACAGGTCGCACCGCTCACACCTTTGTGCCTCAAACCCCACACCTACGGGGGCCCCCACTACGTCACCTCGTGGGTAAACACGGGTCAGAGACCGCCTTTCCGGAAAAGAGCACCCTTTGCGGTGGCCAAACCGCGGATGCGCGTGTCGCACTCGAGCATAGTAACAAAACACGGGGTAATATAGTAAATCATAGAAGCCATCAGTGTTAGTACAGGTTAACATATAATTAATTATCCTTTCCGGAATACTAACATTACTAAGCCTCGGAAGAAGAAACCCACCTTTATCGTTGTCGCGCTCCTGACCGATACTAGGCTCCTCCGCGTCTCGGTGGGTCCGCCCGGACCTACACGAACCTGTGATACAGGAGTTAGTAACTCAGGACTCCGCCAGGCTAAAAAGACTGGAACGCCCGCACATGTGCGGCGCTGCCCGCATGGGGGCGCGGGCGCCGCCGCCCGCCGTGCGGCGTTGCCCGCACGGGGCGCTGTCCGCGTGCGGGTGCGGGCTCCGCCGCCCGCATGCGGCGCTGCCCGCATGCATGCAGCGCCGCCCGCACGCGGCGCTGTCCGCGTGCGGGTGCGGTGCTGCCGCCCGCATGCGGCGCTGCCCGTATGGGGGCGCGGCGCCGCCGCCCGCGCGCGGAATTGCCCGCACGCGGGCGGGTGCGGCGCCGCCCGCACGCGGCATTGTCCGCGTGCGGGTGCGGGCGCCGCCGCCCGCATGCGGCGCTGCCCGCATGGGGGCGCGGCGCCGCCCGCGCGCGGAGTTGCCCGCACGCGGGCGGGTGCGGCGCCGCCCGCACGCGGCATTGTCCGCGTGCGGGTGCGGGCGCCGCCGCCCGCATGCGGCGCTGCCCGCATGGGGGCGCGGCGCCGCCCGCGCGCGGGACTGCCCGCACGCGGGCGGGTGCGGCGCCGCCCGCACGCGGCGCTGTCCGCGTGCGGGTGCGGGCGCCGCCGCCCGCATGCGGCGCTGCCCGCATGCGGGCGCATGCGGCGCCGCCCCCATGCGGCGCCGCCCGCATGCGGCGTTGCCCGCATGCGGGCGCGTGCGGCGCCGCCCGCACGTGACGCCGCCCGCATGTGGCGCTATCCGCATGCGGGGCTCCGCGTGCGCGGCTCCGCGTGCGCCGGCTCCGGTGGCGTTGCCGACCCCTCTTCCTCCCGTTTCCAAGAAAGGACCAAGAATTGACAATTAAAATCCTTAAATTAAGCTCACCTTGGTTTCGTCGGCTAGGGTTAAACGAGGGGAGACTCGTCCCGTCTTGTGTGCCCGGTCCCAAGGCAGAGGATGTGCGGTGTTCCTCCCCCTCCTTGATCGCTTCACCGGGTGCTCTACGCCGATTGCTTGGGGTAAGGAAGGATTGGGGAATGGAAAGATTGGGGAAATGGAAAGTTTGGGGAATCGGTTCCCCTTGGGGTTGCGTACGACTAAGAGGGGAGGGGGGGGGAAATGTAACTGTCGTAACCCCCCTGTTTCCCCACGACCTGGAAAGGGCGGGAGTAGTTAGGATGGCGGGAGCGGTTGAGGAATGGGAATCAAACCCAATTTAAGTCAAACGCGGGTAATAAAACGGGTGCGAACCGGGGTCCGGTCTGCCTCAAAAACCGTGCTGATTGCCTGAATCGCTAGCCAACTTCCAAAATTTATTCTGGAAGATCCCGGCGTCGGAATTCAAAACCGACTGCACCGCCGTTCTCCGTTTCGCGAGCTTTATTGACTAAAAATACCCGCGAGCCCCGACGGTCTGACCGGAAACAAGAAATTATAGATCACCCTCCGAGCCCCCCCGAAACGAATTTCGAAATAAATAAAACCAAAAGTGGACCCAAAAAATATATATAAAAAAATATTTTAAACCAGCGGCTACTACAGTTAGCACTGTGGATGAGATGTACTTTTACGTTTTAGATACTTTTAGTGCTGTTTTCATATGCGGCACGTTTTCATGAAAAACCAAATGATTTCGAAAATGTTTTCTCAAAACGAAGTACCGTGTGGCCACGGGTTTTGCAACCGCTGGTTTTATCCTTTCCAAACGGTGAC